>JBAMJV010000589.1:0-480885 GCA_037951105.1 Echinarachnius parma | reverse complement strand
ACATCATATTTTAACAGGAAAGTCGCTGTTACAAAACAGAGATAACTTGAATTTTACAAGATTATATGACATGAAAAATACAGAAAGCTACTGTGAAATTACAGTATGATCATTAACAGGAACCTGTAATTTTACGTGAGGCTATAAAATAACAAGAACTCTCGTAAAAAAACGGGGGTTCCTGGCGTTACGACTGCCAGGACATTCCCGTAAAAAAACAGTATTTATTTTTTACAGTGTATGCATCAATTGAACAGGTATTTATACGGCTAAATTCCACATAAATCATGAATCGAAAAGGTTGTCTAAACAATGACCTGAAGGGATAATGTATAAATGGACTGGTTCCATATTAAAACTCATTATGTTATGGCAGGGAACGGATTAAACCGAATACAAGTAAAATCATGTACCTATGTCACAGTTGTAGCCGCGCCATCCAGACGGGCATTCGCAGAAATATATATTGGTGCCGTGAGTACAGGTACCGCCGTTCTGGCATGGGCTACTTTCACATTCATCGATATCTGCAAATAATAGAATGACAGTAGTAATATAATGTGTTCATGTAATTTCAATCAATACCAAACAATAATATACAAAACAACGCGATTCAAACATGACATTGCTGAAGATATAACATGAACAAAATTGTTTGTTGTAAGAAATTATACGAGGGAATTTCCTTTGCTTTTGTTCAAAGGAACATGAACTAATTTCGGTTCAACCACTAGTAATTATCAACAAGATTAGTATACCGTATTATAATGAAACTAATTAGCATTTAATTTAAATCGTGGACTTACAAACTAGGAAACAATATCGGTTCATTGTCATACTCGTATGCAGTGTAAATTACATAAATGCGGCCATGAAATGCTAGCTTGCACATTTTGTCTAACCATTAAAATTGCTAAATAGTTACAAAGTTATTTAATGTACATATAAAACAAGTAACTAATAGGCACATACCCATGCTGGTACGCAGAAGTTCACATTAGAAAGTGCATAACAATAGGAAACTGTACATGAAAGGCCCGTCTATTGTAACACAGTGCGCCTAAAATTCTTATACCATCATGTTACCTTCGTCCGCAAGTCCGCAATCAATGAAGACTAACCTCACGTAGTGCCCCTGGTGTGGAGAAGCAGCAACAAGAAATTGCATGCGGCAGGGGTGTCGATCCGTTTTTGAGATTGGGGGGGCGAAATTTGAAAAATTTTCCAGAGTGACCACTGAGAGAGCTAAAAGCCCCACATTGGCATGCACGGAAGTTTTATTATGCGCTCATTGAAAGTGTCTTGATGGCTCGAAGACCTGACTTTGGGGGGCACCCACATTTGGGGACAATAATGGGGGTCCAGGGGGCGGAGCCCCCGGAAGCTTTTAGATTTCAGACATTTGCTCCTAGCATGGGTGTTAAAATTGTATAAAATAGTGAACCTACTCATAACGTATTTTTAAAGGGCATAGCGAGGAAAAGACTGAGCCTTGCATGAGATGGATCCACGTGATCATGTATACTATAGAGCCATCGATATAGTCTAGGGCATTGGGCTCCCATGAAACTAAGCAAGGGCGTCAACAATTTCTAAAAAGTGTAGGGGAGACATTGCGAGGAAGCGAAGCGACCAAGCGGGGAAGGGTGTGGGAGGGGGTGTCACAGTAGGGAGCTTTTGTATTTTGGGGCGTGAAATTGTGCGATTTGGTGCACACCTGAGACAGAAATTTCACGTAATATGAAGTATATAGGTATGGAACCAAACATACATAATGACAAAGGGAGGGGGACAATCTGCTCATTTTTCAAATGTGGGGGGACATGATATTCCAATTTGATTTGCGTTCAGCGCATATGTACCGAGATTATTTTATTTTCTGTGACGGTGTGCTTTATATCTATAGATAAGGGTTTAATAAACTTGGTTTGAGGTGTGCGTTTGAGAAATTACGCTGCCCAACACATTTCAAAAGGTGAGTTCCCGCAACCCAAATGAAACTTGCAATATGAGAAACTGTATGCGCGCGAAGCGCGCGACAAAAAAGAGATTTACAGTCCTTTTCAAACTAAAAAACGGCTATTTTGAAGATTAATTATTGATAAATGTGTCTTTCCCCTCTTTGGCATTATATCACTCGATTTTTTTCTTCCTCATTTTCGGAATTATTGGGGGGGGGGGCGAAATGATATGTTCGCCCCCCCAATATTTTCATTGGGGGGGGGCGACCGCCCCCCTGCCCCCCCAGGATCGACACCCCTGGCATGCGGATAACTTACCTTGATTACAAGTAACACCGGTCCATCCTGACGTACAGGTGCACATGAACCCATTGGTGATATCATTGCAAGTCCCTCCATTTTGACAAGGTTGGCTCGTACACTCATTCACCTCTGAAATGATCCATACATTGTAAATGAAGGGTTTAAATGAAAGAAAAACAACATAAACACACGACAAATCCATTTTCATGAATTCGAGAAAATTGCGATCAAACCTGTTGAAAACAATGGAAATAATGGACAAACGTGTGTGATGATTGCAATCAAATCTTTAAACTTGTTACATGATATGCAATTAGTAAGGTAACATTTTGGGTCACATGAAGGTTCATATTAACTAACTACGTATATCAACACATAAGAAAATATAAATGCAATTGAGAACTTTTCAAGAAACCTACACTACAACACAAATTAAAACAGCAACAGCAACACAGCGACATACCTATCTCACAGTTATCTCCAGTCCATCCAACAGGGCAGGCACATGTATAGAAGTTAACCTCATCGGTACAGGTACCTCCGTTCTGGCATGGGGCTGATGCACATTCATCAATATCTAGGGGAAAGGGTGGAATTTAAAGCATAGATAACTAAAACATAAGACACGTAAACACAATTCAAACGATCGTAATTTTGTACAGGTACCTATATTCTCGCACTGGGCTGATTCCCAATTATGAATATCTGGAAGGAAAGATGAATTGTAAAATGAATATATAATTAAAACATTAGACGTGGAAACACAATTAAAACGATCGTATCTTTATTTTTTTATTTTTAACCGATTTTGCTTAAACGTTTACTGATACTTCTTCGAGTTCATCTTCTTGTTAGATCAACACCTTTGGTTCACTTATGACCAATATTGCTCAAATCGTTACTGATACTTTTCATTCGTGTTCATCTATACAAAACACCAACTAGGCTTTTTTGGTGTCCAATTTGCCCCAAATTTTCGAGGAAAGTTGCTCTCATTCATCTTCTTCTTTTTTTAACAGTCTTTTTTTTTTAGCAGTTCCTTTCCCTTTATATATGAGTCTTGGGTCATGATAAAGAATGATAAAAAAAAAACGAGTTAACGAGTTAACAGGTGTCGAAAAGTTATAAGGACAGATGTTTCGATTTTTACCAGATCACGATAAAAAGACAGTGTCTGGAATATGAATGCATGGTTCAGCACACTTGGCAGAAGATTGTATGGCGTGGTCTCGTGATAACCACAGCAACGCTTTGCAATTGGTGATATCAACCCCACCTGAAGTTGATGTTGATGACGATTTCCCTTTAATAAGATTAATCAAACTTCTTACTTGTTAGACATCTGACGCCGGTGTAGCCCGGAGCGCAGTCACAGGAAAACTCATTTTGTTCATTGTTACAGGTTCCTCCATTCAGACAGGGTGATGAAGAACACTCGTTTATGTCTGGGGATAAATACAAGGAACATGCTTAAGTTATTTTGTGAATAATGCATGTGTATCGTAGTATGTTTGTTTATAATTTGTATGTAAACTGGCCACAATTTGGTCACTCGACCTCTGATAAACCTTTCACAAATAAATAGTTAGGTAAAAGAGCATATTACAGGGGTAGTAAACTGATACCCACGAGAAAATACGTTTTCATACGTTGATTCTTCATTATTTAAATTCTTTGATTTATTGCGGCAGTTTTCTTGGGCAACAACATTATATAAAAAGTACAAATATTACATTTTTGAATATGCGAATAAAGGATGTGGGTGGGTCGTTCACATATCAGCTGCATTATATACTCCGCAAAAAAAGAAACTGGACACTTGTATAAGTCGAAATATTTCATACTAATGTACGATCAAGTCTACATTATCATATATCAAATTAAAGGGAATTTAGTCCTCTACATGCAGGGCACAAATCAAAGGTGTAATCGTTCATGCATGAAATGCCGTGGTCAATTAACAATAGCAAGGTCTGTTATCAAAAATAGAAAAAACAATGGAAGACCACACCATTCGACTGATATGATAGTAAGCGTTTCACTTAAAACATGATGTGCGGGGCAAGTAAATTATGACATTATTCAACTTTATTGTTATGAACAAACTCTGAAAAGACAAATGTGTCAAAAAAACAGGGCTAGGTTATGAGAGCATCATCATACTGGTCTGTATAGAGGCATGAAGCTTGTATGTTTTAAGTGTCCCCTGCAACTTTAACAATAGTTACCTAGAGAAATGTCATGTTCAAGACTGCCCAACTGTTTGACCAAGGGTGACATCAGTTTTTAAAATCTTTGGACTACCGTTGAATTCTTGAGAATAATTTATACCATTTTCATGCCGAAATCAGGGCACAAACTGTAGTTTCGACTGATAAACCTTTGCCATGGAATTCCCCATTTTGTTACGTTTGGATAAAAAATAAAACCTATAATGTTTACAATTTGTCTTAATTTATACTTTTTATTGAGATGAAGATAGAAAAGGTCACATTTGTAATGACAAATTATGCCATGTCATGAATTTAGCGTTTTAGATTATGCTTGTTCCATGTTTGCTATTTTTGAAAACAGACCTTGCTGTGGTTAATTGACCGTGACAAGTCATGCATGAATGATTTCATCTGGATTTCATGTCAATATTGAAGAGGGTCATTTTATCTTTAATTTGATATACAATATCATATATTATATCGTTAATGAATATGAAATATTTAGTCTTATACAAGTGTCCAGTTTCTTTTTTTGCGGAGTATATATATGTGCATTGGCTTTAACTACGTTGTGAACATTCCTTTTAATAGAGAAATATCTAAAAAAAAAGCAGGATAATTTAACATGGAACACAATATTTAGAAACACCGCACAAATAAATTCGCTTGTTGTTAATGTTAATATCAAGGATATTTTTGTCTTTATTAAACACCTAACTTCTTTCATTATTGGTTAGAATCGTTTGTAACCATACTAGTCATTATCCATTCTGTTTGTCACTTAACGTGGGTATATATATCCCGAATCACACAAAACATCCATGTTGAACTTCGATTCTGGTAGAATACTAATTCTACTTCTGTTAGAACAACTTCTCTTTCTTGAAACAATACGATTAATTGAAACCTAGGTGTAGATGAATATGCATAGTCTAGATGCCCTGTGTCTCTTGCGATATCATCAGTTTATGTATTACCTGTCTTCAGGAGTTTCGACTCAATTACAATAAAGTCTCCGTTGATCTGATGACCAGCGATACAAGGAAACCACTATCAATATGTGGGTTCAAATAGACGCATCATTTGTATCATACATTGCTTGAATGTTGCTTACCTTTAAATCTATTTATCCCACAGGACAAACATTATGATTCTTTGTTCCGAGTCTTTCGTAGAAAACCGAACTAACGAACTAGCCAACGAACATACAATCAAACAAATACAACGATACCTGTTTGGCAATTTATGTCTGTCCATCCTGGAGCACATGTGCAGGTGTATCCATTCACCATGTCTGTGCATGTCGCACCGTTGAAGCATGGGTTGCTGCTACACTCGTCAATGTCTGCGAAGATTAAACAAAATTAATTATGTTAATTATTTCTTTGAAAAGGGAACTAATAGAAAAATCAAGTTTTCATTAAAAAGATGACAATAAAATGACCTCTTGAATATGCATATAGTTAGTTCATGTGTTACTATTATTAAGGTAATCATCAGTTTACAAAAGGTGTGTACATGCATTTAAACCTATCTGCGCAATTATCAATCAAAATTCATGGCAGCGAGTACTTATTATTACACATATCACAAATTCACACAAACAGATAATAGAAAGAAGAAAACCCTTTGAAATATTTCCATGGTTGTTTGAAATTTTGATAGGATTATTACACACAAACGCAATGATTTAACTGCATGTGTGAAACCGGTTTCATAATAAACTAGAATAAGAATGACGGCAAACTGATATTAACAATCGATTGCATCTCTTCCTGAAACCGGACTTAGTATTATACAGTGCCCGCTATTGATAGAGCAGTGTTCGTCACGCTACCCTGGGTAAATAAAACATTATGATTATTGTAATTGAAATATTGATATATGTAATTGATAATTATTATTAAATTTAAAACGGCGCACTCACCGATGTCACAGTTGTAGCCAGTCCAGCCGGGATCACAGGTACAGAAGTACAGGTCTCTGCCATGGTTACACTGTCCATTTATACAGGGTGCACTTAGACACTCGTTGATGTCAGTCTCACATAGGGTTCCGGTCCACCCGGCCACGCAGCCACATGTGAACTCGTTGACGTCATCCGTACAGGTACCACCGTTGCGGCAGGGGAAGCTTGAACATTCGTTGATATCTGACATGTACAGTGAAAACATATAAAAGCAAAGATTGATTCATAATTAGAGAGTGCAAAGATTAATACAATCGCTATCGTATATCACTTCTTTTGTATGGATCTACTAAAAATTGTCCAAAGCCACACAACTTACTAATAACTCTAGCATGTCTAGTGTTTTCTCATACCTTGTTGGATTTGTATTACCAATAGAAGCATGGAACCGGTTTTGGTTTTACGAATTTCCCCTTCGTTAAAAAGATATTTACAATTGAATTTTTGATTATCCACGGGAACGTTATAACTATATGTACAAAGTCAGTGCAATCGGTTATTAGCGAATATCGCTTTCCATTTTCGCTGGTTGCTCTGCCATATAACATCCATTTGAAGTCAAATGTTCACAAAGTACTTTGTGGACATATCAGATCACAAAAATACATCTTTCATCACACTTTGCACATGTCAACAACGTTACTAGATCCCTTCTATATCCTTATCTTGTCGAATTCTGACAGAAGTGAAGGAAAGTGTACTTACTTGTTTGGCACTCAGTGCCTGCCCATCCGGGCGCGCAGTCACAGAGGTATCGGTTGACTAGATCTCTGCACGCCCCGCCGTTCTGGCACGGCCCACTTTGACATTCATTGATATCTGCAAATAAAACGTAAATATAATATTATTTGTACTTTTTCAGTGGCTACTTTTTAACCTCGCCTGCATCTCTATCTGCAAATCAAACGTAACGAAAATATCACTCGTAAATTGTGCCCGAGTATTAATTATTTCTGATGTCATATACTTCATAATTCGGACATTGACGTTTATTATGATTTGAAAGAGAACTATTGACACATATATAACTTGCGCCTGATCATCATTTGTGTCCGGTTCCACAATTTGTTTTCGTATTTGAAAATTATGTTTATGCTGTGATAGGAAAAACGTTGACACGGAGTTTGCATATCAATTGGGTATAAAGTGTTACACATTCAAAGGATAACGAAGTCAACGTATTTTTGTATTTTGCTGTCCTTACATTGTTGAATACTTTGTCAATAGCTTGAGCTTGTCTCCCACAGTAGAAATATTCAGGAGAACTGTATAATTTATATTCATTGTAGATTAGATTGGAGAGGTTGTGAAGTAGATTGAACAGTTGCATATTGGAAATGTGTGACTATTACAAATTATGTATTATTATTTGTATTAGTATTATTATTATTGTTATTATTATTATTATTATTATTATTATTATTATTATTATTATTATTATCATTATTATTATTATTATTATTATTATTATTATTATTATTATTATTATGATTTCTATTATTATAATCATTATTATTATTATTATAATAATCATCATTATTATTATGCTTATTATTAATAGTATTATTATTTATTGTTATACCTGTTTCGCAGTTGATTCCAGTGTATCCAGGTGGACATGTACAACGGTATTCTGCGATGAGATTGTCACAGACACCTCCATTCTGGCAGGGATTTGAATTGCATTCGTTGATATCTGTAAGAAAAAAAAAACATATTTCACCGATTAAATAATATAAACATTAAATAATACAAACATTAATTTACTATATAAATATATATTCTGCAATCAACCCATGTGGGCTCGATTAATCAAGCAGGCTTGGGCATCAATTCGAACGCAGATGCCCCTTTTTCGATACAGAATTTATCTGCATTATCTTGTTTTAAAATATTTTATGTAATTCACGAATAACATCATAAGTATAAGTGCGATCTGATATTGACTAAAGGCAAGAACGCACGCACACACACACACACACATCAAGATAATATGCTGATCACAACACTAGTGTCTATGTTACACAGTCAACATATATTGCTAAGAGAAACAAAGACAGCATAGTTGCAGGTGCCTCCGTTGTGAGCAGCGAAAGCCATTAGAATGTTGATCTGCTATTGACTGAGGCAACTCACAAACGCCAAATAGGTCGCTAGCTAGTACAAACAAAGGAGCCAAAGAACTACACCGAAAAATCAGTCTATGTTCCGATGGTTGTTCTGAATGTTTCTGGTTCCACTACCTTCTACACATATGAGTATATCGGTATGGGGTAGTAGTATGACGTCATATATACAGGGTGGCCCAAAAAAAACGGAACGGGGCACTTCCCAAAATATAATACCACAATGTTTATGTTCATCGGATAGGGTGTCCTTTCCAATGAAAAACAATACCAAGAACAGTAATTTTGGTCAGGTCGTTTTTGTTTAAGGACGCAGTGAGTGAGACCATGTCAGGTGCCGATTTATGTCGATTTCGACCTAGTCGATGCCAGTTTAACCGCACTCCTTGCCCGTAATACCATTCAGCGACCAGGCCCATTCTCTCGGCACACGGCTGAGTGCACACTAACAATAGAGCGCGATGCTCAACGATATGAACAGCGGTTCGTGCAATTCATCAAGCGCTGGCTCGATACAAATTGACAAAAAAGAGAACCTGACATGGTGTCACTCACAGGGCCCTAAAACAAAAACTACACGACCAAATTGACTGTTCTTGGTATCGTTGTTCATTTGAAAAGACACTCTATCCGATGGACATAATGCATGTGTTACTTTATTTTGGGAAGTGCCCCGTTCCGTTTTTTTTGGGCCACCCTGTATTAAAGAGAACCCCATGCAGAGTCGGTCGGTTACAACGACATTCAAATATATACATATAATTCCAAATAATTCAAATAATTCAAATATTTTATATACATATTAATGACATTCTAACATCTCAAAAGTAGATTAGGTCTTCTAAAAACATGTATGAGCTTTATTATGGATGACGAGAAAATACTAATGTATATGATGAGACAAGTATACATATCATGCATATAATATTACGGTAGAAAGTCATATTGACCTGCTTGGTTGCATTATACTAGGTGTTAAATAAAACTCTTTGCACATTTGATTGTGAATAATTCATAAAGCAGTGCATGAATTATATTCATAAGCAGAAGATAGCCTCAAATTGTAAATTTGTGTTGGGGGTGGTCGTGGCGTGCGCAATTCACACGCAATACCATACAATCTGCCAATAATTTCAAAAGTACATTTTACACAATGAGTGTGTACGTGTGTACCACAATACAATTATGATTTGAACCCTCTTTTCCACCTGGATTTACAGGAGATTGCCTTAGATATGCAGGGTTATGCTGGCAATTAATGAATAGTTGTTATATATGGACTTGGATTTCGATAGACGGGTCTCAACCAGAAGACCGGGCGGACAATATAACCAGTGTGTGATGCAATCCCCTTTTGTGGTTTTTAGGTTATTATGGCCCCGTTGCCGAAAGAGACACAATATAATTTGATTGTGTTCAGACGGTGCAAAAAATAGACTGCGCGCAGTCGCGCGCTTATCGCGCGCTCACTCTGCGCAAAATCTTACAAGTATCTTGATATTAGCCGTATTCAGACGATGAAAGCCAAGTTCTTAAGAATTGCAATTCTTAAGAATTACAATTCTTAAGAACTTCAAAATGTGTGTTCAAACGATGCCAATTCTCGAGAGTTGCAATTCTTAAGAATTAAAACCGGAAGTAGCATGCGCGCCTTTCTCATTTGAGGTCACGCGCGCTCACTTGACTTGTTTTCACACCGGAAGCATATTTCGGTCATGAGGTCAACCCAAACCACGAGTCTCGAAGCTGATTGTGTTCAGACGGTAAAAAAAGTAGACTGCGCGCAGTCGCGCGCTTATCGCGCGCTCATTCTGCGCAAAATCTTACAAGTATCTTGTGGTTATCTTGTGGTTTGCAAACCACAAGATAACCACAAGATAACCACGAGATTGCGCATTTTTTGCAGTGTGCGCAATCTCGTGGTTTGGAAACCACAAGATAACCACGAGTTTTGCGTGTTCAAACGAGCGCAAACCACAAGATATTCTTAAGAATTGCAAACCACAAGATAACCACAAGATAACCACGAGATTTGCTTTTATCGTCTGAATGCGGCTATTGTGGTTATCTTGTGGTTTGGAAACCACAAGATATCCACAAGATAACCACGAGATTGCGCATATTTTGCAGTGCGCGCAATCTTGTGGTTCGGAAACCACAAGATAACCACGAGTTTTGCGTGTTCAAACGAGCGCTAACCACAAGATATTCTTAAGAATTGCAAACCACGAGATAACCACAAGATAACCACAAGATTGGCTTTTATCGTCTGAATACGGCTATTGTAAGTCAGAAAATTTGCGCGTTTCAACCAATCAGATTTGCGCACTAAGAACAAATGATCTGACTTACAATTGTATCTCTTTCTACAACGGGGCCCATATGTGGTTCTAGACCCACGATATTTAAATCATTTTTAAAGGCGATCATTATTAAATCGGTGGTTAGCCTAATTGAAACATTATGCATATATGAAATAAACCCTTTAAAGGGTACCACCACCCAAAAATAATATTCTTATTATAGAAAGGTACCATCTTTAGTATTCCATTCCTTCAACAAGTTCACAAAAATATGTTTTCAGAAAAGAAAAAAATAATTGGAAAACGCATCACCTTTCTCAACCATGCGTTCATGCGGTCTGAATTGCGTAGACTATATGCGTGCAGAGCCAGAGCGCACTGTGCAGAGCGAATGAATCATCCGGGAATCTATTGACGTATGCTTGGCCCGTATGGAACCAGGAAATAGCAGTGGTTCCGTAAGTGGTGGAAATTAATTGCTTTGTTTATGAATTACACAACCCTTTGCAAAATGTTGGGTATCTATTTGATATCACAAAACGGTACCAAAACATATAATAATGTGTTGTCCTTTGCCTGGTGGTCCCCTTTAAATCACCTGAAAATCAATAATTTGATTAAAGAGATTCTTACAAATTAAAATCACTGAAGTTAAATAACGTTTCTTTCAAATCGAACTAAATAGTATCAGCAAGTAAAAATATTAACCTTGAATGAGGGATGATCTTTCTCCGATCCAATAGCGTGTGTAGTTTTGGACGAACGTTGCCCTGAAAGTAGTTAAACGAAAATTAATTAATTTGACATATATATTATGTAAAATGTGGTTTGTCCGAAACAAAAACGACACCAGATCAAACCCAAATGATACCAAACCAAATCAAAATCGACAATGCGGGGTAGTGTCAAATTGATGTCGGTATCAGTTCGGTCCATTTTCAGATAATTATCAGACAGTTCGATTAAAGAATTAATACAAAATTCGTTTAGGTAGTAAATCATTATAGTATAAATACATAAATATACCAACATTATTATTACACAATGCAAGTTTACAGCAGGCAACATTTTTTTCGAAACAGGGGGCCAGTATAATATAGGTTTTCCCATTCATTTTAACACTTTTGTCATTCAATTTCATTAATTTGTCATTCAAATTCGTCCCGACGAACCACCAGAGCGGAAATCCTAACTTCAATTTCGTCTTTCGTCGATCAATTTAACACAAAGACCACACAATTTAGTCATTAGTTACACATTTTCGTCAATTGCAAATCAAATTCGTCGGTCACAGTTACTGAACACATAAAAGCGAAAGCAATTTCGTCAATTGGCAATCAATTTCATTAAAACTCTATTCAAATTCGTCCTATGTATTTACACTGTAATGTTCTGTTTTATATTGTCTTGATATAATGGCAAATTGTAACATTAATCATTTAGGGGGTAACATACACATGTATACACTCGAAAACAAACTCACACGCACAAAACACAAGCACACACTCACAAACACATATACATTTGCACACATGCACACCAACACGCACACAAGCACGTTTACAACAAATTGCATTAAATTCCTTTTCAAGACATACATAGAAATAATATAAAACAATATTAAATATTATGTACACACACACGCACACAAACATACACACACACACACACATATACATACCCATCTAACCACCTATACCATCTACATAGTCATGACACAGACAGGCATATAAGGATATACTATGCGACGAATTTGAATGACAAAATCACGAAATTGATTGAACAAAGACGAATTTGATCTTAACATTCACCACTCGCTCAGCGGCGGAGACGAATACCAATGCCAATTGACGATTTTGAATGCGAAGTTTGAAATTGATTGACAAATGACGAATTAGATTGATCATTGACGAAATTGAAGTTGGGATTTACGGTCTGTTGGTTTCTCGGGACGAAATTGAACTACAAATTAATGAAATTGAACGACAAAAATATTTAAATTAATGGGAAAACCTATATATTAGCAAAAAAACAGGTTAGACTTGAAAAAAACTAAATAGGGTATGGGGAACGAAATAATTGTGAAGAGCTGAATTCCAAAAGACGCTAAATACACTTGTTAAAATTGGGGAAAAAGCAAGTTCACATGTCCAATTTTGTAAACATGCCTTTGCGAACATGAACATGGAACGTTCGAGATTTGATTTTGATTGTGTAATTCATCCTAAAATTTAGATTTCTAGATAGACGGAGCTAATTAATGTACTTATATCATCAACCCAATTTGTATGGAAAGCGGATTAGCGCCTTTTGAAACTAAGCTCTTCGTATATATTGTTTAAATTGTGTCGATAGTCTTCTTTTAGATAATAAGTTGAAGGGGTTGTTCAGTTTTGGTTTAGGATGCGCTTCAAGAAATTATTTGTTTGAGAGGAAATGCAATCTAAGTGTGAAATTTAAAAAAAATAATAATTTAATGACAGGACATACTTTGTTTCATCAAAATCGTTTCGGAACCGGCTGAAATATTCATTAATATATCTGATTGGAATAAATGTTGGAAACAAACTTTTCAATTATTCAATAATTTAAAAATAATTCATATCCTACAATATATACCAAAAAAACTTGATGATCTCTCTATTGAATTTATCAAACAGCACATTCACATAGTTTGATTTAAAAATGGTTGAAACTTGATGTGTTCGGGGGCGCCCTCTGAAGTAAACAGCTGCATTTTTAAATGAAAACAGCACTGTAACTTAGCGGTTTATATGTTGTTGTTGTTTTCTAGAATTCGAGCATCACTGAATTTTAGCTATTAGTATTATAACTGACAAGTTTAAGGTAAGTAATACATTGTAAAAGTGTACTATCCCATTAAATACCACTCACGTCACGTAAATCGACGCGCCTCCGAGAGATGCGGGCACAGTCAAGAAGAAGGTGTTGTTGGTAGGTTTGTCGTTTGGATTGGTGTGTGTTACGGCGGAATTGCTGACATTTCCACAAGAAATCGTCTTGAAGTTGATGGCGTCTCCCACACTCCAAGTACCTACGGTTTCATTCGTAAGAACAGTTCTGGCTTGGAGCAAGATGCCTTTTAAATCTGGAGACCCATCCGATGTTGTGATAGATACTGTGGAGATAAAAGGGGGAGAAACAGATCCGGTAGTGTCAGTTAATAGTGTTCATGTGTACACATGCTTGTTCACGATTATGGCAAAAAGGGGGTGATTTTCGCATGCGTTCGGGAAATGGAAAAGGTCATATTTTCGCAAATTTTTAATAAAATGGAACCTTTTCGTGACGGGCCACAAGAAAATATTTTGCCTTGTAAAAGGGTTGTTTTTGTAAATTAACATATGAGGGTTATTTTGTATGCCAGTTTGTATACACTCACACACGCTGTGCTGACTGTGTGCTGCATGAAAAGACGTTTCCATAGAAAAGCGTAAACGGCGACTCCTAGAACGTCGATGGCTTTCTAACGGTAAACTTCATGTCGACTGACAGTTATATTGTACCCAGAGAAATTAATTTAACAAACTAGCCACATTGGCAAAACGCGATCATTTCGGCGGCATCATGCATTTTGCAACATTTCACTTTTGACTTTGCACCATATTCGGATGCAATGCACATTTCATGAAAAAATATCCATAACAAATCTCTTACCAATGTAAAGGGGGGAAACTAAGCTCTTCAATGATACAAAATCTATGAACAGTAATAAAGTAATAGGAGAGATATGAACGCTCAAACTTGAAATGTGGAACTATTATGCTATAATCTGTGAACAAATCAAACATAATGATGATTTATCAATCAGTCAATAAAACACAATACATACACAAACGTTATTGCACCACCTCAAAATCATAATGACACATTTCATCCTCCAAAGAAGATGAATACGTCAATGAAATTCACGCATGACCGACTTAACATCATTCAGAACACTTTATTCTCCCAACAAAAGGAGGCTATATACACTATTGACAATATCAATGCATTTGCGACATTTCACTTTTGACTTTGCCCCATATTACGGTGTTATGCACATTCCATCATAGCAAATGTCATATCAATGTAAAGGGGGTTGTTGCACCACAAATTGTCGTACCTGCACAAATTGTCGTAGGCGACAATTTGTGCAAAATGTTGACACCACAAACTGTCGCTTTCTGCACAAATTGTCGTTTGTCAAATTGTCGGTGTGGCGACAATTTGTGGTGCCAGCTACCAGCACAAATTGTCGCCGTCGCCTCCACAAATTGTCGCCACACCTCCGGTCCTGTACAAAGCCATGATGACATACATTTTGGATTAAAATGATCATTCTTGACATAGTATACCAACGCACCAACATTATAGGTCATGTGAGGTTTGTGTAGTGTGTGTATGTGTGTATGTGTGTGTGCGTGCGTGTGCACACGTGGTATGTGAAGGATTAAGGATGGGTGTATGTGTGAATGTAGGGTGTGTGTGTGTGTGTGTTTATGCGTGTGTGGGGTGTGTGTGTGGAGGAGTGACGGTGGGCGTGGAGGGGTGTGTTTTAGGGATGGGTGCAGTGGCGTACCCATTTTGTTTTTCACGGGGGGGGGGGTGTCGGTGAGGATTATTCGAGTGGGGTGTCGTTGAGGTTTATTTGAAGGGGGATGTAGAATGTTTCGAGGGGGGAGGGGGGAGGGGTGTTGGTGAAGAGTTTTCGAAGCCTGTCAAAAAAGGCCGAGACCGAGATCACTTATTGGTTTGGGGGGTCCGATCGAGACCATTGGCTATGATGGTCGAGACCACTTAAAGTGGCCTCAAGACCGCTCAAATTGTGTAAGGGGGGGGGGGGGGGGGGGGGGGGGGGTGGGGGTTGATTTCCCAAAACAGGCCTTTCCCAACCCCAACAACCCCCCCCCCCCCCCCCACCCCGACCCCCCCCCCCCCCCAATAATTTTGAAAAAACAATAGAAAACCTAAGGGGCCATTTTTTGAAAAAACAAAGAAATACGTAAGGTGTGCCCCCCAATAATTTTGCGTGCCCCCCCCCCCCCCAATCAGTCCGACCACGCTACGCCACTGTCTGTAGTACAGGAGTAATGTGAGTGAATTTCTTTGTGAGTGTAACTATGCGGGCTGCTGTGTTTTCGTAGTTTTTGTAATTGTGTGAGTTTGGACTGGGGAAACTGATAAACCCCCCGTGCCCCCGTGACGCCACTGACTACAGAAACTACATTGGCTACCAATTGATCAACGCATTACATTAAAGGGGAAGTTTCCCCATGTACTAATGTGATTGAATGAAAGGAGAACAATTTAAGAAGCCCAATAGTGAAAGTTGGAGAATAGTGAAAGTTGGAGCAAATTTGGATTTTCAATTCAAAAGTTATGATTCCGGTAAGTTTTGTTTGCCGCCCCACCTCTAGATGGCAATTTGCCAAGGTCTGTGATGCCATAGTAGAACAACCTTCCACTGACTTTGTACACATATTTTTATATTTTTTTATTTTTCTTGGATTTCACTGGACCAGTTGAGGAAGTTTTACCTTAAAGTTAAATGCATGCCCATTTACCTCTTCTCTAACATATCTTAGAATGAGAGTAGATGGACGATGCTTTTTCATGAAAAGTGACATTTTGTGAAGTTTTGTTGTACAGTTCCAATGGGAGTTGTTCATCTGTGACATCACAGATTTGGCAACGAGCCGACTGAGAGGGCAGCAAACAATATTTTGATCAAAAATTTGAAAAATCATAATTCTTGATTGGATTATCAAAATCTGTTCAAACATTCGCTAAAAGGTATCTAAAATTGTTCCCTTATCACCCAACCTGCTCAAAAGCTTGTAGACACTTCCCCTTTAAAGATCTTGCTATTAACGTGTCACTGTATACATGGTTCTGCCCCTAGCTACATTGCTTCTTTGATAAAACAATACAAACCTACACGACCCCTCCGATCTCAGTCTGGCTTACTTTCTATCCCACCAAGCAAAAATCATGGGGGGACAGGGCTTTCGCACATGCGGGTCCTTCACTCTGGAATGAGCTCCCCCAACACATTAGAAACATTACATCCTCAGAATCTTTTAAGGTTAGTCTGAAAACTTAACTTTTCCAAGTTGCATTTCAGTAATTTCCAGTATTTTCATTTTCTGTTTTGATATATATGTTTATGTATCAAAGTTGTTCATACTTATGTTTCTAATGTTCATGTTTTTTGTTTCCCTTCTCTTTTTGTAAAGATGAGTTAAATGCGCCCTTAGCACCTTGAAAAGGGTGGAATTGGCGCGTTAGAAGACTTCTTTATTATTATCATTATGATGTGGTGCGACAAATGTATAATATAATGTATTATATATAATACCACGGAGAATCAAACCTTTTTCTGATATTAGTATTTCAATAATAATCAAGTTATAAAATGAAATGATCTTTATTTGCAAAACAGATATCAGTTACAAAGATAACATAAATCACAGTATAATCACAATTGCCAGACGTTGAAGTGGGTAAAAAGGAACCAGCGATAGCGAAGACTGCTAATAGAGGCAAGTCCTTTCACAATTTTCAATAAAGATGTCAACATTTTGTATAATTCTATGTGCAACGTATTTACAATATGTAAAGGGATCTACTAACTACGTTGACATATTTTGTGCAAAAAGTGATGAGTGATTGATACAATGTATATGGTTGTTATCTGATATGTCCACTGGGTGTTGTGTGAACATTTCAAGTTAATTGGATGATATATGGCTGAGTAGTGAGCAAAAATGCAAAGTGATATGCAATAACTCATAGCAGTCACTTTGTACATGATTTTCGCGGTCCAGTGGATAATTTAACATCTAAACACTTCAATCGTAAATATCTTTTTAACGAAAGGGAAATTTGAAAAACCGAAACATGTCCATGCTTTTATTGTTAATACGAATACAACAATGTATGAGCATGGGTAGTAGGGTACATGGTATGAGGGAACCGCTAAAATTCCAATTGGATAAAGAGGATTTGGACAATATTACTATAAGTCCACTTAAAGAGGAAATATGTTTAAAATACATTTACAGGGTTGTATGCCGAATCATTCAACATACTTCTCATCAGATATATTTTGAATAATGGAAACTATTACGATGGTTTAGATCATCGGGAATTCCTCTCCGAATGTTGCTACCTGCATATTATATGAAATGAATTGTTTACCAACTTAGGTTTTTAATTTTGTTGGCTTATAGTGTATGCTTATTTTAAAGGGGTTGTTCAGTTTTTGTATAGAAAGACTGACTGTAAAATTTGAAAGAGCATACAATTTTAATGGCAGAATAAACTTTATTTGATCAAAGTCGGTTCAGAAACGGCTAAAATATCAATAAATATATCTGATCGTAATAAATCTGAGGCCCAGATATATTCGATGATTAAAAAAAAAAAAAAAAAAGCTTACACTCTTTCAAAAATTGTCAAAAGAGGTTTTAAAATAGTTGTTGATGATCTCTCTATTTAATCATTAATTCAACAAAACATCACATGCATAATTTTGTATGAAAAATGGTTGAAACCAATTTTTTTTTAGAGAGCACCCTCTTGTGTTGTAATGGCTCTTTATGAATGATAACAGGCTTTTTACTTAGTCGTTTGTAATTTTCTATACCTTTCGAGCATGGTGGAGTTATAACTATTAGTTTGTAGTGTTATTGTGCAGGTTTTGGTTACTAAAGTAAGCCTTACCAAAACTGTACTACCCCTTTAAATCTGGCATCGTGACATTTTAAAAACAATGATCAGAACAATCATGAAGTAAATGATGATATACCCCCGGGGGGGGACTCGAATTATTTTTTGACGGGGGTGTGCCTCGCGGAACTCTGAAATGGGGGTCTTAAGAGCTGACTACATGCAAGCACAAAATATAGGGTCTTTGGAGCTACAAAAACCCTGAAACGGGAGTTAAGGGGTCTAAGATACGGGCAAAATACATGAACTTGGAGCTACCAAAGACCTACGGAAACCTTCAAATGGTGGTCAAGGAGCTGACTAGAAGAAGAATAATGGACTTGGCGCTACTCAACTACCTAGCCAAGTCATTCCGGGGGTCTATGGAGCGCAATTTTTGAAAATCGGGTATCTTGAGGCGTCAATCGGGTGTGAAAACGGGGGTCTTGTAAGCGGCACATACCCGTCTTACATTATACATGAGTGCCCCCCCCCCCCCCCCCCGGGGATATACCAAGTCATACATTACAGACCCAATAGCAAATTTGTACAACATATCTAGACATTGTAAATTACAAAATGAAGCGCTAGTATGTTCCATAGACCCTATAAAACAAATTGCACGTACTACTTCTTTTGCAACATCAACAAAAACATTTATATATGAAGGACATGTACTTTGGTTTTGTGGTGTTAATTGTTATTTTAGTAACATACCACCATTTTGAAACATCTATTGAATTGTTTTTAATCTCCTTTAAGTTAAAAACAATGAGTTCCAGATGGGAAGGCATGAAACAGACTCGAATCTTGTCCGAATAACAAATTGAAATAATCTGTAGATTGTGGCAAACCGTTAATATAAATTAAAAACAGAAAAACAGAAAATTCACGGGGAAGATTTTGCGTTTATATACTTAAAATGGTGCAATCTGGTGCATACCTATATAGGAAATTCGGAGATTTGATCGACCAGGGATTTTGAATATATTTTTACGAAGAAAACATATACTTAGTAATTGACACACTAATAAATATGCCACATTATGTATGATCCAATAATATAGCCTACAGCCAAGAATGAGCCCCGAAGGAGCGAAGCGACCGAGGGCTGGGGCAGAGCCAGAGGGTGAGGGTTGGGAGGGGGTGTCCCCCTCCCACGGGGAAGATTTTGCATTTATATACTTGAAACGGTGCAATCTGGTGCATACCTAGATAGGAAATTTGGGCTTAAGATTAACTGTAGATCTGGGGAAGCGTGTTATGATTTGATCGACCAGAAATTGTAAATATATTTTTCACGAAGAAAACAAATAATGAACACACTAATAAATATGGCACAAAATGTAGAATCCAATAACATAGCATACAGCCAAGAATGAGCCCCGAAGAAGCGAAGCGACTGAGGGCTGGGGAAGAGCCAGAGGGGGAGGGTTTGGGAGGGGGTATTCCCTCCCACGGGGACAATTTTGCATTTATATACTTGAAATAGTGCAATTTGGTGCACGTCACACAAGCAGCAAGAGCAATGCCAGCTTAGATATCATGTATATACGGGACTTATGTGGCCCGGTACAGAAAAAAGTATTCACCCCAGACCATAGTTACGCAAGTTACACAATAAACTGGGATAATCTGTTTCGCGCGAAGCGCGCAGCGAAAACTTAAAATGGATGTATTAATTAGTTTTTCAACGTTATAATTAACAAGTCTTAGCTTATACATTTTTTTAAATATTTTTGTTGGGGGGGGGGGGCTTTTTTTGGGGGAAAAACGCGTTTTGCCCCCCACTTTTGGGATTGGGGGGCGGTCGCCCCCCCCCCCCCCCCCCAAAAAAAATAATAATAATAATCCCCTGCCCCCTCCCCCCCCCCCCCCACTTCCGGCGCCTATGCTGGCGTATGTCTACTGGTGGGGGGGGGGGGGGGGCTCTTGCCCCCAAAAAATAACATTTCAATCATGGCTTATATCTAATTCGATACTAGTGATTGAAAAGGGGGTATTTAATTACACAAGATAACTCAGATTTTACTTCATGTCAAGTAAAATTGTCAAGTGTCAAATGTCAAGTATGCACCAGATTGCATAATTTTCAAGTAAAAACGGACACCCACCTACAATCATATCCTCCCATCACCCTTCCCCCTTCCGATCGCTTGGCTCCCTCGGGATTCGGTCTTGTCTATGTCAGGAATACTTCGTTCATGTTGTTGTATCATAGATAATGAGGCTTTTGATGCACTATTTGAACTGTATATGTCACTTTGCGAATATTATTTTTGGGGTTGCATATTTGTTTCTCTGCATGAAACAAATATAACCTCTTTTTCCGGTCGGTAGAATCATGACGCACTTACCCACATTATAGTACTTGTCGTGAAGTCAGAATTTTCTTCCTAGGTATGCACCAGATTGCACAGTTTTAAGTCCCAAAATGCAAAATCTCCCTAACTTGGGAGGGGGGACACCCCACCCAAGGGACACCCCTCCCCCTCCCACACCCTCTCCCCGCTCAGTCGCTTTGCTCCCTCGCATAGTTCAACACTCCTCACCACTATAGTTAGAATTCCCTTACTGAATATCGGAAGGAGAGGAATGGGTCGATAAATGAAAGGTGTATATTAAGCTCCTTTAATTTTGTTTTGGCAATTTCAAGAGCATCAGGAAAGATAAGAAGAATGATAAGAGTGTATGATATACTAAGCGCATGTTTATAACTTTGCATGGCGCTCTTCAGTGTTGAGTGATGTTGATATAGTATCAAACAGGGGCGTAGACAACGGGGGGGATGAGGGGTATGCATCCCCCCCACCTCACAAGGTGGGGGGGATGACATGTACAATCATCCCCCCCCCCCCGCCCCCCCCCCCCCCCCCAGGTTTTAGGGAAGGATATATCTTTTTTTTTTTTATCTGTATACGAGTGGGAAAGAAAACATTAGTTGTATGAGCTAAGACTTGTTAATTCTAACGTTCAAAAAGTAATGTATACAATCATCCACTTTCAATTTTCGCTGCGCGCTTCGCGCGCGAACAGATTATCGCAGTTTGTTGTGTAACTTGCGTATGGTCTGGGGTGAGTATTTTTTTTCTGTATACCGGGCCACGTAGTTCCAGTGTAGGCTGGCATTGCAATGGCTGCTTGTGTGACATGCACCAAATTGCATAATTTCAAGTACATATATATAAATGCAAAATCTTCTCCGTGGGAGGGGGATACCCCTCCCAAACCCTCCCTATTTGGCTCTGCCCCAGCCCTCGGTAACTTCGCCCCTCGGGACTCATTCTTGGCAATAGGCTATGTTGTTGGATCATACGTAATGTGGCATATGGTGATGTTGGAACTGTGTATGACGCTAAACGATTTCAGTCGAGAGTTCAGATTATTATTTTCGATTTGAATACATAATTCAGGCTTTTATTACTCCGTAAGAATACAATTATTGTGGGTCAGTTTTCAATTGAGGTTAGTACCAATTCATGATAACCATGTACCGTGACAAAATTGGGGAGTATTTCTTTACTACACAAGTATTCTTTGTCAAGAGCATCCAACTCTAAAAAGGCAAATAACACATTTCTATGATGAGAATATATCTTTAGTTGCGCTCCAATCAAACGTTACCGTACCTTTGAATTAAATTTTCGTTACTAAATCAGCGTAATGGTATTGCAGATTATATAGCTACATATCAAGAATATGGAGTCCGCTATGCGATTCAATATGATAATACAACTCTATGATGTATTATTGTTATTAGAAATGAAACTAACCTTCTAAATATGGGTGTGAGTATCTCATGATTATCACATCTTCGGCTAATTGCATGATTAAACTACTCATGCATTTAATCAACATGGAACTCATAAAATGTCCACTATGATAAACAACGCTAGTTATACATTTTAAATACAAATTGTATTAGCATCTAGAATATATCATCTCAAACCCGAGAAGAAATACCAAAACCATTTTTTTTTGTGACAACAAAATTAGAAACATTACCAGGAACAACTTGAAAATATAGAAATTATAGCAAATATATATTTATAGAAAATGTAGGCATATACACTTCATCTAAAAATAATTTGATTAAGGTATCTACAAATAACTGAATAATATTCTTTAACGAATGTCTAGGTATTGTTGTTTAAACAAGATCAGTATACTTAGTTAATCTATATACTACTGTATCAGGCCCAAGAAAATAAAGGTATACAACTTATTCTACAATAATATGATTAAGGAATTATAAAAAACCCCATGTTGTTTTTCTAACTGGTATATTGTCATTAAATCCATACGTCACTTATGTATATAAAGTCTTACAATATATAGGCAAATATCTTCATATCTAATTTGAATGTTATTACTAATCTAATAAAGGGCTGGTATATGAGTATTATAAGTGGGAACACTGTACTACGTTTTCATCAAATCGGTACTGCAACCGCTAAATGCCTAATAAAATATAGGCAAACAATTTAATCTACAATAATAATCAGTTTCATGCACCCTTACTATACAAAGCATAAACATGTATTATATAAATCATGATTGTATCGATAACAGAATCATACTTAACAATAGTGGCAAACACTTTTATAGATGTATTTATCTTTTCCGTCAAGTAATATATTATATCACTATCATGATCACTAATATGATAAATGTATACTTAATTTGTTATCACATATGTGTTTATGTGGCATATGGTGATGTTGGAACTGTGAATGACGCTAAATATAAATACAATATTTGTGTGTGTGTTGGGGTGCATATTTATTAGTGTGTCAATTATTTGTTTTCTTCGTGAAAATATATTTAACATTTCTGGTCGATCAAATCATAACACGCTTTCCCAGATACAGTCAATGTTAAGCCCGAATAATTCCTATCTAGGTAACCAACAGATTGCACAATTTCAAGTCCAAAAATGCAAAAGCTCCCTACCGTGGGATGGGGGACACCCCCTTCCCCCGCTCAGTCACTTCGCTCCCTCGTGCTTGGTCGCTTCGCTCCTTGCATTGTCTCGCTCTCACATCTGACTCAAAGTTGGCAGCACTGTGAGTGTGGTGGGGAATGAACTCCTACACACACAAATCGTGAGCCCCCATAGGTTTTGCCCCCCCCCCCCCCCCCCAATCCAAAACTGCTTCCGGCCCGCCTGTTCACGACCATCTTAACATCTAACCCCCCCCTCCCCCCCCCCCCCCCCCCCCCCCCACTGAGAGGACTTTCAAGCAATTTCCTTGGTCTAGAACAAATTTGGCAAGCGGTCTCGGGCGCGAACAAATTGGTATTGGTCCGGTGAACGGCAAATCATCCCCCCCAGGTGTAAGAACCTGTCTACGCCACTGGTATCAAACGCTTCCAAGTTCCATGTCTATGCATTATAAAACATTCATATATAGCTAGTAGGAGAAGGTGTGGTTAAGGAGAAAGACTGGTCCTAGAATTCCAGTCCCCGGCTAGTCTACTTTATATCATTCATATAGTGGTTAGGTATAGTTAGGACGTGGATACACTATTATAGTGATGCCGTAATGACTGCTCCTATATTGTAGATGTATCAACACTGCCTATCTACTTGCTGTTGCGGAATAGAGGTGACTGCGGTGATGGAGGAAGGAAGAACTGGTTTCGACTGCCCATAGGTGTATGAGGCGGGTGGCTGGAGAGATGCAGTCCTTCGAGAGTTCTAAAAAGCACCTCAATTTCGGGCAAACTCAAGTCAGATTCGGGCAAAATTAAGCCAGATTCGGGCAAACTGATGTTATATTCGTGCAAAGGATATGTTATTGTCGGGCAAAACCGTGTTATTTTCGGACTAACTAAACCATCAAAAACATTAAAGAAGCGAAGACCTTTTTTCCTGCTTGTCAGGTGAAAATGGGAGGGATAATTACTCGGGCCGGGCGAAAGACCTAGCTCCCATTTGAGAAAAGTTTTCTCCTACGCCCATGCCACTGCCTACTATACAGGGTGGCCAAGAAAAAAGGGACGGGTTACTTGCCATTATAAAGACACATGATGACTAGGTTCACGGGATAGAGCATCTTTTACAAAGAAAAAATTATACCAAGAACACTAATTTTGGTTGAGTAGAACAATACGTACGCCATTTTTAGTGTGCATTCAACTGTGTGCATAGAGAATGGGCATGGTTGTTTGATGCTATGACGGGCAGGAAATGCGATTTATCAGATAATCAGGCACTGACTTGGTAAACAAATTGACAAAAATGGGAACATGACAAATTATGGTCTCACTTAAGACGTCCTAAAACAAAAACAACTCGAACAAAATTACTGTTCTTGATATCATTTTCTTTGTAAAAGATGCCCTATCACGTGAACCTAGTCATCATGTTTCTTTATCATGGCAAGTAGCCCGTTCCGTTTTGGGGGGGGGCCACCCTGTATAGTGTATATATACAGTACTTACCAGACACGGGATTTTCCGGAGCGTAGACGGTTGGTACGGTGAAGGAGTAAGGACTGGTCCCAGTTTGAGCCGATCCAGGATGAGAAGGGGTTAATGTATCACACGCTTCCAGAGGAGCTCCCGTCTGTCGTGATTGGACAGCGTGGATGAGATAGACTAAACTAACTATCCGCCTTAAGAACGCCATTTTTATCGCAGCTTTCATGGGCAATTGTATTATGTGCAAATGCTAGGTTCAAGTTTTGTCTGTCGTATTTATGGGCATAGTGGCATGAATTTAGTCGTATTCAGCGGCGTAGCCTGGTCGTACTGATGGGGGTAGATGAATTATGGGGGGCACAGTGTATGTATTCCTTTACTTGTTCACATATTATCGCCCTATGTTTGTCATTGTTTTCGTGCATTTTTGTTTGAAATTGAAGGGGGAGGGGCACGTGCCCTCCGGCCCCATGCTCTTCATTCAGAAGCTACGCCACTGAACATATTTATAACAATTCATTCCGGTTTCGTTTCGAAGCGTTCCAACGCGTTCGCAAAATGTGAATAGTAATTCATGACAATAGGGGGACAAATAGCAAGCTTGAATTTCCCATGACTAATTTGCGGTATATTGCATGAAAATCGAATTTCTTGAACGGTAGATGCACTTCTTTTGTGTCTCATAAGACACCGGTTTGGGCCCGTTCTCACGCAATGAAACAGATTAGACCAACTATTCGCACTGATGCTAAGAACGCCATTGTTTCTCAGCTGCCGCATGAATAATGGGAATTTCGTATTATAGCAAGTACTTCCCGCTTTATTGTAACGCCTTTCAACACGTTCCGCAAAGTGTGAATAGTTATTCATGACAATATCAAACATGTATTCGTCAGGACTAATTGATGACTGGTGGCCTTGAAAATAGAATTCAGGGTGCGGTATATTTACATTTATTTTGTGTCACATAAGACTCCTGTTTAAAACTCGCTCACACGGAATATTTCATTGTAATTTCCCAACAATAACACACCCATTTAACTTGAAATTTTCACACAATACCAAGTGGACATATCAAATAACAACAATATACATTGTATCAACTATCCACTACTGTTTGCACATGTCAATTAATTTACTACATTCCTTTAAAGGGATCTAGTAACTATGCTTAGATGTGCCCAAATTTGCGGGTTGATAAATGTGTTGATAAAATAGTATTTATGTGGTCTGCTATGTCCACTGTCACGAGTCACGCGTGAAACAATAAATAGCGTCATAGCTTATGACCACGAGCGATGTGCGAAAATGCATAGGGATATTCCCTTTAGTCATTGCACTGTGACTGACTCTGGACACGGTTGAAATACCCCACAAGAGAATTTCAAATCCGAACACTTCAATCATATATTTATGACAAACGACAAATTTGGAAAACCGAAACTTAATTGTTCCATGCATCGTTTAGTAATACAAATACAATGCGATATGTCAGAACCGCTAAAGTACTAAGTGACTTAATTTTGTTGATTTTGACAATGTTACTAGAATAGATCCTCTCAATGAAATATGACCTTACACCACAAAGCAACCGTTAATTCGCGGTGGTAGATTGCATTTTACTTTTTATCAATGGATGCCGATCTTTGAAGCCCTTATTTTAAAATTGATTCAGCCTTGTTCCAAATCTTCGGCGCTCATTTTGAGAGGGTTCGCTTAGTCCGAATGTGACAAGTTATATACATTCTAATGGTAATGACTTCTAATCAGGACAATCATTTTCCCCAACTTATTGGTCGTTTTGTGGCGGAGGGTCACAAATAGTATAGTTCGAATTAAGGGGGCATTGGCAGCTTCGTCTATTTTCATATCACGTACGCTACGTTCCCATAATCGGAGAACTCCTCATCAAATTTCCCATCTTCTAAGTCAAACAGCTTTATCTTCTTCATCTTGTAGAGACACAACAACCCCGTACTCCCCATGAGGACGATCCCCGCCGTTCCGAAGATAACGATGCCCACGGGGAGGAGGTCGAACGTCGGTGGAAACCCCATGATGCCGAGAACGAGCAGAGCGAGCCCAATGATGCACATCGGGCCCGAGATTAGGTAGCAAACTTTCAGGACCGTCCAGGCCCGCTTGAGCGTGCTACTCTGCGGAGGTCGCAATTTCGACTTGTTTTTGTCAGTGGGCGATATCTTGACTACTTCTGATCCGTTCGCCATGTTTTCGATCCTGTTATGCAGGACTATCTCCCGATACCCTGCTGGGCGGGACGGTCCTTCCTTATCGTCATCCCATTCTAGTATACCTTCGGTCATCCTCTGCCAGTCATCGACTCCTAATTCTTGACCGACCGTGGCCGCTTGGTTATGGGAGGTAGCTCCCTGACCATCGGTCGAAACTTGACCGTCGATCGAAACTACACCATCGTTCTGGTTTGGGGGGTGGTGGTCAACACGGCCACCATACTGCAGAGAAGGGAAGTCTCCTACACCATCTGATGATTGGGTGTTTTCTGGTGATGCAACCCCGATATGGCGCTGCTTTTCCATGATCTCACTTTCGTCTGTTCTGGCTTGCCTTATTCCACTATTCTCCTCCTAATCCATCAAAATTGGTACATAATTTTAATTTTGCTGGTAACTGTTAAACTGGTTATCTCGCGATGGAGTCGATGGTTCGATTTGAGCTCCCTTTATTTGACGACAGAACCTGCATGAAAGTGAATGAAAATCATCTTTGTCAAAATTCATACTACAGTTCATGTTGTAATGTATCTCGTTTCCTTTATGGAACCACTAGGCTTGGAATCCGATAACTTAGACAATTACATTAACAACAATTAATGTATTTGTCAAGAGCTAGAAAGTTGTATTGGGTTCATAAAATCAGGTATTAAAACGCGATCAAATGAATATATACACACGCAAAAAAAAAACATAATTCAAAAAGTTTGAATTTTAAAACGTTAGACCTACTGGCAATAATAGAGTACATGTACAAAATTACATTAAATGATGCAAATGAGGCATTCATATAATTATATTTACATCTAATTACATAATTATCATCTCTAAAGAAGCGCATATATCACAAGAAAAAATACACGTGTAGAGCGAGGGTATATAAAGAGGGTAAAGAGGTGCACAGAAAAGGAGATTAATGGCATGACAAAATATATCAATAACAATGTTGACTTAACTAATTTTAAGAAACATGTTAATATGTATGGGTATTACATTTTCTGATTAAACCAAACTAAGCCGGCCTATGTTCAATTCTTATGAGTACAGTACATCCCTTTTAGACATAAAACAAAAAAATATTTCTGTACCAAAAAATCAAGAATGAAATTAAAACAAATTATATACAAACTACTTACAATAAACAAGGATTAGATGAAAAGGCATTATCGGCATTATAGTTGAAGTGTTCAGTTAATACATCATGTTGAATCCTTTCACATGAATTCATACGAATTCATACGAACATGAGCTTCCGATTTCAGCACAATCTTCATAAGAGACAACGCCAAAGTGAAGACAAATATAGACAAAAAAATACTGCTCAAAACTGCTCTTCCCCTATGTAAGAGCAATACAATACAATCCGCTGAGCTCTTGATCACAAATAGCATCTCTTTCGAGGATGAATTTGAAGAAGAGGTACTGCTGGAAATTGCAGTATATATCCACTATATGAAAATGTATGTGTAATGAACGGGGAAATTTAATTCTGAGTAGAATCTGAATTTCTTTGGTGAGAGCAGGTTGGTTTGCACATGGCGCAGGGAAACAAATGCAATGGCCTTGCATAATATGCACACATGTTGACTCACAGGAAAACACATACACACACACTCATACAAACACACCCGTGACCCTTTGTTTACATTGAAAGTGGTTTCACTCATTGACTGTTTTCCTTAATCCCAAAGGCATACTTATGTCCATCAATCCTTAGTTAAATAATATAGTTGGCTTTTTCAAACAAAACATGCATGCATGTATATATAGAGCACTGATTTGTTATTTCCAGCTATTCAGCACCAAGAGTAACTGATTCTAAACAATGTCAGGCAAAACAACATTTTCTTACCTAGCAGTTACTATAAAAGGCAATCACCCAACTTCAACCCACATATGAAATGCCCCAATCAAGACTTGAATCAAGTTGTCCTTTTCAAGTTGTTAAGTATTACTTCATTACTTATAAAAGTTGATGTAACATTCATTCAACACAATGGATTCCAAACAATGTCAGGCAAACCAACAATTTCTTACCCAGCCGTTGCTAAGAAGTCAATCGCCCAGCTCCAACATACTATCGTATGCCCCAAACAAATTGTACTTTTTAAGTTGTGTAGATCCATTACTACCATGACTATGTTATAACCATTACTTCAGTAATTTTCTAAGACCACCAAAGTGTGATGTCACAGTCAATACCACGTGCAATGTCAGGGAAATTGGTGACCAATCCCCATATTCATAAAAACCCCGCTAGCCATTATGCCCCCACCCCCCTTCTTGGCCGCAGAGTGACCGATCGCCATGAAAATTTGCACGCATGATAAGTGAAGTAGAATACAATGGTAATTTCATTTTTGTTTAATTCATTAATTTGCATATTTATGGTAATTTATGCAAATAAGGTCATAAAATTCATATTTTTCCCATATATCATATATTCTTCATAATTAAACATTGGTTTTCACTACATATATTCTTTAGAGTATTTGGAATAATAGAGCCAGGTTCTTATTATGTTTTTTAATGTTTTCAGAATTTCTTATGTATTTCTTTGTGTTGTTTTACTTATGTATTTTATTGTTTTTATTGTTGATTTTATCTCTAACTATAATTTAACTATTTTAAACCCCAAAACAAACATATAAAAGGTAAACAAGACCAAATAACCAATGATATACATCTTTTTCTGAAAACTGATATTTCAATTTGTTTTGTACACAAATCACGAAATTTAGCGATTTTCGGGCTGACACGCATAGACAAAAGGTCATGTGACTGTGTAACAGTAGGTCCGATTTTCACATTTTTTGTTTTAAAATATGCTCAAGACCCAAAAGAAAAAAGTCCCCAAGCAGCGGCACATCATCTTACCCTGTTTTGGAGCAATACAAAAAATCATGAGGGGGGCCATTATACCCCCCCCCCCCCAGGTCTACTTAATTAGGGTTAAGTCGTGGCTACTAGTTTAACCCTAGTTAGTAATTACAGAAGCATGTGTTTAAAAAAAAACTTAGCTACCTTATCCATAAACAAAGTTTTTAATCTACACACATTTTAGTACACAACTCAAATCAAATCTGCAAGTAAATCAGTAGATATCTGAATAATTTTAAATCCATTTAATTATGAAATTTTACATGATAGAGAACAAATCTCTTTAAGTTGTTTTCATTTTCAGCATAATTATATTGATATATATTCATTCATGCTCGTGTAATTGAAAAAATATTAATAAATTACTACAGAACAGCATTGTAATAAAAAAAATGTAAACATTGAAACTGATAAATGATGGGTAATTTATATATTGAACTAGATGGATCTTCGACTGCGCGCAGTCGAAAATTATGCCTCCGCTATGACGCGATTTTTAATATCAAGCCCAAAATAACGTGCGCTGAATTTTTTTTTTTTTCATATATATTTTGAGTTCTGTGACCTTGACCATAGAACCCAAACTTTGATGGCTACATCATTGGCTCCCAAGAAAAATTCAGGTACCAATTTAGATTAAATCTGACATTCAGTTCTTGAGATTTTGCCATTACAAGCCATTTTTGCATATATATTGAGTCATATGACCTTGACCTTTGACCTCATGACCCCCTAAATCTAATCCAATCATTGCCACCCCGATGTGTATCTAACTCATTCCAAGTTTGAAATTGATCCGTCAAACGGTTCTTGAGATAATGCGAGGATGCTTTTTTGCACATATATCGAGTCCTGTGACCTTTGACCTCATGAACCCCAAAATCTAATCAGATCATTGTCTCCCCAATATATACACTCATACCAAGTTTGAATTTGATCTGTCAACCGGTTCTAGAGATATCGCGAGAACGAGGCATTTTTTAACATATATTGAGTCATGTGACCTTGACCTTTGACCTCATGAACCCCAAAATCTAATCAGATCATTGTCACCCCAGTATGAACACTCATACCAAGTTTGAAATTGATCTGTCAACCGGTTCTTGAGATATCGCGAGAACGAAAACGGGACGTACATACGTACGTACGTACGGACGGACGGACGGACGGACGTACGGACGGACGGACAACCCGAAAACATAATGCCTCCGGCCACTTCGTTGGCGGAGGCATAAAAAAAGCATGAACATTTTATTCACCCAAGATTTGCTACAAGTTTTGTTAATTTTATGTAGGCTATTTGCAATATATGCGCAAACAAATGTCTATTATCATTATTAATTGTATATGATAAAAGGGATAAAGTAAGTTTTAATTGTATTTTGTAAATAGTGATCATGGAATTTAACAGTGTGTGCAATGTGCATGCCTCAAATAAACAGGAAAACACAATTATGTAGAAAAAATTAATACATACATGAACATTTACCCCTCCCATCCCCCCCCCCCCCCCCCCCCATAAATAACTGGTGTGTTTAAAATATGATTGCATTATTTGAAGTAATAAAAAATGAATAAAGATTATGAGAGAAAAATAGAAAAGCATTTTCAATGGTACCTTCATATAATGAGGACCTTGAACATCACCTTGTTATATTTAGGTTACAAAAAAAATAATAATATAAGATTACACCAGCAAAATAACTTCATTTTGAGAGGTTAATTTATTATATCACACTCAATGTAGTGAGGTTCTACTGTATAATAAATGTTCTTACAGCAACTATTCAGGACCGATTGATTTTGCTATAACATGATCCATTCTCCATAGAGCATATCACAGTAATTTTCCGGACCAGCCCTGAACGGGTTAACATTATTTTTTGAGAGACGTTTTTATTTTTTCAATTAATATCTTATTTATTCCTATACATGATATTTCATCAGCCAAAAGGGTTCAGTGTGGGGGTTATACTCAACACACTGGTAATTTGGAGACACACAACAAATTTAGTCCATGCATGATATTTCAACCAAATTCACCATTTTACACTTCTTATACTTTGTTTAGCTTATGGTAACGGAAGAATGAAGAATGAAATGTGTTTTGGATTTTAATATTTCTCCTAAATTATGGAGATATCAAAGGTTGAATTGAAAAGCATTACGGAATGCTTTTTTACTATTGTAGTAAATAATATCAAAATGTTGATACTTTGAGCATTCATAGCATCCACATTTGGATACTGTATGCAAATGATCAGGGATAAAATCTGACATCAATTTTCATTCTTTTTTCACTAGGTAATCAATCTTCTTTGTACATGAAAATATCACATATTATTCAGTTGTACAGTGGTGTATGGTTGGAAATATAAAGTTAAAACGAGCACTTTAATCAATACATTATCGAACATAGACAAACTTTCAAAAGTAGCATTCACATAATGTTGCTAAATTATAAAAAAAAATAATAATAACATATTCTTTGTGCTTGATGTTCTTTTATCAACTGATCAAAATATTATCCAAAATTTCTACCAAGGGTAATACATATTTATATAGTCTAAAAAATATTCATGATTTTATGCACAACAAGCAGCAGTGAGCATTGTGTCTTGTAACAAAGAGGTTTGCCTTGTGTTTACCTTGTGGCCCAGTCGGGCAGGTAAAAACAAGGCACTTCACATTCCAGTGCCCCCAAAACGGAATCTGGTGGCCCTAAACAAAGAAAATTCTGATAGTTTGAGTTGCCCATGTCTCTATTGGTAATACGAATACTACGAGGTACGTGATAACTGCAAGAGTTCCTAGTAGGTTTTGCTGATTTTGACAATGTTACTAGATTCCTTTAAGTCATGTTTCACTCCTAAAAGCAAAGCTAAATTCGTAACTTCAAGGTATATTGGAACGTCGTTATAAAGAGGTCAGATATAACAAAAACCCTCTTATAACGAGGTCATTTTGCTGGTCCCAGCTCTTTATAATTCTTTTGTTGTTTTACCCTGATATAATGAGAAACCTGACATAACAAGGTAATTTTCATGGTTATAAGGACCTCGTTATAAAGAGGCTCCACTGTACTTCAAATTATTTCTAATATATGGATGAATCCACATGACAAAATATCAGTTCATAGGAGGTTTTTCAGTGGATGATCAGTTTGTGTCTCTCCCCCTCAGCAGCAATTTCACCTTCTTCCTGACACCTGGACCCTGTTTCATAAAACTTTTCCAATTGTTGTAAATGTCCAATTATTGTAACTAGTAGGTCAACAGCCAATCAGCATGGAGCATTCTGGCTGTTGCCAAGGTAGTTAGAATAATTGAACATGTACAACAATTGCAAGAGTAATATGAAACAGGGTCCAGATAATTCCTTAGCTTCTCAGTCTAAAGAACCTTGAAGTGTTAGTTTGAATATGTGCCATGAAGAAGTTGTGAGTTGTGAGATGTTGCTGTTTTTTGCTGGTCCAAGAATGTCTTCGTTTATGTAACTATCAAACCATTTGATATAATTTTCTCCTTTCTGATGCAGTCTTTAACCTGTTCCCTTCGAGTCATCCCCATTCGACATCCCCATAGGCTTTGTACACAGCCCACCCGGTTTCCGTAGCCATGGGGTTAACATGTGTTAACAGCTGGCTTTTATTGCCTTCTTTTATGCTTGACTTTTCTCCTTTTCTTCTATCTGGTACAGTCATTTACACAGAGTATATGCTATAAGAGCTTTTTTTAAATACTTTCCTTTTACCTTCACTTCCATCTCTATCCTGTAATCTGGAACTTCTTCTTTCTATTTTCTGGTAGTCTGTAAAAAATATGAACAGCTGGTTTTTATCGCCTACCTTTATGCTTGACTTTCATCATCTTCTTCATTCCTCCGATATAATTTTCTCCTTTCTGGTAGAGTCTTATATAAAAATTTAAAAGATGTTGCTAGTTTTTCGCAACTGGTTTTATAGCTTTGCTAGAACTTCTCTGCTTAGTCTATATACGCTTTTGTACCCATTTCCTTAGCTCTATTTTACCGTCTTTATGCCAAATAGATGTCGCAGGTTTTATCACTTTCCTTTATGCTTGAACTTTATCTTTATTCTGCAATTTAGATCTTCTTCCTCTCCCTTCTCATAGTCTTTAAGATGTACTAACAGCTGGCTTTTATCGCTTACAGTCTTTATGCCAAATAGATGTCGCAGGCTTTATCATGACTGGATTTATCGCTTTCCTTTAATGCTGGACCTTTATCGTTATTCTGCCAACTACAACTTCTTCTCCTCCCTTCTTGTACATTCTTTAAGATGTACTAACAGCTGGTTTTTATCGCTTACAGCCATTATGCCAAATAGATGTCGCAGGTTTTATCACGACTGGTTGTATCGCTTTCCTTTATGCTTGATCTTTAATCTTTATTCTGCCATCTACAACGTCTTCTCCTCCTTTCTTGTACAGTCTTTAAGATATGTTCACAGCATTTTTGTTATCGCTTTCCTTTTTGATGGAACTTCATCTTCTTCCTGACCCCGGCGAACTCCTCGCTGTCTTCCTCCGCCTCCCGGCCACGCCCTCTGCCTCCTCTTTTCTTGTCATCAGAATCTTTCATCTCCTGCAATAATAATGATGATACAAATCAAAATCAAAATCAAAATCAAATTCAAAATTAAAATTAAAATCAAAATCAAATCGGACAACTCCTCGCTGTCCTCCTCTGCCTCCCGGCCACGCCCTTTGCCTCCTCTCCTCTAGTCATCAGAGTCCTTCATCTCCTAAAATAATAATAATAATGATGATACAAATCAAAATCAAAATCAAATTTGAAATTAAAATTAAAATTGAAATTAAATTCAAAATCAAAATCAAATTGGAGAACTCTTTGCTGTCTTCCTCAGCCTCCCGGCCACACCCTTTGCCTCCTCTCCTCTTGTCATCAGAATCTTTCATCTCCTAAAATAATAATAATCATAATAATACAAATCAAAATCAAATTGGAAAACTCCTCGCTGTCTTCCTTTAAAAGTTTTATCATACTTTTGTATTTATACATTATTAAAGGGATGATTTCACCATTTTAGAATATCTCTTTGACTCCCGTCACCCGCCTAATCAAAATCATCACCTCCTCTTCTTTGCTGGGAATTAGAGGAACACTTCTTTTCCATAATACAACTCATATTCAGACCTCAAACTCAAATAATTCCTTTAAACTATGACATCATTTATATCAGACACAACATGAATAAAGAGATAATCTCACCATCTTGGCATATCTCTGCGCCTCTGTTACCCGCTCCATCAACATCATCACCTCCTCTTCCTCTGAGGGAAATAGAGCGAGTTTCTTGCTGATCAGCTGCTCTATCCTCTGGTATAACTCCACATCGTACCTACAAAAAGTGTGCGGAATGGAATGTCAGGATTAATTTACTAGTCATTATTACCTCGTTTTGCTTATGCAAGCTTATGTAAGCGCATGCATGACAAAAAGAACGAATGCTCGAAACAAATTGCACAGAGCATCCATTCGTTTGTCATGCATGCACATGTCGTGGGCATGTTTTGGTAGAGAATGCTCCAAAAATATGACTATGTACATAGAGCAGAAACAGAGCAGTTGATTTTCAATGCATTTAATTTTCCATCGTCAACCTTGAGAAAAAAAACTGCCATCGGGGATTTAACACCTTGACACTCAGAATAGATATCAAAGTGCATGCTTCTCAGATTATAGCCTTTCAAAAGGTTAACACAAACATTTCGATTTAATTTTAACACATACAACCTGTCAATTTCGGACCTTGCATAATGTTTAGATATGGATTAATTTTCCTCCTTTACCCTCTTTTGAAATAATGTTATTTATTTAAAATTTAAAATTGAAAGTCTCCCTGGGACCGTTTCAACTGTGCACAAAGTTATATTATATGACATATGACATTCATTTACCACATGTGGAATTCTCACTCATCACTTAGTGGACCTATTGGATAAATTACAAAAATACACATTTTATCGACCCTTTGTTTTTTTGAATGCATATCAACAGAGTTACTAGATCCCTATAAGTAGTGTGACTTCAGGTTAACACTAACCCTAACCCTAACCCTAACCCTAACGGCACTCAGAGAGTTAAGAGTACCACCATCGTTGTCTATGTATGTTACAATGCATACTCACTGTGTGACAAATGTGATTGCCTTGCCTGACCTGCCAGCACGAGCTGTCCTTCCCACTCTGTGAATGTAGTCCTGTATAGAAAGCACAATTTTCACATAACATTGTAAAGTAGCATAAAAATAGGACATGAACTCATATTGATGACGATGATGATGATGATGATGATCCAAAGCACTTGTATGGCGCCATTTATGTGTTTCAAACATTCAAAGGCACCCAATTCAATTATGTTGACAGTAATTTCGTGGAAAGCTACCTTAAATTAATATATTTCAAACTTATGTTACTTAATTTGCAATTGTTTTGAATACACAATTAACCTGAAAGTGTATTTCCTTAACAAGTACTCAACCTGACTGCACAGTTCCAAGTGCTAAGATATTAATTTATCATAAATCAACAAAAATTTAAAACCTAACCAACACCGTTACATTATCACCAACCATAACTGTAACCCTCACTTAAACAGTATTGAAGCAATAAACCCTCAGCACAATTGTTTCTCAGACAAATGTTGTGCAAATTCACTGAACTTACCTTTGAGTGTGTTGGAATGTCAAAATTGATGACGCAGTCGACGTGTGGAATATCCAAGCCCCTGCAAGGAGAAAAATAAAAAACTTGTTAATTGTTCGAATGAAATGTATTGAAAACAAGACAAGGCGATAGCCGTAAAGTGTCTCGCCCACTTGCGCGCACTTGACCTCATTTGACCTTTGACCCCAGAATATCATGGCGGCCAATATAGGGCACCTACCAATCAAGTTTGGTTACAAACGGATGCAGGGTTGGAAAGTTATCAACCCTAATAAGACTCTTGTAGGTAAAATTTCACATTGACCCTCATTTGACCTTTGACCTACTTATGTGACCTTTGACCCCAGAATATCATGGAGGCCAATGTAGGGCATCTACCAATCAAGTTTGGTTACAAACAGATGCAGGGTTGGAAAGTTATTCAAATGTTTGTAAGCGTCACGGACCGACGGACCGATGGACCGACGGATGGACCGACGGACGGACCGACGGACGCAATTTGGATCTCTTAGTCTCCCTCCACCTACGGTGGGCTCGACAAAAATGAGAAATCTATTAGTTCTTTAAAACAGGCTCTCTGCAAGGCTACACTGCAAATTCGCACTGCATAGTGCTATGTGGTACTATTTTGGTACATCAAAATCAACTGATTAACCAAACAGCAAATCAATTAACCAGGCATTTTTAAGCAAACTTGTTCCCAAACAATAGTATCTATTACCTCATTGTTAAGAATACTTTTTTCTACAAAGTTACCACCAGGTTACCATGGGAACAAGTTAACATTTCGATTTGTATAACTCACCTACTGGCCACATCGGTTGCTATGAGGATAGATCTACTCTTGGCCTTGAACTTGTTGAGCGTTCCAAGACGTTTGGACTGAATGAAAGAGAGAGACAGAAAATGGAGAATGAGTCTCAACCTGTTATAATTTGATTTTGTTCTGTTTCTCATGAATATGAGATAACAAAATTAGATCACCCAGCATAATCATCATCGCCATTTCCATCATCACCATACACCATCAACACAACATTATTTTCATCATCATCATAATCATCATAATCACCATCATCACAATCATCTCCATCATCAACAACAGTAAAACCACCATCACAACCATCATTTCTAAAATGATCAGAATCATCTTCACCATCACCACGACCATCATTGTTGCCATAATCACTTTCAACTTCATCATCATCATCAACATCCCCATCACCATCATAATCACCCTCGTCATCACCACCATCATCATCATCACCACCATCATCATCACCACCATCATCATCGACAAATCTACAGAGAAGCCAACCAAAAACCAACCTGGCTCATTTGTCCATGCAGTGGTATTGCAGTAAGGCCCGGGTTCCTGACCAAAAGCGTGACCCTTTGCTAGTGTTACACCACAATTAACCAACAAATCAACCAAAACAGTCATAAAACAGTTCACTAAAAAAGGAAAACAAAAACCTAAAAACTGACAAATCTGCAGAGTATATATATAAAATTAAACCTAGACCGACCTGGCTCATTTGTCCGTGCAGTGGTATGGCAGTAAGACCCAGGTTCCTGAGAAGCAGTGCAACCCTCTGCGTGTTGTTACATGTGCTGCAGAACACCATGAAGGAGTTTCCTGCCAGCTCATTCAGAATGGACACCAAGTAACAATCCTGCAATCACAAAGGTAAAATATCTCTAAACATACTGTCCATTTTTGCTAGCAAAAATTCAGAAAAATACAAAATTATTGTCTTATATGACATGAAATAACATGTGAGAGCCATTCTAAAGAGATTAGAACTTGAAAATAACTTTTAGTGGAATTATACTGATTTTTAGAGTTCAAATAATTTAAAAAAAACTATTGAGAATGTAATAAGTCTAGCAACTGCAGATCTTTTTATAGTATTTTGTGTCTGTACTTTGTGTTGATACAATCAACGTGATTCAATTAGATTTGTGAGGTAACAAGGTAATTTGTCTTTTAACTTTGGTGAAAGGCTAAATAAAGTCCATGATACATTGACTCAGAATAGAAAGGAAATGAGCCCAAGAGTTTGGATATAAAGCAATTGTTTTTTCTTGCATCAATTGAATCCATTATTGATGTGATCTTCAAAATGTCACCAACTCGATGTAAGTAGTATCCTTGTGTTTTATGGAATGTTATACTGAACTTGAAGATGCCTAAAAAAGAAGGTCACTACCTGTATAGTACAAACTGTTTCTATGAAGATATAGCACAGGCTACAACTTATTGGGCAATATCATTTTTGTTTTGTCTTGCAAGCAGTTTGATTGATAATTATATATGTTCTCTACCTTGTATTTTGCAGGGATGAACATGTAGAACTGTTGCAGCTTGTCTACTGTCTGGTACTTGGTTGATACCTCCACCTTAACTGGGTCCTGGAGGGATGCTCTCTGCAGTTTAGCAACCTTTGGTTTGAGAAAAGGAAAATACATCACAAATGATATGCAAGGTTTTACCCAAACAAAATGTATTATCGAAATGACAGAAAGTATTTCAACTCTTTAGACATGTACACATTGTTGTCACACTTTCTGGAACTTGGTTGATACCTCCACCTTCACTGGGTCTTGGAGAGAAGCTCTCTGCAGTTTAGCAACCTTAATTTGTTTTTGAGAAACAAAATGAAAAAGTGAAATTACACATTATATGCAAGGTTTTATTTTTATATTTCACTCTGAATAGAATGCATTTTCACTTGAATAAAGACATTGCTATAGTCTGTCCATCTTCTAGTTCTTAGCCAATTACCCTAGAGTGAAGCTCTCAGCAGTTTAGCAACCTTTGTTTTGAGAAGGGAAGACAAAAATGTACACATCCTATGCAAGAAGGTTTTATTTTCATATTTCAACTCCTAATAGAATGTATTCCTACTTTAAGAGAGAAATTGTTGTGGTTTGTCCACCATCTGACACTTGGTTGTCCATGTTCAAGATCCTGTCTGCTTCGTCCATTACCTGCACTCTGGGCCTGGCTTGCCCGACATAGTTTCTAACAATAATCCAGTTCGTAGTTACAATCTGCGCATGCGCAATACAAAGGTCAATCGTACCAATGCGGCATTCATTGAATTGAAAGGACTGGATAAGGTTCTTTACTTGTTATTCTTGAGTACATCGATTGGAAATTCCTAGGTTGATCAATTGTTCTCATGAAAGTAACAAAGGATATCCCATGACAACCATCTGCCACTCTGAACATGACTGCGCAGAGTAAAAGCTTTATATCCTACCCATGATTGTAGAATTCAATGGTCAAGGGGTCAAACGACCCATATCCGGGTCCCATATGCTATCTACGAACTGGTCTATTACACATTGCAATGGACAGCCATGACATTTTACCTCAGTACTCGTTATTTGACTTACTTTCTTGGTCATGGTGGCTGAGTAAAGGAAGGTTCTTCTCTGGCGAGGTATGACCTTCAGGATTTTGTCCAGCTCTGCTTCAAAGTCCATGTTCAAGATCCTGTCTGCTTCGTCCACTACCTGCATTCTGGCTTTCCTGACATTGCATATAACCATTACCCATTGGGCTAAACAGCAGTGATGTTACACTTTGGTACTCTATTTGACTTACTTTCTTGGTCATGGTGGCTGAGTAAAGGAAGGTTCTTCTCTGGCGTGGTATGACCTTCAGGATTTCGTCCAGCTCTGCTGCAAAGTCCATGTTCAAGATCATGTTTGCTTCGTCCACTTCCTGCATTCTGGCTTTCCTGACATTGCATATAACCATTACCCATTGGGCTAATTTAAACAGCAGTGATGTTACACTTTGGTACTCTATTTGACTTACTTTCTTGGTCATGGTGGCTGAGTAAAGGAAGGTTCTTCTCTGGCGTGGTATGACCTTCAGGATTTTATCAAGCTCCGCTTCGAAGTCCAAGTTCAAGATCCTGTGTGCTTCGTCCATTACCTGCATTCTGGCTTGCCTGACATTGTGTCCAGCCATTGCCCCATACAATGAATAGTCGTGATAACACATTTCAGTACCATTATTTGACTTGAGGTGTCGAGCCATAATCTATTACAATGAATAGAACTCTAATTTACTTACTTTCTTGGTCATGGTGGCCGAGTAAAGGAAGGTCCTTCTCTGGCGAGGTATGACCTTCAGGATTTTGTCCAGCTCTGCTTCAAAGTCCATGTTCAAGATCCTGTCTGCTTCGTCCATAACCTGCATGGCAAGATGCATTTGAGACACAAAGTATTACGTATTACGTAAACAAGTATAAATGAACCAGAACGTCAATGACGTAGCGCTCATCCGGCATCTCGCAACATCAAATATCGCAAATTTCATGTGGTACACTTTTCAACTGGTCAAAAAATAAAAATGTGATGCCCTGGAAGGGACATAGAAATAAAAAAAAAAAAAAATAGAGTGAAAAAATATAAATTTGACGCCCCAGAAGGGACATGGGGAAAAAAAAAAATAAATAAATAAAAAAAATTTAAAAAATAAATTTAAAAAATAATAAATAAAAAAAAATAAAAATAAATAATTTAAAAAAAATAAATAAATAAATAAATAATAAAAATAAATAAATAAATAAATAAATAAATAAATAAATAAAAAATTACCATAGTTAATTCATGGAGAAAAATTTCTAAATTCTGTGTAGAAGTTTAGTGTACCAAAGTTAGCTCTACCAGATAAAGCAAACCAAATCAAAATCGGTCGAGAAATGAAGGAGAAGAAGCATTTTTTGTGATTTTTGGAATAAATTTGCATAAATTACCATAATTAATTAATGGAGAAAAATTTCAAAATTCTGTGTAGAAGTTTAGTGTACCAAAGTTAGCTCTACCAGATAAAGCAAACCAAATTAAAATCGGTCAAGAAATGAAGGAGAAGAAGCATTTTTTGTGATTTTTGGAATAAATTTGCATAAATTACCATAATTAATTAATGGAGAAAAATTTCAAAATTCTGTGTAGAAGTTTAGTGTACCAAAGTTAGCTCTACCAGATGAAGCAAACCAAATCAAAATCGGTCAAGAAATGAAGGAGAAGAAGCATTTTTTGTGATTTTTGGAATAAATTTGCATAAATTACCATAATTAATTAATGGAGAAAAATTTCAAAATTCTGTGTAGAAGTTTAGTGTACCAAAGTTAGCTCTACCAGATAAAGCAAACCAAATCAAAATCGGTCAAGAAATGAAGGAGAAGAAGCATTTTTTGTGATTTCGAATAAATTTGCATAAATTAGCATATATAATGAATTTCACGATTCTGTGTAGAAGTTTTAAATCCCCCTCCTAGCCCTATCTTATGAAACAATCAGAATCAAAATCGGTTGAAAAATAACGAAGAAGAAGCATTTTGAAAATTGTGGACGGACGGACGGAAGGACGGAAGGACGGACGGACGGACGGACGGACGGACGACGGACGCAACGGCATGGCATAAGCTCATCGGGCCCTTCGGGCCCTTCGGGCCGGATGAGCTAAAAATGAGCACAAGAAAATTGGACTTCATCGGGAATGGAACCAGAGACCTGCGGACCGCCAGACTGGTGCTCGAACCATTGAGCCACAAGGCCCTATTATTGGTGGCCCTTCCCAGAAACCCTTTTCAATCGATGCTCGATGGCCAGAAGCTATATTACCTGACACAAACCGGAAGAATACAAAATCAACTACTTAGGGAAAGTGTGAGGGATCACCAAAGTGATGCAGCTTTTTAAATTAAATTGACAGATTGAGGAAACTGACCAGAAATTATAATAAAATGTCCCAATTGCAAATTCATACACAATGCAACCATTAATTTTGTACCAACATTTACATAAAGGTAGTATCTGCATTTGGTGATTACTACTAAATGATTTAACCCACAGGGCAAATTATGATGAAACAAAAAGGTGTAGCTGGCTGAACCCCTACTTCAGCCCCTTGACTATTGTTTGGTTTGCCTGACATTGCTACAATCATCACCCAGAATTAGAACAGCTATGACATAACAATACACTACATATGCAAATATCTGTATACAATAATTTCAAATTCAGGCATACATTTTGCACAGGAGAAATTTTCTTCTGACTAGCAATAATTTCTTCCTTCAAATATGTGAAAGGTAGAAAACAAATTTGAAATTGTCAAAAGAGCTATTTAAAACATGTTTCGGGACTAACTAATGTTCCTGTCAAATGGACACTCTGAACTTATACATTTGACATACATGGGGGTGTTCACGAAGATCCCAAGTTGAACTTAACTCTAGGTTGGACTTTAAAATTATGGAAAATAGTTTTTTTCTTTGAAAACATTTTGTAAAAGTTCTCTTACAAGACATAAAATGTTGATTCAAATGATTACAATTTTCTATCATCAAGGAGATTTCATGCTCTTGATATAAAATGTATGAAAAGTCTGAAATACTTGCATTCTTGCTTTTGAATAGATTTTATTCCAAGGCTACAAATTACTTGCCATAATTTTTAAGTCCAACTTAGAGTTAAGTTCAACTTAGGATCTTTGTTAAGCACCCCCAGGGCTATTCAGACTTCTATAGCAATACACCTACCAAATATTTGAGCGCTCTGAGATTGAAGCCTTTGGTGTTCTCTAGATGGTCCACCAGTCTTCCAGGAGTTGCTGAAAAACATACATTTATATTACACATAGTTTGTGATGCTATTTCTCATTTTATTACACTATTATGACATATACTAGTGAATTCAATAACATTTTTTTAAATGTTACTTTACTCCTGCTCTTGAGACATAATTTCCCCCTATTAATAAGGGGGGTGAGTCAAGGCCTGTTCAAGCATAATTTTAGATTACATTCCCAATAAATACAATGCACATGTAACAAAATATATAATACGGTAAAAACATATAATTTTATAATATAATAACATTAACTCACAAGATGGGCATATAACTGTTGGCAGATTGGCAACTTATCAAAATATACATGTAACTTTTCTAAGGATATTTTCTTTGCCAATAATGTAGCTTTTTCTAAGAGAACCATGAACATTTGAATAACCCATAGACTACATGTATGGGGACATGGTTTGCACTGTATTACTGTATGGAAATTATCATATTTAACAGGGGACATGTCATAACATCACTTACCTATGACAATATGAGGCTTCTTGGCTAGTTGAAGGGCCTGGGTCATCATATCAATACCACCGACAATCACAACTAAAATAGAAAATTGTAAAAGATGTTGTTAGTACATAAAGAAATATGCAATGTCTCTACGACAGGAACTGATATTGGCATGTAAATGTAGCTGTAATTTTCTAGAAGGCTTTGTTAGGCCATCTCAATGGTGGGGTGAGAACAGGTGAGAAGGGCCTCAGAGGGGGCTCAGTGTTTCTATTTCTTAAATGCTCTCTAAACCATAACAACATTTTGCCTTTGATATCATCAGAATACAAAATTACCACAAGAAACCCTCATGGTTGACCCATTTGTGTCAAACTGCTCTGCAATCTGGTAGGCCTGCTCCCCAGCAGGGGCGAGACAGAGGGCCAAAAAAAACCTTTGATATCTTTAGAATGCAAAATCTATAGATGCTTACCATATGTGACCTTACACCACAAAACGACCAATAAGTCTGGGAAAATGATTGTGCTGATTTTCACATGACATTACAGTTGAATTCATTATCTTTAATACGGTATATAATTTGGCATATACAGACAAGGCAAATCCTCAGAAAATGAGCGCCAAAGATTTGGAAAAAAAAACCAATGATTTACCCTAGTGCCTCAAATTTATATCAGAATGTCAACTTACCACATGAAACACCCAATGGCTGACCCAAGTGTCTCAAAATGATATCTCCGTCATCAAAATGCAAACTTACCACAAGAAACACCCATGGCTAACCTAGGTGTCTCAAATGATATAATTCCAATGTTAACTTACCGCAAGAAACCCCTATGGTTGACCCAAGGGCCTCAAATTGCTTCAAGATCTGGTAGGCCTGCTCCCTGGCAGGGGCGAGACCAAGTGCGAAAAGACTTAAGAGGGTTATCAGTGATTCCATTTCTGAAACTTGTGCTCTATAAAACATTACATCTTGACTTTGACAGCATCATGAATGTAAACTTACCGCAAGAAACCCCTATGGTTGACCCAAGGGCCTCAAATTGCTCTGCAATCTGGTAGGCCAGCTCCCTTGTGGGTGTGAGACACAGGGCGAAGAGCCTCTGAGGGGTGTCCAGAAGCGCCTGGAGGATGGGAAGAGCAAAGGCACCCGTCTTGCCCGAGCCCGTCTCCGCAAGACCAATCACGTCCCTTCCTGTATTAAAAGGCACAAAGAATTATAAAGGGATGTTATTAATCCATTTTTACTCTTGGCTTGGTATTTTGCAGAATCATGCTAATGGTGATGCGATGTCAAATCTCTTTTGCCTGTAGAATGGGCACCCGTCTTGTCCGACCCTGTATCTGCAAGACCAATCACGTCCCTCCCTATCACTATCAGCAACATAGAATTAAGGTAGATGCTATCAATCCATTTTACTTTGGGCACACAAATAATGTTGTTGTGTAAATGCTTCTGGTGATGCAAGGTTAAATCTCATTTGACTTTAGCAGTATTGAGTAGCCACTGTGAAATGGACAAAGAATATCTTGCCCGAGACTGTCTTCCGCAAGACCAATCACATTCCTCCCTATTGGCAACAAAGAATGATAAGTATAAGATATCAAACCTTGGTAGAAATCAACTCCTCGTTTCCTTTTGTGCCAAGGCAGTTATCAAAGTCAAATCAGGATTTTTCCATAGTGGCCCCAAAACAAAGAAAAACAATGGCAATTCTTTCATATTTGATTGGCAATTTAGGCAAGTGAAATTTATTTAGCATTAATTAATTAAATTTTGATGGCCCAAATCTAAATTCCAATGGTCCCAGCCTAATTGGCCAGTGCAAATTTGGAGCATGTCTAAACACTTATTACAATTTACCTTTCAATGCCAGAGGCAATGATTCCGTCTGGATCTTTGTCGGCGTCTTCCATTTCAGCTTCTCACAAGCCTCACAAAGTACATCAACGACACCCTGGTAGGATATGGAAGAGGAGAAGAAAATCTATGTCAAACTTTGTCCGAGAATTGCTGAGCCACCCAATACTGTGTCCTAAATGATGTAATTTTTCTAATGAGATACAGTCATTTCTGTCTTGTCTTTCTAATACATTGTACATTACTTATTTATTTTCAAGTGTGGGTATTATTACAAAACAATCATCCAAACAAAAACCATACATAAACCAGAATGGTGGGAAGACCTCTCTGCATAAACATTAGAATGTTTAAGTTTTGATCAGTTGCAAAATGCATCAGGCTTACCAACTTTGTATTGTCAACTCAGGCTTTGGGTACACACACACAATTGTGGTTAACTGCAAAGTATATTAAACTTAACTGTTGGATGCATTTGTTTAAATCTAAATAATGTTGAGCCTTCGTGGGAGGGAGATGTGACATGAGCCTAATACATTGTCAAAATCGACAAAACTTACTTTGAACTCTATCCGCATATCCGTTTACATATACCTCGCTGTATTACCAATAGTCATGGAACAGGTTTTGTTTTCCAAATTTATATTCCATTATGAAAAGATATATGTATGAATAGAAGTGTTCAGATTTGAAATTCTCTAGTGGAGACTTTCAACTGTGTACAAAGTCAGTGCAATTGCCAATTAGTAAGCGAATATCACTTTGCATTTTCGCTCATTTTTGTGGTCATTTGAAATTTATTTACCAGGCCAGGCCAAGGCAAGGTCAAATAATGTTCACACATCACTGGATGTGGATCTTCTATTGTAACAGTTACTATCAGATCAAAGACAAAGTCAAAGAAATGTACATCTTATCAACCCTTGTCAGTTTTTGCAGACATGTGTAATTGTGGTAACATTCAAGTTTAAATTACAAAGATTCAAATTACACAGGTGTCACAGTTACATTCAATTCAACTTCCAAGTTCAAACATCAAGTTACAAGACAAAGTCAAAGACTCAAAGTCAAAGAGTCAACATTTCATGGTCAAAATAAGTAGTAACTAGATGTCTTTAATATCAATTTTTATTTCTTACAATATAAAGTAAACTAAAAATTTGAATCACTCCATCCTTTTCACTTCTTATTTGTCAGGTTTGGGACTAGTACACACATTTGGATGTGTATAGCAAGGTGTTGTAATACCCAACGTGTCGTATTATCGGACATGCAAATTTACTTAGGAAAAATGTCTTAAATTTAAAAGTTGGATTCGACAGTCAACATGGTCAATGTTAACAGAGGATAATAAATGGATGTTCAGCAAATGGATGTTCCCATCATTTCCTGAAGGAAATAAGCGTCCCGAGGCATTTTACGCGCGTTTTACGGGCGTTTTGTGGCGCACGTCACACAAGGGAGCAGAGCTATGCTGCCCTGTACGGGAACAATGTGGGCCAGTACAGAAAAAGTTTGTCAAATTTTCACGCAAAATTCTGAACTTAAATTCAGCAAAATCAATCATAACTGGCCCTAAAAATGATACAAGTATTATTTGAACTTACCAAAATGGTCCAAATTATTCTTCAAATGTCAAAAAAAAAGGGAAAATCTGCAGTTTTGGAAAATCAAAAACCTGAGAAGTGCTCTCCTCGGAAGTGTTGCTGCTATCTGGATGACCGTCATGTATTTCCCGCAAGCTTCCCACACCACGCGTGTTACCGTATCAGAATTCTGACACGGCGTATCCAAATTCTGATACGCCGTATCCGAAATTGGATATGGCGGGCATGCTTGCAGATCGCGAGTTCGCTTGTTTTGGACAATAATAAGCGGCCTCCGCACGTTGCGGGCGGGCTTTCTTTGTTTACGATGGGACATCGAGCAGGAAGAGAAACAAATGGAACTTATATGACGATTTTTGTAAGTATGACTTATCATTTTGAAAATGAAATTTTGTACAATCAATCATAAAATCAGCTTCAATCTAGGTATGGATTTGTTGACTTTAGATGTTCTTTTCTCTCTGTTTGTAGTTCAAATTGTGTCCCATTGACTGATTGAGTACCACTGTGTGCAGTACATTGTAGATGTGGCGCACATCAATGACGTTCCGATGCAAAACAAAAATAATTGGTCACGTTCGGTAATAGTAGTAGTAGTACAAATACAATCCCACAAAATTTTGCGACGAGAAGCCGAAGCCGAAGCGAAGGCGAAGCCGTAGCCGAAGGCGAAGCCGAAGGGGGTTCTTTTTTGAAAGGGTAAAGAAAGTCAATTTGGAGAAAAATTTTCAAATTCTTGAAGAATTTTTACAACAGATGTATTCTTTATGAGTTTATGCAGCTGCTCGTATAATTTCTACTTGTATTGATGCATCTAATGTTTGTTTTGTGCGGTGAAACTTAGTATTATTCGCCAATTCGGTAATACTAACATAGAACTACACGTGTGGGACTGATTAAGAACAACATGGACATAATATACATGTCATTCATCGAGTCATAAATGCACAATACCGTCTACTAATCGACTCATATACTTCAATAATCTCTAAAGCAAACAAAATTACAAGTGATTCATACCAGAGACTTGAACGTTGCTTTTTCTTCTTTCAAATCCTCTTCGTTTGACTTCACAACAGCTGAGCTCGTGGTGGCTGCCATATTTTTTTCAGCAAAAGTGCGAAGTGTTGTTGTTGTTGTTGTTGTTATTCACGCTCGTACATTTTATGCCCGGCGCAGACAGAGCCGACTCGACTGGTTGTCATTCCGATCGGCTCAGTTTTCAGTGCCTCGCGACACACATTTTGCCAGTCGAGAGACAGTCGGATGCCAGTTGGGGCCGATTCAACACGATAAATCTGCTCCGACCGACCGGGCCCAACTCTAGCCTGATTAAAACCAGTCGGATCGGGTCGAGTCGGCTCTGTCTGCGCCGGGCTTAAGCCCGGCACAGACAGAGCCGACTCGACCCGATCCGACTGGTTTTCAGTCAGGCTAGAGTCAGTTTCGCTAAGTCGGAGCCGAACCAACGTGTTGAATCGGCCTCGAATGACCTCCGACTGGCACTTGACTGGTAAAACCGGAGTCTTGAGGCAGCGCATACTGAGTTAATCAGGCTGAAAACCAGTCGGATCGGGTCGAGTCGGCTCTGTCTGCGCCGGGGGGCGGGCGGGCGGCAAGTAGGCTACCCCCCCCCCCCCCCCCCCCCCCTCATCACGATACAATACATATCAGCTTAAATCGTTTTCAGAATACACTCTGACAGAGTCAAACATGCAATTCCAAGAACATGAACTGTGGGTTTATTTTGGTATCTGAACTTCCATGAAGTAGGATGTCGAGCCATCCCGAGCCATCAAGGCGCAGCCGGAACAAGTATTTTCAAGCAGACCGCCCCCTTTTTTAAAGTTATTTTCCCATGATTGTTTTTGCATGGTCACTGAGCAGCTTAAAAAACAGTTTTTGTATAGTTTTGCTTGATGGCGAATAGTGATAATTGATGATGATGGGGTGTTGATGAAGAATATGCCCAACTAACAATTGGACGTTTTATGAACGTTCTAAACAGGTTCAAAGTTGGTTATTTGGACGTTCTGTGAAAACGTTTTAAAAACGTGTATTTGTGGAAGGTTGAAAACGTTTTTAGAACGTTCCAAATGGACGTTTTTAGAACGTTGTTTAAACGTTAGAAAAACCAATAAAAACCTTTCATGTATTTGCTTTCAAGTGCAAGGACTAGCAGAACGTTTTAAGAACGTTTTTTAAACGTTCATTAAAGGCATATATGCGTGGGTTATAAAGGGTAGTCAGCAAATTCCAACTCGACTCCACCGTAATCTCTCGAGGTAAACTCACGATATGTGTTGGATCGATCGAAGAGAGGTGCTTCGAAATATCTGAACAAAGGCCTCCTTATGAAATTGCATGCAGCAAACAAATTTCTCACGCTGTCACCTAGGCATCAAACAGCGGCACTTTGAAGTAGGTTGCGGTTAAGCGTGTTACGTGATATTTTCGTTCGTAAACATCTCTGATGGATCTCCATTCGACTAGTACAAACATTCCGAACGCGACTATTTTTGATGCATTTTTGACTCGGGTATTCGGAAGTGGGACAGTTTGCGATCGCTACTTATAACTGAGCCAATGGGGATTACGTACCGTGCGTAAAAGTGCGCAAGATGGATCCACGCGTCTACCCACGCATATATATGCCTTTAAAGACGAAGACCTACGGGACCTAATAAAAACGTTTTGTAAACGTTTTGTAAAGTTTCATTAAAGACGAAGACCTACGGGACCTAATAAAAACGTTTTGTAAACGTTTTGTAAACGTTTTGTGTTTGCTGGGTGGTAGTGGTGGTGAATGAAGATGATCATGATCATGATGATATCGATGATGATGATGATGATGATGATGATGATGATGATGATGATGATATTATGATGATGATGAAGATATCGATGATGAAGATATCGATGATGATGAAGATAATGATGATGACTATTAGGATGCATGAAGATGATAATGATAATGATGATATCGATGATGCTGATGATGATGATGACTCATGATAATGATGATGATGATGATGATGACTGATGATGATGACTGATGATGATGATGATGATGATCGATGATGATGACGGTCAGGAGGATGATGATGATCAGGATGATAACATTATTAGCGTTTATTTATCATCGGAGGTTAGAGGACGCGGAGCCAGGTCCTGGGGAATGCTTATCACTAAGGAGGAAGATGATGGTGTCGGATGATGGTGTTCCTGTAGAAGAAGAAGATGATGAATATTGATGATGATGATGATGATGATGATGATGATGATGATGATGATGATGACGATGATGATGATGATGATGATGATGATGATGATGAAGATATCGATGATGATGCAGATGATGATGATGATGATGATGATGATGATGATCGATGATGGTGATGATGATGTTGATGAAGAAGATGGTGGTGAAAGAAAATGATGATGATGATATCGATGATGCCTGATGATGATGATGATGCCTGATGATGATGATGATGATGATGATGATGATGATGATGATGATGATAATGATGATGATGATGATGATGATGATGATGATGTTGATGAAGAAGATGGTGGTGAATGAAGATGACGATGATGATGATGACGATGATGATGATGATGATTAAGATAGATGATGATGGTGATGATGGTGATGATGATGTTGATGAAGAAGATGGTGGTGAATGATGATGATGATATATAGATAGATATGGTGATAGATATATCGTGTTTTTTATTGAACACATAAAATAAACAAGACTGTAGTCCGAGGACTATTATTTTGTGCCTTGCGTACAACACAATTATAAAAATATACATGAATAAATATATTACAACGCAATATACTTAACTTCAAAATACATCAAAATAATATATATATTTTATAAATGTATTTGGCAAGATAAGCACGAATATGATAGCCTAAAAATTGTATTATTATAATACATGTATATGCATATCCTCAGTTAATTTTAATTTTAATCTAACAATAATAAAGAACCAATTTACTAATTCCTTATCGACTTACTTATATTTAATACTAACTAAATAGAAAATCAAACAAAGTGGAAATTAATACAGTACATGTATATCTTTAAAAATTGCAAAAATAAGCAGCACAAGAGTGCGGTCAGAGCATTACTTATAAAGAGATCAAAAAAACTTTGAAATATACTACCGGATTACTCATTAAATCTTCATCATTACCATTAAATTAAATACATGAATCTAATTCAGGACAAAAGAGTACTTGAAATCTTGTAAGACGAGTAAAAAGAGTCATAAGGCATAATATGCCAGACCAGAGAAAAAACGTTAATTTAAGTTCACTATATAGTGGCATAAAAATATATTATTATATAGTATGACGCCATGGTGGCATAGAACAAAATTATCATTATAGAATGACGCCAAGGCCCGAGGGGGGAGGGGGGCACTCATGTTAATGTAAGACGTGTATGTGCCGCTTACATACAAGACCCCGTTTTCACACCCGCGATGCCGCTCTCAAGATACCCGATTTTCACAAAATTGCCGCTCCATAGACCACCGGAGCGACTTGGCTAGGTAGTTGAGTAGCGCCAAGTCCATTATTCTTCTTCTAGTCAGCTCCTTGACCACCATTTGAAGGTTTCCGTAGGTCTTTGGTAGCTCCAAGTTCCGTGTATTTTGCCCGTATTTTGTAGTTTTAGTCTGCTCCTTAGACCCCTTAACTCCCGTTTCAGGGTTTTTGTAGCTCCAAAGACCCTATATTTTGTGCTTGCATGTATATAGTCAGCTCTTAAGACCCCCATTTCAGAGTTCCGCGAGGCACACCCCCGTCAAAAAATAATTCGACTGCCCCCCCCCCCCCCCCCCCCCCCCGGGCGCCAAGGTGGCATGAAAATTATTATATTAAAGGATATCAAATCCCACTACATGTATTTATTTTAGATTATATTCCTAACACAAATTAAATTTATCATACTCAATAATGAATAACGAGCAGATCCAACAATCAAATGTGATATCCAAAAAGGAAACAATTCAAAGTATCTTCAATTCAAATTGAGTATATTCCTGACACAAATTAAATGTATCGCATTCCATAACAAATACAAAGTGATGATGATGATGATGATGATGATGATGATGATGATGATCTGAGGATTGGAAGAAGAGGAGGAGGGGGGAGGAGGAGGATCGAGTATGTGAGGATGCTGCTCAGCTGCTGCATGACTTAACTTGAGATGAGTATGATGCCGACACCCGTCCTTTTGCATAGTTTGTTACATTTTTATACATGAATCGTTAGTCCAAACCCCGGGGGGGCACTCGAATTATTTTTGGACGGGGGTGTGCCTCACGGATCTCTGAAATGGGGGTCTGAAAAGTTGGCTACAAGCACAAAATATAGGGTCTTTGGAGCTACAAAAACCCTGAAACGGGAGTTAAGGGGTCTAAGGAGCAGACTAAAACTACAAAATACATAGACTTGGAGCTACCAAAGTCCTACGGAAACCCTCAAAAAGGCTCAAATGGTGGTCCAAGGAGCCGAACTAGAAGAAGAATAATGGACTTGGCGCTACTCAAATACATAGCCAAGTCATTCCGGGGGTCTATGGAGCCGAACTTAAAGAAGAATAATGGACTTGGCGCTACTCAACTACCTAGCCAAGTCATTCCGGGTGTCTATGGAGCGGCAATTTTTGAAAATCGGGTATCTTTAGAGCTGCGATCGGGTGTGAAAAAGGGGTTCTTTTAAGCGGCACATACCCGTCTTATATTATACATGAGTTCCCCCCCCCCCCCCCCCCCCCCCCCCCGGGGTCCAAACCCACTAAACCAGTTTCTGTTGATGACACCCACTGCATGGCAATCAAAGACAAAAAAATAATGCATTAAAAAAAAAATGACTACTAATAGTTATACGAACATTGCCTGTTGAGGGCGTGTTGATTTTTTAAAAACCTTTATTTTGCGTGTGAAATATGGCGACGATCGGGAAGGAAGCGAACGGCAGCGCACACACAATGGAAACAGAGGAAAATGGCCTTACTAATGGTTTCGAAAATAGCTTCGAACATGACCATAGTAGCACGAAGTCCAAATGGGTTCGGTTGAATGTTGGTGGGACATATTTCTTGACGACGAGGACAACGTTATGTCGAGATCCGAAGTCGTTTTTATGCAGGTTATGTCAAGACGATCCCGACCTGAGTTCGGATAAGGTGAGGCCTCTTCTGCCGCGTCACGCTGCCGGAATGCCCGGGCATGGGCATGGGTGCGAGTGGGGTACCTTAACGGACCCGCAGCTGCTGCTTTAGCTTTCTTTGCTTGTGCTCGTTTGAATTGAGTTTGATCGCTGCTCTGCTTTCATGGCTTTTTAGTTAGTTGACCAAGTTAGTAACATTGCATATTCAATTCACCTCGAGATGGCACCTAAAATTATTAAAGAATTATTTCTGTTTGTTGTGATTCTCATTATATATTATAGTATTACTTAGCAATATATTATTATAAATATAACCGATAACGAAATTCAACATTCCCAACAATGTCAATGGCATCTCATTTTAAATTCTATCAATACATATAAATAATGACTGTGGGGGTCCTACTATTACTAATTAGCACAAATAAGTGCAAAGTACTGCGAACAAGTGCGAACAAGTGCAAAGCTATTTACTGCGAACAAATTTCCCATTCGCACTGCTTGTTCGCAGTAATTAGTAATTGCTGCACTCAATTACCAATTACTGCAAACAAGCGCGAACAGGATTTACTGTTTCGCATATGAAATCCCGCTCCCGTTCGTGCTTGTTCGCAGTAATTAGTAATTGAGCGCAGCAATCACTTATTACTGCGAACAAGTGCATGCTTAGATCGACAAATCTATCGCTTTCATGGCCTTTTTGACATTATTATTGTTATTTTCACTGTCGGCATTCTAGCGATAGACGCGACCGATACGCGGTGCCTTAAGAGGCAAGAACACCGTAGCTCTACAGTAAAAGTTACTTACGGAAAATCATTTTTTTTTGCACATAAAACACAACATATTTAGTATTTTGAGCGACATTTGTAGCCCTATCAATACATTTAGGGCTGTTATAATACTTTAACTCACCGATCTCGTGTGTCACTATACATGTCATTCTATAATTACGGCGAATTGTGAGATTTTCCACAATTTTCCATCACTCTTCGTCGGTCTTTCGCCGTTCAAACTGCCGTTATCGTACACAGATGCAATAATTACGGTATCGCTAGCGTGCACACAAAAAAAAAAAAAAAAAAAAAACGACGCAAAATTTAAATGAGTTATTTGACTTGACAAACTGTTACCGCTACCGAATAATTATTGGAATCACTGGCCCACAATTATTTGCTAAAAATGTAGCGGTAACAGTTTGTCAAGTCAAATAACTCATTTTAATTTTGCGTCGTTTTTTTTTTTTTTTTTTTTTGTGTGCACGCTAGCGATACCGTAATTATTGCATCTGTGTACGATAACGGCAGTTTGAACGGCGAAAGACCGACGAAGAGTGATGGAAAATTGTGGAAAATCTCACAATTCGCCGTAATTATAGAATGACATGTATAGTGACACACGAGATCGGTGAGTTAAAGTATTATAACAGCCCTAAATGTATTGATAGGGCTACAAATGTCGCTCAAAATACTAAATATGTTGTGTTTTATGTGCAAAAAAAAATGATTTTCCGTAAGTAACTTTTACTGTAGAGCTACGGTGTTCTTGCCTCTTAAGGCACCGCGTATCGGTCGCGTCTATCGCTAGAATGCCGACAGTGAAAATAACAATAATAATGTCAAAAAGGCCATGAAAGCGATAGATTTGTCGATCTAGTGCATGCTATGCGAATGGGAAATTTGTTCGCAGTAAATAGCTTCGCACTTGTTCGCAGTACTTTGCACTTGTTTGCGCTAATTAGTACTTATAGTTTAGTAGGACCGCTTGCTGTGGCTGTTGCTATTCTGCTAAAATCAAAATCTTATTTTATTTCTTTACATTGTTATTCATTGAATTTAAATGTATGTTATCAATGCAAAACAAAAATCTCTCATACTAATCATATGATACGAGGCTTCATTGTTTGTAAATATTCTGTGTCAGAATAAGTCAGATTTGTGTGTTTCCTTTTAAGTTTTATTTGATTGTTCGTGATGTTCGCTCTAAAGATGATGTAAACTATGTAACTGTAAGTAGGAGGGAGTTCGGTGACTTTTGGATTTGTTGAAGGAACCTCAACAAACTTAATATCATTGGAAAGCTTGTAAAGTGAGAAAAATAATGGTGCTTAAATCAACTTATTAGCTTCAATATTAGTGGAGATATTCCAATTTTAGAGGTAGAAGGTACAAAGTTTGGTTCTGCCAGTTTCAGGCGATGGACGGTAATTATGCTCTGCGCGCGGCCCCAGCGCTATTAATAGAAAACGCATGCCTCAACATGGCCAAAAATATCAAAATCAGTATGTGGGCAATTTGTTTACATTGGATGATCGCAGCTTAGCGCTATTACTACTCCCATAGTAATGTATTTCAATGTGTAGAGAAATCAACACACTTTCATAAAATACTACTTTTCCATACCTTTTTCAGATTCCTTCCACCAGTTTTAAATTTTTTTCGTCGAATTTTTGTGCCGAAAATCGATGCAAAAATGTCAGCAAAACAATCCTTCAAAAAAATTAATTTGCAAGGTGAAAATTCCAAAAAATTCCGGCGAATTTGGTGTCATTCGAAAGATCAGATCCGGCTCTACACGAAAATGGCCTCAAATTCAACGTAGAGGGAGTTTACGAACCCCTACTCTGGCATAGAAGTTGGGAAAATTTATGCACTGTGGAAGCAAAATGGAGTCTTCAAGTGCAGTCGCTACCGCGACTACCGCGAAGTCTCCTAACTCACTGCGCATTCAGATTGTTTTTTTGGGTGTTAAAACATCGATTTAGGAACAACTAATGCCATATCCAGATCAAGGAAGGATTAAGCTTCAAGAGGATACCAATTTCATGGTAAAATATTGAAAAATATTCATTTTACTGAAGGTTTTTCGTAGCAAAATTTTGCGTGTTAGCAGATACAAATGCGTGATTGCGGTATTCTGTCGTTCTCCCTACTGTAAGTTGTGAAATGTAAAGAATTCTTTTAATTGTCCCCAGTTTGGCCTGGTCCAAGTCCAAGTTTGTAGACGACCGTACCCATGAGCTTGCGGCATTCTCTAACTTGCCCACGGCATGACAATTTGACAACGAAAATGCAGTCTCTTCCAAGAGACCAAGATGTGCCCACTGCAGTCTTTGCCATTGCAAAGCAGACTTGCATCTAGAGCATACAGTACATTCTTTTTGTCATGCTGTGAGCGTGTCTCAGAACTGAATGCTGCACTTGCAAGATGGTCATTGGCTTGCAAGAACAATGTCCACTTAAACTCTTGCAAAGACTGCAGTCACCACACTAATCTATTACTGCACTTAGTTATTTTGAACAATTGATGACAATTGCAAAGAATGTTTATAAAATATAGTCTTGCCAACAAAAGACTACCATTGTTTACAAAATTTTCATTAGAAATAATTAAGTATACTCAATAGCCATGGCTTGAAATTAACTTGTAACCCAGTTGCCCTTTTGGGCCGGTAAAAATGCTTTCCTTTCAATTTGTGGTGATAAAAAACAAAAACATTCCCATTTCCCCATTAGGCATTACCCACTCCCCCGAGATAATACTGGGTGACCCCCCTCCCCCCCCCCTCCCCTCCCCCCCCCCCCCCCAAAAAAAAAGGCCCTAGAGAAAGTTGAACATCTTTTTAAACCTTTGTATTTTATTTGTATATTTGGCACTGATAAACATGTAGTTTGATTAATTAGCATTACATTTAACTATTAAACAAAACAAATGGAACTGTTGTATTTTATGTCAATGGGGTTCAACTACACATAATGTTCACTATTAAAAGATACATCTGTAACATGTACCCTCTACTTTAGTTTAGTTAGATTTGTTTACAAATCATGGTTCAAATATGGACCCTGTTGGATTTTAGATTTGAATTAAATTCAGCACAAGAATGTTAAAAAGCAAAGCAAAACAAATCTGTTACAACTGAAGCTTGCTACATAATGTGAACTAACTGGGCAATCTGTATCATAGATATCTAGAAAAATAAAATACACACTTGATTTTCAAAAAAATATTCAACTTAAAGGGGTAGTTTAGTTTTGGTAGAGAGGGCGCTGCATATCACAATTTTTTTGTGAGGTAATGAAAAACTGAGTGTCGAATTTGAGAGAACATGAACATCACATGCATAATTTTGTATGAAAAATGGTTAAAACCAATGCCCTTTTAGAGAGCACCCTCTTGTGTTTTAATGGCTCTTTTTGAATGATAATGGGCTTTTTACTTAGTCGTTTGTAATTTTGTATACCTTTCGAGCATGGTGGAGTTAGTTTATAATGTTACTGTCCAGGTTTGGTTACTAAAGTTCAGCCTTACCAAAACTAAACTACCCCTTTAAATAAGGGCCTTTAGGTTTGTTACTTTGTTTATTATTTCATGTCACCCGGACCCGGTACATGATAACTTTTTGTAAACTGTCTACTATTCAAAATCGCATTCCCTTTGTACATGTATGTAGATCAAAACGGACTTAGGACGAGGCTTGTGCAAAGCTTTCTCATTGAACTGTCTAGTCAGTTTGAAAATCAAGCTGCTCGATACTCAATAGGTCAAGCAAATATATAAATTCTTGCTGGCCCAGAGTAATTTAACTTACTGGCCCCTGGCCAAGGGTTGAATGCTATTGTAGAGCCCTGCATTCCATAAATAATACATTGTACTGTTTTGAAGATGGTGAATTACTTCTAGGGAACCAACATGCAAAAGACAATTATTGGATATTATATGTGACCCGCTATATATAGCAAAACCCGGCACTTGTCAGTAATTCATCTTTTGAATAAATAGGCATTTTTAGTTCACACAATGTGTGTAAAAGATCTATGATTGTAAAATTGAAACAATCATATCTTCGCCAATTAGTTAGAACAAAGCATCAAATGAAAGCTTGTGATGAGGCCTGTCTAATGATGTGAAAATCTACATTTTGATTTTTACCGACAAGTACCGGGTTTTGCTATAGCCGCCTTTAGCCGGTCACATGTGTAACCGAGATGTCCATAAAAGGAACATAACGTAAAAGGCTATTAGATAACCACCCAAAAACCTCACAAAAGAAGGCCTTTAAAGTTTAGGTTTAAGGGTAAACAATTAAACATGTAGGCCTTTTATGTTCCGTAAGTTTGGTGATTTATTTCAGTTTTTTTAATTTACAAAATATTAGTGTACATACATGTACTAAAACAATACAGATATAAGTATGTGTCTGTGATATAAGTGCAGGGCTCGCCCTTAGCAATGACCCAGGTGCCATTGGCTACTAGACCAGAGATTTTATTTGGCTACTAGAAACTCTCCTATTGGCCACAAAAAATCTGGTTCTTCAACAATCAAGCCCTTGGTGGTAAGCCCTGAAGTGTTGAAAGCATTTTCTTTAAGAAATCTGCCTTTGCAGGAGAAACCGTTAAAGAGGACCACTGTTGTTTACTTGTTTGCATATATTTGTATGATTTATTATCCTTCTTTTTTTCAAAATTGAAGGCCGATTTAAATATTTTTAAAATATGCGCATACCCTGTACTCATAATGCTTACAAATTTGGTATCATTTTAAAGAAAAAATACTCACCCTTTCAAGTGATACCAAATATAACCAACATGATTTCATAAGAAAAGAGATATATAATCGATCAAACATGAGTTTCCGAACTTGTTTTGAGGGCTTTATAATAAAAAGGAAGATTTCTTTGACATTTCAGTATTGCCAGGAAAATGTGTAACACTTGGAAAAGTTCAGAGCAATTTCTCTGTATAATTTCAGAGAGGTGAACTTATTGATTTGCGCACAATGAAAGTTCAGCGTCCAGATGTGGGAGTCATGGTACTATGATTTTTGTTCATGAATACTTCTGATAAAAATAGGGGATACGACTGCAAAAGACATGGGGTCTGGGTGGGGGCTATGACTGATTCTGCCCCTGAAATGACCATGGATGCACCTTTGTTTGTAAATTGCAATGAATATTCACATTGTTCTATTACTCTTCCGACTCCATTCAGTTCACATACTACAATTGTTGTAAAATTTCATGAAAAATCAAGTTTGGTTGACTGATTGGGCAACTAACATTTTTCTGTTCAACTGTTAGAGAAAATTGGACTCCTTGTGTAAATCTCATGTAGAAACATGCAATAAATCTGCCACTTATGAGCAGAGCTCTGCCTTCCTTGCATGATTACTTTTTCTTGTGCATTTTCAGATTGGGCAAGTAAAATTTGAACTTTCATGATTTTACTTGCCCAAATGGGCAAGTAGAAACAAATCTTAGTGCTGAGGCTTAGTAATTGTCAATGTTAAAATAAAATCCATAATTGTTTTTTTTTACAAATTTTATTGACCAAAGCTTCCAAGCTTTTAAGTTCGAGATGATCAACAAAAGAAACCGATAAAAAATTTTGTTTGCCCATCCGGGCTACCAAATATGATGTAGAATACAATGCTCTCCTTCATTTTGGGGCCATTGAAATTCATGTTTTGGCCACAAGTATTGAAAAGTCTTGTAATATAATTATATCCAGGGCTCGACACTAGCACTTGCCCTGTTGCCAGGGGCAAGTAACATTTCATAAATGGTCGAGTTTGGTTGCCCGACCGGGCAACTACTGTCTTTGTACAACTGCAAGAGGAAAATGTGATTATTTACAATCGAGCTACCTAGGACAATTAATCTGTCTTTTTTAACACATTGTTTTTTACCTGCAAGTAAACTGTGAAAATTCATGAGTTTACTTGCCCGAAGGAAAGAAAGTTAAGAGTGTAGGCTTTAGTATATAGGGTGAAATTCTAGCACTCCCAATTCAGACTTGAAAATAGTCCCTGAAATGATGATTTGTCTAATTTGTGTTCCACTTTTGGATGTGTCTACCTAACTTTATCCATCAACATCATATCCTGTTTTCAGCTCGTGATATGAAATTTTGCATCTAAAAATAACCCATGCCTGTCACTAGGCCAGGGTTTTATTGATTTTGAAGCTCGGTAGAACTCTGGAGAAAAAAAAGGGGAAAGCAAAAAAAAATCAATGATTTACCGTGATTATGTAACAGCAGGACGTTATTGATTTTTGCTCTTGGAAATGGTCCAGTAGCGCTTTAATTGCTTTAATTGGGATGTGGCTACATGCACAGGGCATTGATTTATTGGTCCGTGATATTGGTCAGTTATGAAATAGTTTAGGAATTCCTTAAAGTTATCTACTCTGTACAAAGTGTGTATGTTGTACAGCCAGAATAAAAGAAAGACAAACTTAGGGTTTCATGAAACAAATATAATTTTACTATATGAATCAATGCTGAAAATTACAATTACTTGATACTGTACCCTGGTAAATAAGTAATAATATATGAGACAATGAAAATGATTTTGATATTATGTACTCTTATAAATGTGAGTATCAATAAAGCAACATAGTTCATGGCTTTCAAATTTGTTTTATCTAGATAGTCAAGTATGTTCATCATGTGCATCTGTATCATTTAGCATATAATATCTCTTTGTAAAGTATGCATATTATGCACAATTTGTCATCTTGCATGAGGAAAATGTACATACCCTAAAAAGATCATGTTTTAAAATGGAGTGTATGAATGTGTATGGTGAGAGCAGTGAACAAAAAAAACAAAATAAAAAAAGAGCCCCCGAATATTTCAGAGTTCAACTTGCAAATCAATATTTGGAGTGTTATTTTCATGCAGGCAAACTTAAAAAGTAGCCCCCGAAAAATACATTTTATTTTTGTCCCTGTCAGGTGAGAGTAAGCAGCAGATTTGACCCATGTATAGTAATGGCCAGACGATGTAATCTTGTTTGAAAGCGATTTACGTATTCCTGATTCTGCTCGTGGAGAAGGGCTTGCAAGTTGCAGCCGAGCAAGGCATTAGGGCAAGATGGCCGTAACTCCCGTAATGCACATACTATGGAATTCCATGCCTTGTGGACCATGTGCATGGAAATGAATTCATATTAGAATTTAATAACTGAAAAGAGCTCTATTATTTTTAAGAACAATTGCAGACAAAGAATGCTTTGAAGGGCAAAATGGCCCGCCATAACTCCCTGAGTAATTGTCTTAACCCTAATAAGGCTGGGGGGCCATAATGGCCCCCTCCGCGATTTTTTGTATTGCTCCAAAACGCGGTAAGATGACGCGCCGCTGCTTGGTGACTTTTTTCTTTTTCTTCTTGCGCATATTTTAAAACAAAAATTTTGAAAATCGGACCTACCGTTACGAAGTCACGTGACCTTTTGTCTATTTTGTTGCATGTCAGCCCGAAAATCACTCAATTTCGTGATTTGTGTACAAAACATATGGAAATATCAGTTTTCGTAAAAGGAGGTATATCATTGGTTATTTGGTCTTGTTTACATTTTATATGTTTGTTTTGGGGTTCAAAATAGTTGAATTATAGTTAGAAATAAAATAAACAACAAAAACAATAAAAAAAATTTAAAAAAAGAAATACATGTATAAGAAATTATAAAAACAATAGAAAACATAAGGAAGAACCTGGCTCTTCCAAATTTTGTTGTCGTATTATTATTCCAAATGCTCTAAAGAATAAATGTAGTGAAAACCAGAGTTTAGGGTTAATAGGGAATACCATGCTGTGTGTATGAACTTATATTGGAATTGAATTACCTAAAAGTGAATGGATTAAGATTAAGAACACAAGCTAGCGCAAGATGGCCTTAACTACACCTAATATGATCTCTAAGCTCTTTAAAAACCTAGGACGTATCATTTTAAATGGATTACGAATAAGTAAAGCCAAGCAATTTGCTTTAGGTCAAGATGGCCTTAACTCACCACCATTAATGCACTTGGGGAATTTTGTATCTTGTGGGTTATCTAGGCATATGATGTATTAATATTATATTGGAATGAAATAACCTAGGGGATAAGGGGTTCATCTCGAGTAGAGTCCAGTAATGCACTAGGGCCAGATTATCTCCCAATTATCTCCCAATAATGAATGCAGAACTTAATGGAATGCCATACATTGTGGGCCATGGATGATGAACTCATATACAGGGTGGCCCAAAAAAAACGGAACGGGGCACTTCCTAAAATAAAGTAACACATGTATTATGTCCATCGGATAGAGTGTCTTTTCAAATGAACAATGATACCAAGAACAGTCAATTTGGTCGTGTAGTTTTTGTTTTAGGGCCCTGTGAGTGACACCATGTCAGGTTCTCTTTTTTGTCAATTTGTATTGAGCCAGCGCTTGATGAATCGCACGAACCGCCGTTCATATCGTTGAGCATCGCGCACTATTGTTAGTGTGCACTCAGCCGTGTGCCGAGAGAATGGGCCTGGTCGCTGAATGGTATTACGGGCAAGGAGTGCGGTTAAACTGGCATTGACTAGGTCGAAATCGACATAAATCAGCACCTGACATGGTCTCACTCACTGCGTCCTTAAACAAAAACGACCTGACCAAAATTACTGTTCTTGGTATCGTTTTTCATTGGAAAAGACACCCTATCCGAGGAACATAAACATTGTGGTATTATATTTTGGGAAGTGCCCCGTTCCGTTTTTTTTGGGCCACCCTGTATTAGAAAAATTGAATTACTTGGGAGCTAACGGGTTTATAATGAACAAGCTGAGCCAAGCAATGCTTTAGCGCAAGATGGCCTTAACTCTTCACCATTAATGCACTTAAAATGGAATTCCAAGCCATCTAATGAAATTAGATGTGGGGTTATGATGCATTAAGTATGTGGCATTATCTTGTATCATATTTTACAGCACTTACAATGGGAACAGACAGTATGTCTGTGTATGACAGTGCGCAGTACTGTATACATGTACATACATATGAACCTTTCTTCACTTGTATGTGATTGTAATGAATATGACAAGCCTCCGCACCAACTTTTTCTACTACTGGCCCGTTTGGGCAAGTCAAATCATAACTTTTCAAATTTTACTTGCCCAAACAGAAAATTTACTGGCCCTGGCACTTTTAGATGAGATTTACATACTGTATGAAATTACATTTTTCTCTCAAAGTTGAAAAACTACTGTAGTTGCCCGATCGGGCAAGCAAACTAGACAATTTATGCAATTTTACTTGCCCGACACCAATTTTTACTTGCCCCGGGCAAGTGCTAGTGTCGAGCCCTGAATATGACCATATTTCGTTTACTCAATCAAGCCTCCACACTAACTTTATTTTCTACTTGCCTGTTTGGGCAAGTGAAATCATTATTTTTACAATTTTACTTGCCCGAACAGGAAATTTACTTGCCCAAGAAACAATGTGAAAATAAAGACAAATGAATTGTGCTAGGTACATGTAGCTCTTTTTTATTGGCAAATTTATGTCTCTTTTTTTTCTAGATGAGATCATTAGATACAATGTACAAATAAGAAATTATATTTTCTTTTGTAGTTGAACAAAATTGTTAGTTGCGAGATCAGGCAACCAAACTAGACCATTTATGAATTTTACTTGCCCAACATCAATTTTCACTTGCCCATAGCAATGGGGCAAGTACTAGTGTCGAGCCTGGACTAAATTATTTTCTGGGTGAAGGATGCATTTAAATTAATACTTCATAGAAGTGAAAAATCTACTAATATTGCCTATTTATTCAGGGACAAAATAGGGGGAAAATAATAATAATTTTTTTTTTTTTTTGGGGGGGGGGGGGGGGGGCTACTTTTCAAGCTTGCCTGCATGAAAATAATACTCTAACAAATTGTTTGCATTGAACTCTATGCAAATTTGCGGGGGCTCTTTTTGGCATTTCAGTAGCAAATTTGCCCCCAGCCCTGTGTTATTTTTTCACTGCTATTATTACTGAATACACATGTATGTACCAAAATATTGACACAATTTTGTATTTTGTGAGTGACTGAAGTAAATTAGATCAATTAATTTTCTCAAAACTACATTGAATGGGAAGTAATGGACATAATGTATATTTTATAATCATTCAATAATAAACTGGGTCTCTTTACTGTTACAACCGTAACTAGGGTATTTGTATCAGTGGGCAACAAAATCATAATTTGTATTCCCTTATAATGGTGTCTCAATTAACCTGTTCACTTCGAGATTCTGAAATCTCCATAGACTTTGTACATAGCCCATCCGGTTCCCGTAAGCAACGAGTTAATACACAATCATATCGATGTACAACATGAATTTATCACTTATTTTGTTTTACCTTGAATCATATATGTTAGAATCACTCCATCGCTGTAATTGTGCTAGTTTTAACATGTCCATGATTGTTATTACTACCAGCATTACATTTTTCATGAATATATATATATGTTTTCATTCATTTTAATGCACTAGTATAACATTTTTTATTTGTTCTTATTTAATTCTAATAGTATTATTTATCTTTTCATTCTTGTATTCTTTTTTGTATTTAAATTATACAGGATGAAACTGGTGCCTATCTGATCGACCGAGATCCCATGTACTTTGGTCCCGTGTTAAATTACCTGAGACATGGCAAATTAGTTATCAATAAAGACTTAGCAGAAGAAGGTGAGTGAAGAATTAATGAAATATAAATTTTATCATAGTAATTTCATTGCTCCTCCTTGATTATCCCACTAAAGGCAGTGGCGGATCCAGGTGTGGGGGGGGGGGGGGGTTTAGGGGGTTTAACTCCCCCCCCCCCCCCCCTTGGGCTGCCAAGTGAAAATGTATCAGTGAAAAAAGTGAGAAAAAAAAGTGAAAAAAAAAAATCACTTACGGGGGTTCAAAATAGCAAAACACCCCCCCCCCCCCCCCTTAGCAAAAAGCTAGATCCCCCCTGAAAGGGATCTAGTAGGCATGTGGGCATGTGCAGAAAGAATGTAAAATGTGTAGTTTTGTGCTTTGATATGTCCTCTGAGAATTGTGTGAACATTTCATGTTGAATGGATGTTATATGGCTGAGTAATGAGCACAAATGCACTCATTGCACTGAATTTGTACTCAATGATGACTATCCAGTGTATAGTTCAAAATCTGAACACTTCAAACGTTATTCTTTTTAAGGAAAGGGACATTAAAAAAAAAAAAACCCCGTACCATGCTTCTATTGGTAATACGGATACAACACAGTATGAGAGAACCTCTAGATTTCTAATTAAGTTTTGTGGATTTGGACAATGTCACTAGATCCCTTTAAAGGGACTTAGTAACATTGTCCAAATCCTCAAAATAAAATTTTAATTCTAGCGGTTCCCTCATACCTTGTTGTATTCATATTAACAAGAAAATCATGGGACAGGTTTCGGTTTTTCAAATTTCCCTTTCGTTACAAAGATATGTACGATCGAAGTATTCAGATAAGAAAAACTCCGGGCGAGTTTTTCTTCTGTGTACAAAGTGAGTGCAGTGAGTTAGTGCATATCACTTTGCATTTTCGCTCCTTACTTGGCCATGCAATGTCCATTTGACTTGAAATTTTCACACAATACCCTGTGGACATATGAGATAACAACAATATACACTGCATCAACCATTCATCACTTTTTGCAAATGTGAACAAAGTTACTAGATCCCTTTAAAGTGATCTATTAACATTTTCAAATTCAACCAAAGTCACTTAGAGCTTTCGCACTTCTTTTGTACCTTGTTATTTAGTCTAGATGATAACAAAAAGAATACAAAATTTAAAATATTAAATCCTCAGTTATATGCTTGCAAGTATTAATTTTGCAAAAAGCTTCCCTCTCTTAATATTCTGATGTAAAATCTCTTTTTTGTTTTTTTGTTATACTGTAACTTAATTTTTGTATTGATAGAAAAGAATACCAACATAACTTACCAATGTTCATTAGTATTCACAGCAAATTTGTAATGTTATTCATGTGATATAATTATTATTATCTCTTTCTCTAATTGTTAACAGAAATTATTTAAACCTCGTGATTTTGTCTCAGCTATTTTGATGTTTGTATTAAAAATATGGTTGCATTTTTAGCTCATCCGGCCTGAAGGGCCCGATGAGCTTATGCCATGGTGTGGCGTCCGTCGTCCGTCCGTCCTTCCGTCCGTCCGTCCGTCCTTCCGTCCGTCCGTCCGTCCTTCCGTCCGTCCACAGTTTTCAAAATGCTTCTTCTTCGTTATTTTTCAACCGATTTTGATTCTGATTGTTTCATAAGATAGGGCTAGGAGGGGGATTTAAAACTTCTACACAGAATCGTGAAATTCATTATCTGTGGAAATTTATTCGAAATCACAAAAAATGCTTCTTCTCCTTCAATTCTCGACCAATTTTGATTTGGTTTGCTTTATCTGGTAGAGCTAACTTTGGTACACTAAACTTCTACACCGAATTTTGAAATTTTTCTCCATTAATTAATTATGGTAATTTTTAATTAGTTTATTTTTTATTTATTTATTATTATTATTATTATTTTTTTTTTTTCTCCATGTCCCTTCCGGGGCGTCAAATTTATATTTTTTTCACTCTAATTTTTTATTTTTTATTTTTATGTCCCTTCCAGGGCATCAAATTTTTATTTTTTGACCAGTTGAAAAATGTACCACATGAAATTTGCGATATTTGATGTTACGAGAAGGCGGATGAGCGCTACGTCATTGACGTTCTGGTTTGTATTGTACATGCCACTGCAATTCAGCTTGTAGAGCTCTGCAAAATGTGATATTTTGCTTGTTGAATAAAATACCATTATTATTATAATTGAATAAGTAACAAAAAACATGCATTAAAAATTATTTGAAGAATGTGATGAGAATCAAGATACATCATTCTTATGAATTATTTGAATGTTTGTCTTAAATTTATTTATTTTTTTTTCATTTTGCAGGTATACTAGAAGAAGCAGAATTCTACAACATCACATCCCTAATAAAACTAGTCAAAGAGAGAATGAAGGAAAGGGATACAAGAAACTCTCAGGTAGAAATTAAAGCTTGGTTTATTACTTTTGTGCAAATTTATTTTTTAACCATTCTTAGACAACCGTAGAGAAAAAAAAATGATAATAATTTTGGGTGGCTACTTTTCAAGCTCAAGTGCATGAAAAATAGCACTCTAACATTTGTTTTGCATAGATTTCTATGTACATTTATGGGGGTCTCTTTTATGATTTGCCAGGGGCTAAATTTCCCTGTGCCCCTTCGTATTTTTTCACCGAATAACATCCACTATAATAATCAGCATTCTAAATATGCAAGGGCAATATTAACATTATATTGAACTTTATTGTATTTTAGTCAGACTTGAATTTACTTCTTGATGAAAATTTGTTAATACCCAAGCAGGTATAAACCAAAACAATTATTACCAATGGTAATGATTCATGAACAAGAAATGATTCATGATACCTGAGCGCGAAAACAATGCATGATGACTAAACATAAACAGATACATGTACAAGAAATATATATATGAATGATTGGTATACAAATGATGCACAGGCATGAGTGGATCGGTAAGAATTGAATGCACGAGTTTAACTTTGGAATGGTTTTAGACCATTCCAAAGTTAAATGAGTGCATCCAATTCTTACCGATCCACGAAATATGCCTGTGCAGCATTTGTTTTATAAAATTGGGCGCAAAAAAATTTGAAAATCTGACTTTTTCCCAGTAATGGCTAAATGGCTAAATTTACCGACGCATGCCTGCAAATGTACTGACGCATACCTGTAAAAGTACCGATGCATGCCTGTAAAAGTACCGACGCATGCTTGTAAAAGTACCGACGCATGCTTGTGAAAGTGCCGACGCATGACTGGGGGAAAATTTGATTTTCACATTTTTTTTTATGCCTCCGCCAACGAAGTGGCCGGAGGCATTATGTTTTCGGGTTGTCCGTCCGTCCGTACGTACGTCCGTCCGTCCGTCTGTACGTACGTCCGTACGTACGTCCCGTTTTCGTTCTCACGATATCTCAAGAACCGGTTGACTGATCAACTTCAAACTTGGTATGAGGGTACATATTGGGGTGACAATGATCTGATTAGATTTTAGGGGTCATTGGGTCAAAGGTCAAGGTCACAGGACTCTATATATATGCAAATATGCCTCGTTCTCGCGATATCTCAAGAACCGGTTGACGGATCAACTTCAAACTTGGCTTGAGTGTACATATTGGGGTGACAATGATCTGATTAGATTTTGGTGTTCATGAGATCAAAGGTCAAGGTCACAGGACTCAATATATGTGCAAAAATGCCTTGTTCTCGCGATATCTCAAGAACTGGTTAACAGATCAATTTAAAACTTGGTATGAGTGTACATATTGGGGTGGCAATGATCTGGTTAGATTTTGGGTTCATGAGGTCAAAGGTCAAGGTCACAGGACTCAATATATGTGCAAAAATGCCTCGTTCTCGTGATATCTCAAGAACCGGTCGACGGATCAATTTCAAACTTGGTTTGAGTGTACACATCGGGGTAGCAATGATCAGATTATATTTTGGGGGTCATGAGGTCAAAGATCAAGGTCACAGGACTCAATTAATGCAAAAATGGCTTGTAATGGCAACATTTCAATCACTGAATGTCAGATTTCAATCAAACTTGGTACCTGAATGTTTCTTAGGGAGCCAATGTAGCCATCAAACTTTGGGGTCATATGGTCAAGGTCACAGGACTCAAAATATATGAAAAATAAACAAAAATTAATTCAGTGCACGTTAATTTGGGCTTGATATTGAAATTGCGTGATAGCGGAGGCATAATTTTCGACTGCGCGCAGTCGAAGATCCATCTAGTTTAATATACATTTTTTTATATCAATTTTAAAATTGAAAATTTAGTTTTTAAAATTATATAATTTGTATTATTTTTTTTTTTTAAATGATATACATTTTATTTATTTTTTTTTTTTTTCTTTTCGATCCACGAAATATGCCTGTGCAGCATTTGTTTTATAAAATGAGCGCCAAAAAATGAAAACTTAAGTGAGCCATGCATCAGTAAAAAACTTTTACTTGCTAATTGACCAATCAGAATGCAGGGATTCTTCTACCCATTTTATAATTCATAATAACTCTGCAAAAAGAGGTTATTTCAAGGCAGAATAATTTTGAATTCTCTTTTTTTTTCTTCTCCACTTGATGTTTTGTCTCCTGCAGGGTTCGAGGAAACATGTGTACCGGGTGTTACAATGCCAAGAAGAGGAGCTCACTCAGATGGTCTCAACAATGTCAGATGGATGGAGGTTTGAGCAGGTAAAACCTACATGTAGTTCACTTTAAAGAGATCCATTAACTTCAAAAGGACTTTCTGAATGTGATGTTTGGTAATGGTTAGAGTTTGGATTAGGGTTAGGGTTAGGGGTTTGTCCCCCTACAGGGTTCCAGGAAACATGTGTACTGTGTGTTACAATGCCAAGAAGAGGAACTTACTCAGATGGTCTCAACCATGTCAGATGGATGGAGGTTTGAGCAGGTAAAACCTTGGAGACTAGTTCACTTATTCCTGTTCCCTACTATATTTACTACTACTACTACAATACATGCATTCTGCCAGTTTGAAAGCCTTCAGTTACTTGCCAAGTCCCGCTCATAAAAATAATTGATTGCATGGGCGAAAGCAGGGGCGTGGCCAAATGACGTCTTTGCAGGCGAAAGTTTGCATTTACCTGTACAGATTATTCATTACAATGCTTTTTTTTTTTAAGATAACACATCATATTTGGATTTGATATGAACAATCACAAAAGTTGGTCTAAAAGTCAAAATCTTGCACCCTTACGATATCAGGACCATAACAAAAAGAGTTAAATTTCTTCCCTTTTTTGTGCCATTTTTATTAGGATTAAAAAATAGGGTCAGTTTTCCAAAGTTCATGGTAACAGGAAGTACTCTGAACCTGCTTAAAGGTGCACCTGTAAAGTGTCAGATATTGCCCAAAATGACATTTGAGACTTCAATCCTGTACAAAAATCATTGTAAGGTATGTCCGAATGATGTGTGAAAGTTTCATTGTAAAAGAACACTGCTTTCCTGATTAAAAAAGCGAAAATATGCGTCAGCTTTTACAACGAATTACTGTATGACGTTCATGAGGTTTCACCGTTCAGAATGATAGATATCGTCATACTAAAGGGGCATTTGAAAAAAATCTAACCCTATTTTATTCTTCTCTTACCATAATCTAAACAACACGGTAGAAGAGAAACGAGGAAGCTCCAAGTAATTTGCGTGGAGTTAGACACTTTACAGGCATCCCTTTAACCCTAACCAGGCCGGGTTATTTTGGCTATGCTATAGCCGGGGGGGGGGGGGGGGGGGGGTGGATTCCACCCCCCCATGAGATCTCGGCCGCCAAACGCGCGGCCGCCACAAAATTTGGCACACAGATAGTTTGCGACATAATCTACAAGATTGCATTGTTATTTTTTTGAAAAAAATAAATTTATACTTAATTATGCAAATTTATGCAAAAATCCTCTTTTTGTCTATAAATCACTAAATATGGCTCAGAATATGCTAATTTTGTGCATGAATATTCTTTATTACCTAATTAAAAGGTTTTCAACATTAAAAATTGCGACAGCCAAAAAATACCTTATGTATTTCTTTGTTTTTGGAATTTCTTATGTATTTCTTTGTTTTTTTACTTTTGTATTTTATTGTTTTTTTCGATGGAATAAATTATTAACCATTATTCAACAATTTTTAGCCCAAAATTAAATGATTGCAGTGATTAGATTGAAAAATAATGAAGGTTTTGTCTATTCTAGGAAATACTCAATTTCCATAGGATTTGTACACAAATCACAAAATTTAGCGATTTTCGGGCCGACGCTCACTTACAAAAGGTCATGTGACTTTAGAACGGTATACCCGGTCATCGCAAATTTGGTCTTAAAAGTTGCGCAAGACTTCAACGAAAAAACTCATGAAGTCGCGCGGCAAAACCTGCACGCGTTGCAGAATTATCTCTCGAAAAGTCGAGGGGGGGGTGGATTCCACCCCCCCCCCCCCCCCCCCCCTGGCCTGGTTAGGGTTAAGCTCTATATATATTTGTTCCAAATTCTGTGCAGTTAGGCAGATTGAACATTCTTCACAAATTAGTTTAATAAAAGATTGCGCTGTTTTTATGTTGTGGCCACTTTAACACAATTAGAATGTAACGCACGCCAAATATGAACTACAGGTCGGTGTCCTTGCCAAATCCTGTGACAGGAAATACCCTGGCATTCATGTTCCTGATATTAAGACCATTAAAGATACTGTCCTCCTTTTGCAAACCACTATTAAATGCTGCAAGATTTTGTCATATGAAAGAAGAAACATTAAGAGCTAGCCTGAGAAGATAATACCTTTTTGTTGAACCATTTTAATATTTAGATCTTGAAATAATACATTTTAAAATTTAAAAAAACAAACGTTCAATTAGTCTTAGCCACTGCAGACCCTTTATTGCACTTTGTTCACAAGCACAAAGTAATTAAAACATATTTGTGATGAAACACAATTAGTTTTTCTTTGAACTTGGTAAGTGGGGTTATAACCCATGATACAGAGATTCAGAAGTGAAAGGAGATGAGCTCACGAGTTGTATTTTTAAAAATACTTGTTCTTGCATCACTGTATGTTTTCAAATGTCACCAAAAAGATCTATGTAGTATGTTTGTGGTTCAGGGAATATTTTACTGATTTTGAAAATGCCTGCAAAAGGAGGTTAGTATCTTTAAAGGGGCTTAGTAACATTGTCCAAATCCTCAAAATCCAATCGTAATTCTAGCCGTTCCCTCATACCTTGTTGTATTCGTATTAACAATAAAAGCATGGGACAGGTTTTGGTTTTTCAAATTTCCCTTTCGTTAAAAAGATTTTTACGATTGAAGTGTTCAGATGTTAAATTATCAACTGGATCGTCGAAACCGTGTACAAAGTGAGTGCAATGAGTTAGTGAATATCACTTTACATTTTGCTCATTACTCGGCCATATAACGTCCATTTAACTTGAAATTTGCACACAACACCCAGTGGACATATCAGATCACACCAATACACATTGTATCAACCACTCATCACTTTTTGCACATGTCAACAAAGTTACTAGATCCCTTTAAGGGAAAGAAAACTGACAGGAACTTTGCTGACGTAGCCTTGTCTGTTGTTTTTTGGAAGTGTAGTCCTTCATTTATAGAGTGGTAATATATACAGCAGGAAGTTTGTAATTCTTGTCCTTGGTTTGCTACTGTTTAGTAGCATTTTTGTTTTGTTTTAATAAATTTAAAATGAGCACAGAAAATGGTGTTATCAACCCATTTTCTTTGCTATTTTCTCATTTATAAAATATTTCTGGTCAGTTACCTTATATTGGGATTATTTTTTTTTGTAATGTATGTCTTTATTTTTTTAGCTGGTTTACATTAGTTTGTCTTATATCTATAGCAATACAGACCAGACAGAATTTAACTCATTAATTCAAAACTGTGTGTGGTGTGCATGGAAATCAGAAATCAGAAATTAATTTGATGAATGAAATGTAACTAGAATAACTAACATAACAAGTTGTTATTTTCCTTTGTTCAGCTGGTTATTATGATATTAATTAATTGTACAATGTTGGGTGTGAAGGCCACTCAAAAGCCCTATAAAGTTCAAACGTGTAGGAGGCAAAGTGATTCAGCAACACAAGTTGTTTATGTTTTAACAAGATTATAAACAAATTTAGATAAACATAATCTTGTTATGACTTATTGTTTTAGTCTGTTTTTCTTTGTTGCAGCTGGTTAACATTGGTTCATCGTACAACTACGGCAATGACGATCTGTCAGAGTTTTTGTGTGTGGTATCTAAGGAACTAAGAAACACAATCTATTTATGTTAAACAAATTCAAAGAAACACACATTCACCAGAACACTATAACATTAATGAATATCTTCTTTTTTGTCATGACATAATGTTTTATTTTACTTTCTTTGTTCCAGCTGGTTAACATTGGTTCATCGTTCAACTATGGCAATGAAGATCAGTCAGAGTTCCTTTGTGTGGTATCTAAGGAACTCAGCAACACAATCTATTTATGTTTATCAACTTCAAATAAAAAATAATTTCACAGAAATACTCAAAATTCATGAATACGTTTTGTTTTAATGACTTATTATTGAATTTTTGTTTGCTTTGTTTTAGCTGGTTAACATTGGTTCATCGTACAACTATGGCAATGAGGATCAGTCGGAGTTCCTTTGTGTGGTATCTAAGGAACTCAGCAACACAAGCTCATCAGCAGGAGAGAATTCAGACCGGGCAAAGGTAAGAAAAAGCTTTCCATTAATATTGCTGAAAAAATACAGTGAATAATAATAATAATAATAATAATATAATTTATATAGCGCCTGATATGATTGATAATCATCCCGAAGCGCTTTACAATGATATTATTACCCTGGTCATAGGATACAATGCAAACCGGCACACATTGTGTGCTCCATCTCCACTCCCTGGGGAGCATTCCTTCCAAGCGACTCATGGGCATTGAGAAGATCCTTCACATAAAGGCTTTCACCTCCTACCGGGTCCCCATTTATACACCTGGGTAGAGAGCAGCAATGTGGATTAATTGTCTTGCTGAAGGACAAATGCAATAGGCATACTCCGGGTTTGAACTCAGGATCTTCCGCTTGGAAAAACGAGCGCTCTACCACTCTTATGGAACTTGTCTATAGCACTTTTAGGTCATCTGTCTACAATATTTGCCACTTTTCTTGTTTCCCTTGTATGGTAACTATACACAGGTTTGAATGTACATTGTTATGAAACCTGATACGATGATAATTATATAAAACAAAACAAAAAGCAAATGGGATGAATATCACATAAGGTCTCTACTGCATTTATTAGCAAATTCAGTACCAGTACCAGTTTGCCTCTACTTTGGCAAATGCAATATTGAATTGTTTCATTCTAAAAAAAAAATACTATTTTAGGTTTACCCTATTGAATCTCCAGAATTTGCATCTTTATTAAAATGCACACTGCCATTTTGTGTATTTTTTAAGCTTTCGTTCTTACATTTATATCCCCCCTTTTTGTTTTCTTCTCAGTGCTGAGACACATTGTTAAGTGCGCTAAAGTTTTGCATCATTATTTATTATTTTGTTTTTGTGTTTGTTTTGTATTTTGCACAGATTCTTCAGGAGCGTGCGTCGCGGTCCCGGGAGCACAGGACATAGGGGAAGGAGTCATCTTTCAGCTTCTTCATCCCCATCTCTCGTGTCATCTTACAGAGCTTTAGGCGATCATAGATATCTAGATAGAAAGCAAGATAAATAGTTGGATAGATAATACGTTTTTTTATATCGTATGTCATGTTTTCTTTTTTTCTACTGAATCTATTTATCTTTGAACTAATATTGGAAGAGTCTTCTCTTCAATTCCCATATTTCAAATCATTGCATCAAATTTTCTTGCGAGAAGAGAGTGCATCCTTCTTAGGATACTTCTAGAGTGATGATATACGTTTTCGTATATTTTGCCAACGCTTATTTTTGTCTTCTATTACTATTTTTGTTTTACCTTTCTATCATGGGAGGAGTTTTTCACTTAAATCAAATCCCCCTTTTTGGTATAATGGCACATGCTCTAGGTGATCATATATATAGATGGCAATGTTTTTTAATCTTTTGTCAACTCCTATATTTATTTTTGTTCTTTATCGTGGGGTTGATTTTTGACTCTGCCTCTTTATCCCTAACTCTCGTGTCATTTTACAAAACGTTTGGCGATGAGATAGATAGATATTGTCTTTATATCTTTTGTATTTTTTATTCATCATTTCATTTCAGTTACCTAGTCACATTTGAGTTGGCTTTTATTTTGTTAGTATGTGAAGTTCTACTGTACTTCTTTTTACACTTTAGTTCAACTATGGTTTTGTTAGCATGCAGGTATTGGATATACTAGATAGATAGATAAATATTTTTGTTATTATTACATTTAAATGTTGGCACAATTTTAAGTTTGAAATAGAATGCAGAGCGCGCATATCTTAGTTGTTAGTTTATAATAGCACTCTCAGGCACAGCTAGATACATTTCCGAGAAGAAGAAAAAGAAGACAATTACACTATCTAGAAAAGTAATTTTTGAAGAGAGGGAAATATACAGCGCAATTTATTATTCACCAGAGAAATAATGCTTATACAATTTTGTGAAGTAGTGTGTTAAGCGAAATTTAAACTGCCAGCATTTTGTGCCAATGTTGTATTCTTCACTTCTTACATTGTTGTACATTGAATGCCTAGGGAGATGGATGATTTCAAAAGAAATAATTAAAGGAAAATAGAGAACAATGTAATTTGAAGATAAATTGACTAGAAAACATTTTTACTTTTGTTTATCTCCTTGCACCCATCGTAAGTTGACATCTGCAGACTGTCTTTTCTCTTGTGTCACAAGTTGTGACCGGCTACATAAAAACCCACCACTGGTTGGCAAAAATCAAATTTGAGATTTACAGGCAATTCATACTTACGTCTAGCACTGGCTCAGCACTGGATAAATCCACTGCTAGACGCAGATATGAATGGAATGTCTAGCATCAGTCTGTGCTCAGCCTGGCATAACTTTGATCCACTGTTGATCCACTGTTGATGCTAGACACCTCGTCTAGCACAAGGTTGCGCATGCGCATTACGGTATTGCGCGTTCAGAATTTGCAAGTCATCGTTACGTCACAATAGAAGTGTACTAGTGCGCATGCCCAGTCATGTCCTAGACAGCTTTTCGATCCACTGTTGTATTCATACTTGCGCGTCAGCTATCCACTGTTGATGCCGAGTATGAATGGTCGGCTTTTTCGTCTAGCACTGGCTCGGCAGTGGATTTATCCAGTGCTGAGCCAGTGCTAGACGTAAGTATGAATTGCCTGTTACATACCACTTGAAAGAATGATTCATCAGCTTTAATTTGATACCTATTTCAATTAATTTTGATAATAGTTGGCAGAGCTATGATCATTTTTATATCTCATAATGCATTAAGTTAAAACTGAGATATTGACGTTTCAAATATGACAATCACTATTAAAACCATGCAGAATTATTGTACAAAATCATAAATAACTTTGCACTGGATTAATATTTCAGGTTGATTTATTTTGCATTATAAAGAACAAAAGATTATCTTGCTAAGTAATACCAAAATGTTAATTTTGCCCCTGGGACTGATTTTGAACTTTGGAAGCCCATAACTGCAAAACATAATTACGGACAAGTGTTGGGTTTTGCTATAGCCGGTCACATTTAATGGGGTGGTGTATCCCAATTCCAATGCGCAGTGTTGGTGATAGTTAATCATGAATACATGATGTTGCACTAGCAGTGCTCACTAATGATTCTATGCAGTAAAAAAAAAAAAAGGGGGAAAAAAAAAATGTCCCCCTAATAATTTTGTTTAATTGTGTTGTACAGTGCAGCTATTTCCTGTTAATTCTTTTAATTTTTTTTTTTTAAATAAGATCATGTGCCAAACTTGACTCTTAATATTGAAACAGAACTTAGTAGTTTTTGTTTTCAAAAATGCAATTGTTTCAATTTCCTCTCTTTTTATATGCTGTGCTCACGCATTTATTCTTTCATACTTTGGTGCTACCATACAAACATGACAAGTTTTGTGTTCTGGCCTTTGATGTCTTATTTTAATTTCAAAGTGTGTTTGATAATGTTTTTATGTGGATTTTTTGCCCCTGTACAGTCCCTTTTTTTTTTTAATGATCATTACCCCAAATTTGGACCATTTACATTTACATGCATGTTGTGTGCTTTGTGACTATTATAAATCATGAAGAAAACTTGATGAGATGTTGACAATTAAGTTAAGTGATACATTCTGTGTTAAAAGTTAAGAATTTTACAAAATTGGACCCGACTGCCGATATCAGAGTCGTACACTGACCCAATCTGACTGTTTTTCAGGATCGGGTCGAGTCGGCTCTGTGTGCGTTTGGCTTGAAGGGCCTGGGTGTTTGGTCGAAGAAGAAACTTGATCAAATGCAGAAATCATGGTGAGCTGAAAACCTGGAAGGTGCATGTGTTATTCATAAAGGCTCGAAACACATGTTTTTATATTAATTTTTTTTATACTACAAACCTCTCGACTTAAACTTGAATGGTTGTGACTTTCTGGCCAGGTGTGAATTGTAATGTTTAAATAATAATATTTTGTCCAACCATTTTTCTTATCTGATAAGAAAAGATTTTTCCCATCTCCGATTGAAAGCAATAATTTGATAGTTGTGAGGATGGTGTTACACACATAATATATATTTTGACAGTTTTGTTTTTATTCATAAAGTTAATAATTGTTAAAGTAACTGATAAAAAAAAATTTAAAATGTATATCCTACAGTGGCATAAAGCGGTAATTTCTGCCTGAGCATATTGTGATTTTTTTATATTTTTTTTTTTACTGAATGGATAAACTTTTTACACATTTGTCTTTATTCCTCATAAATTATTAGTATTTTCAGATAACTGTAAACGTGTGCTAGTATGCTTTAAAATGTATGCTCTTCATTACAGGATTAAGAATAGAGCAGAAAACATATTTTAGAGTTATTAGACATACACCATGTAGTGTAGTTTAGATTGTATGTGTAGCAAAGCTTCTTGCCTTTTTGAACAATTCAGTAAATTAAGGTGTGTTGTAGATATATGTGTAATGACGTGTAAGTATGCTTGCTAGGTAATGCATAACGTGATAAATGATGATTTAATTTACTTCCTGCATATTCTGTCAGCGTAAACATAATTTGTAATATTTTGTTCGTCTCCAAATCCTTTAAATATCTTAACACAAATTAACGTCACATTTATTTGAAAATTGAATTTTGAGAGAGAATGTTGATACGCTTTTTCAAACTCGATCATTCTTTTTTGATAAGTTTGACTGTGTGTATCTACTATATAGTATTTGCATATTTTGTACACTTTTGGGATACTTCAAGGAATGTATAAACAAAAATTGACTTCTGTCTTTAATATCAAGTGCCATTAATTTTTACTTGTAATTGTACAGTAGTCATTGTATATGTTATGTATTTTGTTTATGATCATGTAATGTTTGACAGTAAAGAATATGTTATGAATCATGTGCATATGTAATGTATATTAATAAGTTACATGTAGGTAGTTGCTATTTATTCAACCTGTATTTATGCATTAAACCGATATACTCCTCTATTGAATACCTACTGTACATACATTGTACTCTGTAACAATAAGGGTTTTCTGTAATGATTTAACAATATTTTGTAACCGCATATATATATTTTGGATTCTGAATAAGTGATTAAGTTTCTGCTAACCATTATTTTCTGAAAGTTGTAAGATTAATTTCTCATATTATAAAGATATAATGTGCTTTCATTTTCAGTGCATGAATGGTAGAAATTAATTTATCAAAACTTGTTACTTTCTAGGTCCCTTCGATAGATTCAAAGTTCAACATACTAAAGTAATTATGTTTTTTGTGAATTCCGTATTGCTGGATTTAGATTTTTAAAGAGAGAGGTGAAACAATCATTTTGCTAGTGATATGTTCACAAGTACTCCTCAACATTTTAAAGTTTAATATGGAGCTTAAACTTATGTCCCTGAATGTTGGTAGCCCAAACTCATTAATCATAAAGTACCTATTTACTCATGACACGTGTATACGTGTTGATTGGAAAAAAGTATATTCAATCTTGTTTAAAGCTCTGCGATGTACTTGTAATGTGTTGGGTTGTGTTTTCTTTAGATATGTTTTTTTTTAATAATATCACTTTTCATAAAGCTGTGCGGTGTAATTTGTCATGGGGTGTTGTTTTCTTCAAATGATTTTGTTTTTTCTAATACATGTACATGTCATCAGTAGGGGGCAGGTCCCCCCATCGTTGTGTATAGTGGATTTGTGTTGCTTTATATCAAGTCACTGAAATGCTTTTTGAGAACAAGACTTTTTTCTCTGAATTCACTCATTTATCTATTTAATGTACGATACTGTGCACATGTTATGCATTATGAAAATGAGATGATTTAAAATACTGAACATGTGTGATATGAATCCTCGTTACGATATTATTTGTTATCCCCTGTTATGTGTAATTTTGTCTGGTTATCTTAAAGGACAATATAACCCAAGAAAACTTTTGTTTTCACTATTGGAATCTGATTAGGAGGAATATATATACAAGATACAAGAAAACTATGCCTCTTTGACGATGCCCATTTATTTCTGTGGGGGACTCAAATTGGCAACACACTCTCACAAGTATGTGAACAACTTCAATATGTTTTGTACACAGATTTTTCATTTTGTTTAAAGTTTTCTTCATAGTTGCACTTTTTCATTCCCTAAACTTACGATATATTGTGTATAAATGCATTCTGCAGAACGTACGTATGTTGAACTCAAATGAAGGGTAAAAAAGATTTGAGAAAACTGACAGAAATTTTTTACAAAACATATGCCATGGGGAGTTGTCCACAAATTTGCCATCTGGACTCCGTTGCCAATTTGAGTTACCCAAACAAAAAAATGGCTATTTCCAAAGAGCCATAGTTTTCTTATTCTTTGACTGATTGTGCTAAAACTTTTAGGAATTGTTCATCCAATTTAGTCTCTTATTGTGGAAATGGTTTGCCCGGGTTTCATTGTCAACTCACAAGCTGGTACTAAAAAGGAAATATGTAGTACATTGAATACCTGCATAATCATTCTTTTACTGCAAGTTATATTTTTCTTTTTTCCAATACTGTCCCAAATAGTTTGCAAAATTATTTAATGTATTATTTCATGTAAATATTTGACTATTTTAATGGCATTACAGTTACAGATGTAATCTATTAATCTAATTGCATTATCTCAGTTATAAGGGTTTATTTGTATTATTCTCCTGATATTGGACATCTACAATGTAGATATGTAACTATGAGTTAATGGAGCACATTAAAGGGATCTAGTAACATTGTCAAAATCCTCAAAACTTACTTGGAACTCTAGCAGTTCTCTCGTACCTTGTTGTATTTGTATTATCAATAGAAGCATGAGACAGGTTTCAGTTTTACAAATTTCCCATTCGCTATAAAGATATTTACGATTGAAGTGTTCATATTTTAAACTATCCACTGGATAGTCATAACCATGTACAAAGTCAGTGCAATGAATTAGTGAATATCACTTTGCATTTTCGCTCATTACTCGGCCATACAACATCCATTTAACATGAAATGTTCACACATTACTTTGTGGACATGTCATATCACAACAATACACATTGTATCAACCAATCATCACATTTTGCGCATGTCAACAAAGTTACTAGATCCCTTTAAAGTCCTTTTGACTCTCAGATGGTACCTCTTCATCCAGTAAGTACTGAATATGGAAATGAAAATGCTGCATGAAAAGAAAGGAAATAAGTACATTTAATTAGGATTATACAAATGGAATGCTGTCATAGTTAATAGGGTACATTTTATTAAATGGAATACAATATTCAAAAGTAAGGATGTCATGGTCAAACTCTTTGTATAAAAATCATGTATTAGGCCTCAATTTAATTTGTTAAAATATAATTTTGTTTTCCTGTTGATGAAATGCTGCTTGTTATCAAAATTTGTATCTTGCAAAAAGGTTGCTCATAAGAAGGCTGTTAGAGTTCAAATGTTCATTATTTGTATGATCACACAAATGTGAAATTAGCCATTTGTTTTGTGAAGTAAATAATCAAACATTTATACAAAGTCTCGGATGCATCTTCATGTCAGGTAGTTTGTATTACCCGTTTGTGTATGAGGCAGAGGGAGGATTATATTTAACCTACAGCGTTCTTTTGGCACAAATTACCTCTTGAGATAAAATTTTTAAAAAACAAGGAATTTTCTTGCGAATGGCAGATGATTTCGGATTTCCCCATCCTTTTCTGAGTATGCAAACTCATGGAGGATACTAATCAAGTATAAAGTAGAGTTATACATAAAAGTTTAAGCTTCAACTAACCTTAATTTGTAGATTGGCAAGCTTTCGTCCCCAACTGGAGACTTTCTCAAGCCGAACTTTTATGTATGAATCTCCCTAACCGATGAAAGTTTTTTGTATCATAAAGTAGAGTTGTTTTTAATATATAATGATTCAATGGAATGCAAGTAAATTAATTGTTAATCATGAAGACAGTAATTTCCTATAATAAGCATACATAAAGTAATTAATGCTTGTTTGTAAACCGCAATATCAGAATATGTTTGTGTATTGTTAATGTTAATGTATAACAAATTTGCTGAAGAAAAAAACAATTCATGCTAATTTGATTTTTGTCTTATGTTGCAAAAGTTTGTTGTAAATTCACCAGGCATACACAATTTAATTATGTTTGTGAAATGCAATTCTAGAAATTACAAATATTTTCTGCTGCCATTTTTGTATTTAATTTTTTAATTAACAACCTATAATACAGTACATGTGCATGTTGTTCGCTTCACAATTGACAGATTAGGGATTAGTTTAATATAGTTGTAGATATGCAACCTGCACTCAAAAATAAAAATATAAGTCTTGTCTATGAAATTTCTTGCTTTAGCTTTGCAAGGATAAATACAATCATGTTTTTTATTGCTGTAATTTCCTAGTCTTCATTTTGTTTATTGTTATATTTTTTATTTAAAAAAAACTTAGGAACTATTTACATGTTTATGTTTTGTACATTTATTCATGTATTTATTCATTTTTAAGTCTCCATTGGATGAGGCAAGCAAAGATATGTTTTTTCTACTTGTTTATTTTGATAACAAGGTCAATATCATTGTTGAAATATTGAATACAAAATATTAATTTTAAAGAAGTGACATGACAGAAAATACTAGGAAAAGAAATCATTTAGCATAATGAGAGTAAATGTAGAATTGGTTTTCACAAACTTATATGTAGTATGCATCATTTGATTTTTTTTTTCAGAATAAGTTCAGAATTATTTGAAGAGAAAACCAAGCTTTTGTTAAATTTCCTCTTTTGTTTTTGCTACACAAGTCTAATTGCAAGTGTTACCATCATATTTATGGACTGAGATAGATTGTATTTGCTTTTTCTTGTAGCAAATACTCAAGCACTAGATCAAATGAAGGAAATACTTAAATAGAATTGTTTGAGCGTACAAATCAGATTTATAGACAGATGTATTAAGATCCGAGTATTTTAGGAGTATTTTTAAAATATAGAATATCAGAGAGATCATATTAGAAGCGAGTGAAGTGACAAGACAGTGTTAGAAATAGGAATCCATTATTACTTTTTATGATGTTACTCTCCAATAGGTTTATTTCAAAATAATACAATGTAGCATAAACAAATCCATAAGGTGATAATTTAGGAGTTGCCGTTCTAGGAACAAAATGTTATTTTTTAGTAGAATTTCATAGTAGAGGTCATAATCTTACTTTATCAATGATAGAAGTGGGGTAAGATTATGCATATTATCCTGTTAGTATTTTTTTCTAATGATATTTTCTGCAGGATTTTAATGCAATATTGTACGTACATGTACATGTAGCTAAGTCATTGAATTGGCTGAGATCTTTGCCACCATTTGTTAAGGCATGCTTTGTATCTTGTAAAATAACAGTCGATTGAATAAAAAAAAAACAAGACTTTTACAGTATTATCCATACATCTTGTTGTGTTTTCTTGTGTAGAGGAAATAGCCCTTTTCACTCTTTATCTCCCATTGGTTGATGAAGTGATCCATTGACCCGTTCACTACGAGATTCTGAAATCTCCATAGACTTTATACACAACCCACCTGGTTCCCGTAGTCAATGGGTTAACTTTGTAAAGTTCCACCAAAATCACTTGGACCTTTCACACTTCTCTTGTACCTCGTCGTTTGTCTTATGGTAACAGAATAATTAAATGGGTTTTGATTTTTCAAATGTCTCCCTAAATATGAAGATATGTAAGATTGAATTTGAAAGCGTCTATAGATGATTTTGATCGTAGTCAAAGAGTATACAAATTTGGATACTCGATCGTCTATAGTATCATATTTTCTCTGTTTTCACTAGGTAAACATTCTTTTCAAGAATCTTACAACGAATGATTGAAGTTTCATATTACTTTTGGGGACAAATATAAAGTTAATGATTGTGTGCCTGTGGTGGGTGTGTTTGGTGCATTCATTGCATTGGGCTAGTCATTTTGGGTAAGCCTTATTATGAAGTGATTAATATTTTCTTGAATATTCAATTATGCTCTACTACACATAAACATGTATGTACATTATATGTTACTAATGCCCCTGTGACACTTCTCCGCATTTTGGATCCGCATGGTTTCGGCACTTCCGAAACCATGCGGGACGGATGCGTGGCCCGCATCGTCACATCATTTGGTCATTGTTTCACGATACTTTTTTTCAACTGGTTCACCGTTGATCGGTCACAGTTTAGCAATCGAAGGGGGAGAAGGGAGAAGAAGAAGGAGGAAAAGAAGGAGAAGGGGGTAACTGTTATGGGGGTAATTGTCTTGGGTGACAATTGTCCTCGGGGGTTAGTCCCATAACCATTAATCTGTTTAAAAGGGTTATCATTAAAAGCTAAAAGTTATTATTCAATGATATGTCCATGGAAGAAAACACATACACGTCCCAATTACAGTACTAACCCTGAAGAAAAGAGATCATCACAAATAAATCAAATTTAAAAGCCACTTTGGTTTATTTTCAAAAAACGCGTATGATTTATAAATATTGTATCAAGTTTTAAATAAAAGTTGGGCCTAAACATTTATTCTAATTAATCGCATTTACTTTAAAATATTTCCGCTGTTTCTGATCTGGTTTTGAACAAACAAGTTTGTTTCTGTTATTAAAATGTGTTTTTTTCCCCCAAATATAATACATAAGTTGCAAAGAAATTTCATAAAGCGCCCTAAAAATCAGAACTGTGCTATCCGTTTAATCTTTTTTTCATTTATACTTGGCAAAAAAGTAACTATGCCTTTGTTTCTTGATCAAGTATTGCGAGTGGGTAGACTATGCGTAAACCATGCGGAAATCATGCCGAAACTGTGCGGAAAGTATGCGCAGCGGATGCGCAAACTATGCGGAACCTTGTCGTGAACCATGCGGGCCACAATGCCGATGATCCGCATTGTCACGGCTAGTTTCCGCATAGTTTCGGCACTGTTTTGTCGTGAACTAGGCGGGAGCAAATTTTGAAAATGTTGAAAATTTCGTTCCGCATTTCCGCATCCTCCCGCATGGTTTTGGCACTGTGTCACGCATCCTTTCCGCATGGTTTCGGCACAATGCCGAAACCATGCGGATCCAAAATGCGGAGAAGTGTCACATGACACTGCATATAATTAAAATAAACACAAATCACTGCAAATCAATTTTATTGATCAAAAAGTACAGTATTTAATAATCAGTAAATTCAGAAGTACATGTACACATATAGATATACATCAAATACTCATATTTTAACATGATGGACTAAAGCATTTATTAACCATATAGGTTATTGCAAGATATATATTTCAAGTTATATGTTAGAATAAAAATTACTACTGAAACTTTATCATACAGTCTTAATTCAGTACAAGTACAGAGATGGATATCCAGATAACAGTAATAGTTATTCAATACAGTACACAAATCTGTCAGAAAGTTTAGATAATCCTTATAGTGCAACTCAGTCGGGCTACAAGTATGAAAAAAACAAAGTAAAAAAGGGTGAATCGCTAAACCGATGCAATTTACTCTGCTAATTTCCATTTCTGGTCAGGTTTTTCTGCTTCAATTTAAGAAATAGATGTAGTAATAGAAAGTGCTTTTATTTCTTCATTATATACCACCTGCAATCTTTACTTTGATTTCATTTGTTTATATTTGATCTCATTTACCAGGCCATATCGAGACAGGAAATGTGATTTGATGCTCAAACAAAGCATATTATCTAGTACATAGTTTATGTCATGTCACACGCAGCTCACTTGGAATGGTACAAGACTCTATTGAGAATCAGCAAACATAGACAAATAAAATGATATAAAGAAATGCTTAAAGCGTACCACTACCCAAAAGTAATATTCTTATGAATATAAGGTAACATTTTTAGTAGTCCATTCCACCAAAAAGTTCAGAAAAATATGTTTCCAGAAAAATTGTATTTAATGGTTCCGTAATTAATTGCATTATTTATGAATTACACAACCCTTTGCAAAATGTTGGGCATCTATTTGATATCACACAACGGTACCAAAACATTATAACTATATGTTTTTTTTTGCCTGGTGGTCCCCTTTAATTTATAGGAAGTGATTGAAAGTTGCTGGAAAGTATCATGAAACCAAATGACACAAATGTATAATTACAAAGTACTGTACAATGGTCTGTCAAGTTATAAAGGGGTCTAGTAACATTGTCCAAATCCTCAAAATCCAATTGGAATTCTAGCGGTTCCCTCATACCTTGCTGTATTCGTATTAATAGAAGCATGGGACAGGTTTCGGTTTTTTGAATTTTCCTTTGGTTAAAAAGAGTTGAAGGCAAACCTTATTTCAAGAAAAAAACAGAAAATACAGAATCGAATGTAAAGAGTTATATATGATATAACACACAAAACAGCTGATTATTTCCAAATTTGCTTTTAATTTAAATATACACAAGTCTAATCACATTTACATACCAATGACATCATTTCATATATCATTTACGCGTCTCGTAGAGTTGTACACAAGTATTATTCACATCTAATCTGGCGAGTTACTATACAAAGAGTTCATACACATATACGATATAAAGCATTTTGTGTCATTTTTTAAAAGTAAGGTTTCATCATACATTACAAAATGTTGCCTTTTAAATGATACCTATATACAACTGTTAATAAAGATGTACTTATAAATGAAAATATGATTCAAATTATATATTTTCTTAATGATTATTTTCAGTGTTTTTCGGCAAGTTTAATTGCAATTATCTTAAATCCCTAGAAATGTCTTTATTGTTTGTTTGCATATAAACCCTCCATATACTTATGTTTGGAAACCTTTTATAATTCATACATTGAGAAAAAGTGATAGCTTCCTACCGAAATATTACAGAAAAACACGAATGCACATTATTTCAAGTGTTTAAATAACATAATATCTTACATAACTTTAGAAAATAATCTCTCACGAATTAGTACTTCTCTTTTAAAGAGAAGATATAAAATAGCGACTGGAATTAAGCTTAAAAATTGTGACAATTATATAATATTCATAACTTTAGGAAAAATATCTCATTGTTTATCTCTTTTAAAGAGGAAATAAATATACAATAGCGGTTGGAATCAACTTTAAGATAGAAACCTAAAATGTGATCAATAAAAAACAAAATTGAATATATAAAATAGTCACAACAAATTCAGCATAAAATAATCACCTTCTCCTTTTGAGGAAGCATTGTTAGAATTATATTTGCATAAAAATAAAACCAATGAAAGAGAGTGTATTGTAGACCATAAAGAAATAAAGTAACCTACTGTTATCCCGCTGATGACAATTATATTTCTGAATAACACATATTCTTTATAGACCCTACACCAAATATTTTGGGGGCCATTCCTAACTGGCTTTATAAGTTTTAAATCTTGCCTTTGTGAATAAACCCTTTATCAATCCATTCAAAAAATGTTGCACACCACTACAACTTAACATCAAAGTTTGATTAGCATTAAATATTCAATATAAAATCTTACTTATGAAAATAAGAATAGTCTGCTAGTGTAATTTACCAGCAATATAATAGCAATAATTATACTAATTATGATTGTTATATCATTAATTTTGACAATGATACAAATTAATAAAATCCAAGGTGGATATACATGTACTTCCATAATTAAAATATTTGTACAACTATTTTCACACTTCATGTGGAACTCGAAAGACATTCAACAAGCAATATAATGATTTGACCAATATAACTGCAAAATATATACTAACTAAATCAAATTATATCAAGTGTTATATGCTTATTATATAAATATTACAAATCTTCACCAAAAGTTGTTGCCACCAGTTATTATCAAGAATGTATCAGTTTCTGGGACATTAAAGACTTACAAAAGTCAAGCAAAAAAAAAAGGGATTCACTATTGCACCTCTATATTAATTTAATCATCCTGAATAAATGGGAACTTTTTAGAAAGTTTTATACTATGAGCTAACAAAAAAATGCAGAAATAGGAAGAAAAAGGATGACATAAATGTTTGGTCATAAAGGTGACACACACTCTTACGGGTACACATAGAATATAACAATAAGAATAAGAACAATAATACCAACTAGAATTGTTTACCCAAGTTAGCCTCGGGTCTACTTCTGGGCATTTTCTACTAAAAAATAATGCAAATATTTATGGGGCCCATTTCTTCTTAAACTTTTTGTACTTTGTAAAGGCCCATTCACACCGCCAAAACGAATCCAGGATTCGGAATAGCAAATTTGAAGTGGATTCTTTCACACTCAAAATAATCAATTTCGCCAAATTTGAAAGTCTGAATAGGTTAATTGGTAATTTCCTGTACAGTAATCTTCTTCTTATACAGAACTGTAGTAATGATCGATGGATCGATTGATGTCAGTGATAACTCAATTGGAAATTTCCTACACAGTAATCTTCTTCTCATGTAGAACTGTAGTAATGATTGACGGCTCGGTTGACGTCAAAGTCGGCTGCGCGTACTAACCTCTCCAACTCCTCCTCGGGGAGTCCTGCACCGATAATGTCTCGTAGCTGGCCGATGCACTCTTCCATCTGCCTCCTCTTGCCAGCAAGGACAGCCTCCGATTTGGCCGACAAGAACTCGTCTTCCGACGACATGGAGTCGCTGTCGGGTGGGTATGTGACCTGGGTAGAAACAATGGTAAATGAAAATGGTTAGTTACAATAGTTATGATAGTGATAATAATGATGATGATGATGATTATGATGATGAAAATGATGATGATGATAATTATGATGATGATGATGACGATAAAAAAATACAAAATGACGATGATAATAATGATTCCGATGACAATGATGATAATGATGATGATGACAACGATGATGATGATGTTAACGATGACAATAAAGAAGATGATGACGATAACTATGATCACGATGATTATGATAGGAATGATGACAATGGTGATGATTTTGCACTTCCTTAGCAATGGTCTTTGCTTTGGGCTCTCTGATAGAATGTTCTTAAACAAATGAGAGAGCAATGCCTGAGCATTGTATACTCCCTTTAAATGCAGTTTAGCATGTCAATGAAACTTCCAGTGGAGAGTTGAGCTAAAAATAACGATATCAAGTACGCTTTGGGCCATTTGTGACCTTACACGACAAAATGACCAATAAAGTCTGGAAAACTGATAGTGCTGATTTTCATAAGACATTGAAAAAAAAGGCATGACCTTTAAAATGGTATATAATTTGTCATATTTGGAATAAGCAAACCCTCTCAAAATGAGCGCCAAAGATTTGGAACATGGTTGAAGCAATCTTAAAATAAGGAAAGATCAGCGTCCATTTAAGTGCTGTATAAATCAGTTCATGTAAACATGATTTCTGACGCTCAAAATTTCACAAAAGGTAGATTAAGATATGTTAATGCAGGCAATACTAAAATCCCAAATCTCTTATTTTAAACAAAACTTGACTGTTTCAGCTAATAACGGAGAACTAACACAGCAACTTAAAAGTCGTTTTGTGGTGTTAGGTCACATTTCAAAATAAGTCTTACCTCCTTCTCTTTTCCGCCGATGCTGACGACCTCTTTCCGCAACACATTCATGTCCATTCCTTCGTCGGAGGACGAGTCTGAACCAGAGTCGTACTGTTTGCCCTGGTACCGGCTCATTGGGTCCAGTCCTGGGTCAGTCCTGTTAAGAGCGAAACAAGAGTAGAATCACAACAATAAAATAAGGTACGGTATGCATGACTTCAGGGGCGTAGTGTGAGCGGACTGATTGGGGTCACATTCTATGTTTTTTTCTTCATGTTTTTAAGTTTCCTTCTTATGTTTTTGTCAGTGGTGTAGCATGGGCAGACTTGGGGGGGGGGGGGGGGCTCATGCTATGTATTTTTAAAAATTCTTTTAAGGATCTACTCATTATGTTTCTTTATTGTTTTGTCAAATTATTCCCCCGTTGGAGGTTGAGTCTGAACCAGAATCATACTGCTAGCCCTGGTACCGACTCAAATGATCCAGCACCGGGTCAGTTCGAAAGAAACAAGAGTAGAATCATAAACAAAACTCACTTGCTCTACTCTACAAGACTCTGTTCATCTTTCTGTAGATTCTCCGGCAATATTTGCTTTCAATTTTGTTAAGAAATTATACATTTTCAAACATGAAGAATGAAGTAAAACTCACTTGCTCTACTCTACAAAACTCTATTCATCTTTCCGTAGATGTTCCAGCAATATTTTCTCACAATTTTTGTTAAGAAACCATTGCTTTTCAAAATAAAACATCAAAGTAAAAACTCACTTGCAAAACTCTGCAAGAGCCATTATATCTGTCTGCAGATGTACCGGTAGTTCCTGATAGATGTCCGAGTTGATCACGAGAGGGTGGGTCATGATGTAGTTCATGGCCGCTTCCTGAACATCAAGAGTAACAATCATACAGATAGAAGAATAAATCGTTTGCACAAACAAAACGTTCTCTATTAAACAAACATGGTTATTATTTATTTTAAAAAAAGAATGATGTATATCTTTAGATGTTCTGGAAGTTCCTCATAGATTTCTGAGCTGAACCCTAGAGGGTGGGTCATGATGTAGTTCATGACCGCTTCCTACATTTCACAGCAACAAACATAAAGAGAGAAATATAATTTAGAATGTGAGAATCATGATATGTATACGAAATAAACACTACACGATAGCAAACATTTGTATTATCATTTATCAAACAAAAGAATGATGTATATCTGTAGATATTCCGGTAGCTCCTCATAGATTTCAAAGCCAATCACTAGAAGGTGAGTCATGATGTAGTTCATGGCCGCTTCCTGAATATTGGATATTAAATCACAAACCAAACATAAAATAAACATGGTTATGATTGAATCTTAAAATTATATGCACAAACAAAATACTACTTTTTATCAAGCAAACAAGGATATTATTAAAACGAAAGAATTATATTTCTGTAGCTGTTTTGTTAGCTCCTCATATATGTCTGAGCTGATCATGAGAGGGCGAGTCCGTGTCAGGATTGTGGCACCCATAGCTTTAATAAATTTGTATATATATATTATATACATACGTATTACAAAGGTTCCAATCAGTGGCACAGCATGGTTTATATATATTTCTTTATTTTTTAAAGATTTTACCTCAATGTTTTGTTTTATTGCTATTGTCAAATTATTGGGGGGAGGGGGGAGGGGGGGGGGGGGGGGGATATGTTCTTCCCCATGTTCTTCCAGTGCCACGCCACTTGTTCCCATAGGCTCTTGGTTCATACTCACCCTGAGGTTCTTGGTGTGGTACTGATCGGCGATGCTCAGGAGAAAGAGAACAGAATCCTCATCTAGCCTGGGCTTGAGCGCTGCTTCACAAACATGCTTCAAGGTATCCACCTACAGCAGGCATGGGTAAATACAACAGGGGATCAGCAAAAAATCAATAGAAATAAAGAAATCTATGGAGAACCCTCATGAGGGATCTAGTTACTTTGTTGACATATGTAAAAACTTAAGAAGGGTTGATAAACTGTTTATTTCTGTGATCAGACATGTCCAGTCATTGATGTGTGAAAATGTCATTGCAAATTAATGTCATATGACCGATAAATGAGCAAAAATGCACACACAAAAAGTAAGTGATATTTGCTAACTCATTGCACTGACTTTGTACACAGTTCAAATTCTCCAGTGCAGAATGTCCACTCCAAACATTTTAATTGCTTTGCATTATATTCTGTTAAATAAATGTTTTCTATTTATGTTCAGTTACATTCTTTTTTATGAAAGTTGCAAAATAAACTAAATGAAAAAATGTAATTACCTCATATCGATCTCCTAGTGACAGCATGTCCACTATGTGTTCCGTACTCATCTCGGCCGTGTTGATTTGGCCTGAGTAGACAAAGACTAGGAACTGATGGAATAGACTTGGATCTGTGTCGTGGACTTCAATTTTCCTGAGAATAAAATGGACAAATGGAAATGGAAATGGAAATGTTTTAACAAAAGAATATATGTTCCTTACTTACAATATATAATAATGTTTTATAATAATAATAATATACACTATTTATATAGCGCCTATCACGATTGATAATCATCTATAAGCGCTTTACAATTATATTATTACCCCGGTCATAGGATACAATGCAAACCAGCACACATTGCGTGCACCATCTCCACTCCCTAGGGAGTATTCCTTCCAAGTGCTCAGTGGGCTCAAGAAGATCGTTCACATAAAGGCTTTCACCTCCTACCGGTCCCCATTTATACACCTGGGTAGAGAGCAGCAATAGCGGATAAATTGTCTTGCTGAAGGACAAACGCTGTGGGCAGGGTTCGAACCCGGGATCTCATGATCGGAAAGTGCGCGCTCTACCAATCTTGCCACACCACATCCACTGGAATGACTGGAATATGATTTACACTTGCTCATGTATTGGACATGCTGAATGAATTGGTCCAAGTAGACAAAGACCAGGAACTGATGGAATAAACTGGGGTCTGTGACATGGACTTTCATTTTCCCACAAAATCATTTTTGGTTTCAAACACAGGGAAACTGACCAGAAATGTATAATTTAAATGAAAAGGAGCAAGAAAAATGGGCTTCTCTGGGAGATCTTTAGATTGCTAGACCAGTCCCTCTTCATAAAACTGTTGCAATTGTTGTCAGTGTCTAATAATTGTAACTACCATGGCAACAGCTGTAATGCTCCATGCTGATTGGCTGTTGACATGGTAGTTACAATAATTGGACACTTACAACAATTGCAAGTATTTTATGAAATGGGCTACAGTGCTCTTACCAACTGAACTAGAAAGCCCCTCGGTTAATTGTTTATCTCAAAACTCTTTTCATTGCTCAGAAGCTATTTTAAACCTGACACAAACCCGATGGTCAAGAAGCCAACTTTCATGGACAAAACAAAAAAATAACAATACCGATAATTCACTTGTCTATAGAATTCCCCCATGCCACTGAGAAGCCCTCTCCTAAACCACAGTCACACCGTGAAGATTTTACGATGCAGTGCGCTTTCATTAATACCACCCCCCCCCCCCCCACACACACACACACACACACACACACACACACACAACACCAACCCTTGATTAGACAATTGATTAGACCCACAATCAATCCAATCAAATCTATTAACAACCATAATATTTAAATAAATAACTCACTTGTCTATGGATTCCCTCATGCCACTGAGGAGCACTCTCCTGAACAAGTCACACCGTGAAGCTATAACAATGCAGCAAGCTTACAAACAAATTAAGTGGCTATTATAATACTAACTAATCCGGTGGGCTACTTTCAAAGTCTATAGGGATTTCAGTATCTCAAAGGGAATAGAGTGGTGAAGTGTGATGTCATAAATGACATTTTTTTTAGAATTGTTAAATTTGGACTTCATTTTCAGAAAGAGCATAACAAATAATGTCCAAATACCGAAAATCAAAGGAATAGGTTACGTATTGGCTGAGATATGATAGGCGAATGATTTTTTTTTCAATGGGCAATCAGTGTTATAGTGCACTGGTTCATAAATTTATGAACCAGTGCACTATAACACTGGTTGCCCATTGAAGTAAAATTCACTCGGATGGGCATATCTCAGCCAATACGTAACCTATACCTTTGATATTCGGTATTTGGACATTATTTGTTATGCTCTTTCTGAAAATGAAGTCCAAATTTGAAAATTCTAAAAAAGTGTTTTTATGACATCATGGCTTCTGTACTCTATAGATTAACAACTCACTTGTCTATAGACTCCCTCATGCCACTGAGAAGGGCTCTCCTGAACCAGTCGCACCGTGAAGCTATGACGACGCAGTGCGCTTTCATCACAGTTCGCGTCTCCACTCTCTCGCTGGACTGGCTCTCGACAGGAGTTCCCTGGGTGTGGTCCACTACAATGTCAGAAGGCTCTTCTGTTAAAAAAAAACAAAAAAACAAAAACATGAAGTTGACCATGGCACTGGTAGGGTTAACCAAAGACCTGCAACGAATCATAACAGAATGTACAACCCTCTATTTTCCACATTATGTGCAAGACATTATGTTCACGGCTTATTATTTATTGTACATGTATGTTCGACTATTAGTGGAAAAACGTGGACACATTAATGAAGAAATAAACTCAAGTCAAAACAACACCAACATCAACATACCTGATACAGTAATGACCTCAAAGCACATGTCAGTGTTGACCCCAGCCACCAGTAACTCTCCCAGAGCCTTGGCCAGTCTGCTGCCCGATGCACTGGGTGGCACACATAGCGACTCCACTACATTGGGCTGCAAAAGAAAAGAGAACAGAGATTGCATAGTAAGTTGAACTTGAGCAATCTAATTTTTTTTTTTTACGGGGGGGGGGGGGGGGGGGCGGGGAACGACTTCAAAGCACATGGTTTTGTCAACCCTAGCCTCCAGTAACTCTCCCAGAGCCTTGGCCAGTCTGCTGCCCGATGCACTGGGTGGCACACATAGCGATTCCACTACATTGGGCTGCCAAAGAAAAGACAGAGATTGCATATTGAAGTAGTCCATCAAATCTGTCACATTCAACCAAGCAGAGCATTTACACTTCTCTCATAACCTTGAGATATCAGAATATACAGTTGGCTTACAGTTGCACCATGTAAGAAGGGAGGGATTGGAGAGTCCTGAGAAGGACTATTGGTATCATTCTTTCGTGGGTAGTCCTTAAAAGGAATGTGGTAGTCCTGGAAAGGATTGTTGGTATTCTCTTTTAGGTAGTTCTAAAAAGGACTGTGGTAGTCCTGGAAAAGACTGTTGGTATTCTCTTTTGGGTAGTTGTACTGTGGTAGTCCTGGAAAGGACTGTTGGTATTCTTTCTTGGGTAGTTCTAAAAAGTACTGTAGTAGTCCTGGGAAAGACTGTTGCTATTCTTTTTTGGGTAGTCCTAAAAAGGACTGTGGTAGTCCTGGAAAGGACTGTTGGTATTCTTTCTTGGGTAGTCCTAAAAAGTACTGTAGTAGCCCTGGAAAGGACTGTTGGTATTCTTTTTTTCGGTAGTCCTAAAAAGGACTGTGGTAGTCATGGAAAGGACTGTTGCTATTCTTTCTTGACCTTGTAGTTTTAAAAAGAACTACAACACAGGCATGAATTATAATAAGGATCAAGGGAGGGTGGTAGGAAGGGACAAGGCGTTGTACGGGAAAAGACGTTGTACAGGTCAACTCTCCGACGTCTCCTGACGACGGACAGTCAACCCAAGGACCGACTACATAAATTGAGAATAGCTAGCATCCCTTACCTGTTTCCCCGACAACGGAGGAACGAGGTTACTAGTAGAATCTGCAACCGAAGATGACGATGATGAAGATTGTCCCGTTTCTGCTGCTGCGCCCTCCACTCTGTCGTTGGGCTGGGGCGATACGAGACCGAGCTGCACGAGGCCTGACTGGAACTCATCCCTGTTAATAAGCTTGATCGCTCGTTTGACGAGGGGCTGCAATGTCTCTCGGTGCAGGTGTGCCCTCTCTAGTGTCCATTTCTGGATGAAAAAAGGAACATATCATCCAAAAAGTTCATGCTAGGTCTAAAATCAATAGAGAAAGCTTAATGTTGGTCTCCTCTTATAATGACTGCTAAGCAGTGTAATAACTTCCTTCAAATATTCCCGTTTATGAGCTTGATCTCTCGTGTGACGAGGGGTTGTAATGTCTCTTGGTGCAGGTGTGCCCTCTCTAGCGTCCATTTCTGGGGGAAAGGAAACAAATACAATAAATAGAGAATCTCAAATATGTTCTCCTCTCATAACCATTAGCGTCCATTTCTGGAGAAAAAAAACCAATGTTAATCATGAAAACTAAGGGTGGGGGAGATGATGCTAGGCCTAAAATGAATAGAGAAAGCTAAATTATGCTCTCCTCTTATGATTCATAAGCAAGTTGTGAGTATAATAACTTCCTCCATATTTCCTCTTGACAAGCTTAATTGCTGGTGTGACGAGGGGTTGAAATGTCTCTCGGTGCATGTGTGCCCTATTTAGTGTCCATTTCCGGAAGAACAAAAATTGTTTATCATGAAAAATTAGGGTGGAGAAAATAGTCTAAGCTAGGCCTAAAATAGAGAAAGAATAAGCAGGTTGCATGAGAATGTAATATCTTCCTTTAAATGTCCCCACTAAAAAGCTTGATCGCTCGTGTGACGAGGGGTTGTAATGTTTCTCTGTGCATGTGTGCCCTCTCTAATGTCCATTTCTGGGGGAAAAGGAACAAAATAATTCAAAAAGTTCATGCTAGGCCAAAAATAAATAGAGAAAGCTCAATTCTGTTCTCCTCTTTTAATGACTAGCGTCCATTTCTGTTAATCGTGTTGATCATGAAAATCAAGGGTGGGGGAAAATATTCCAAACTAGGCTTTTAACAAAATAGGGAAAGCAAAAATGTGGTCTCCTCTTATAAAAAGGATATGCAGGTTGCATGTGATTGTATGCATGGTGGCTTAGTGGTTGGAATGTCCACATCATGCACAGGAATCCTGGGTTTGAACCCTGACCAAAGACTATACCAAAGACTATAAAAATGGTACCTTCTGCCTTCTAGCCAGGCGCTCAGCAATTATAGACTAGAGAAGGGAAAGTTAAACACACAGAGTTACCAATAGTTACGACTAGCCCCATTGTGTAACTTTTACTACGTATAGTAGATGTGTGGCCTAGGGCTAATGAGATAGGCGCTGCCTTATGTGCCAAATTGGTACGGGAAGGACTTTAACTTTAACTAATGTGATTGTAATAACTTCCTTCAAATGTTAGATGATAACAAGCTTGACCACTTAACATATCCATTATAAACTTGAATGGGTTAAGAAAGCCCTGTAACTCACCACTTTGGATGTGCTCATTTTGAAGACAAACTTCCAGTTCTTCATGGAGAAGCCATCATTCACCTTGGCATCCAGCTTCTCTATCTTCATCAGGATTTGGGGAAACTGTGGGAGCAAAACAGGGCAAAAACATAATTCATGGTTGTTTGGATTTGTAATTATTATTGTTTTTTATTATTATCATTATTATTATCATTATTATTATTATTATTATTATTATTATTATTATTATTATTATTATTGTTATTGTTATTATTATTGTTATTACTATTATTACTATTATTACTAGTATTAGTATCATTACCACTATCACTATCACTACATATGTATAACTATCATCATTATCATTATCATTATTATTATTATTACTGATATAATCATTATTATTATTATCATCATTGCCATTATAATAGAATAAAGTTAAGCTATGTATTTGCTTACATCTTCGGTCATCTGCTCAATGTTCTTGGAGATGCTGTAGGCTTTGTCTTCGTCCGGCAGGCACTCAAAGCCTTCCTGTCTCCACAGCATGCTCTGCAATAGCTCACTGATCTTCTCATGAGCGTTTTTCAGTTCTAGCATCTCTTTTATATGCATCGCCTGCAAAAAAAAATGTACAGATAGTTGAACTTTTTGTCAGGTTACTTGATAAACAATGGCTAACAACATATTCTAAGCACCAATTATTTGGGAATAGTTCATTATTATCTTCTCATAAGCATCCTTCAGTTTTAGTATCTCTTTTATATGCATTGCCTGCAAAGAAATGTTCAGGGAGGTGTTGCATAAAGAGTTATGATCATTCGCAAAGTAGTGATTAAACGCTAATCTGAAAACACTTTCAGTCTTTTGAAGCCCTCTTGTCTCCAAAGCATGTTATGCAACAGCTCAGTGATCTTCTCATGTGCGTTCTTCAGCTCCAACATCTCTTTTATATGCATTGCCTGCAAATTAATGTTCATATAATTTTTGTCATTTTACTTGATAAAGAATAGTTTACTGATCTTCTCATGAGCATTCTTCAGTTCTAGCATCTCTTTAATATATGCATTGCCTGCAAAGAAATGTTCAGAAATAGTCAAACCTGTGTTTAGTGACCGCCAAAAGGGAACAAGAAAAGCGGCCGGTGTAGACAGGTGACCTTAATAGACAGATTCCATGGCATAGTTTTACTGTGCAGGGAATCACTTTTGGTGGCCACTATAGACAGGGTGGCTGCTATAGACAGGTGTCGACTAAGACAGGTTTGGCAGTAAATGAAGTCTTGGTCAGGATACTTCTGCTTCTGCTTGTTTCTGTACAAACACCTGGTGTGGCTATCCCGTATAGTTGCGCAAATACAGCGATCAGATGCAAAGCTCAAAAAATGTTTACATTGCCTCAAAATGTGCGTTTTCCAGTAAGTCTTTAAATCTTTGTAGATTTGGGGCACAGCGGTATTCATCCGGGAGTTGGTTCCATGTGGGTAATGTTCTTGGATATAGAGACTGCTAACAGCACTTTTATTTGCTCTAATTTGTTTGTAAGTGTGGCTTTTGAATGACTGTATCGTAGTTGGTCTCCTATGTGCTGCAGGGTGATTCAATAATTTAATCTATAAGTTGATATATTGCTTGATAACGAAGAATGGCTAACGATATATTCTAAGCACCATTTATTTTGGAAACGTGCACTGATCTTCTCCAATTTTTGCCAGTGGCCAATACAACAGTTTCTAGTGGCAATTGGCACCTGGGCCACTGCTAAGTTCAAGCCCTGCCTGGGATTCCGCAGAATTCTACTCACATTTCTGACCATCCTGTTGAGGTAGTCCATCTTGGACAGTTTCTTCTTGTCCCGGTCGTTGACCTTCCTCAAGATGTTCTCTACGGCCTTCTTGCAATCCCTGACGGTGTCCGTTGCAACGTCAAGGCACTTGTCAATCTGAAAACAAAAAGTTGTAGAGATATTGAAGGTGATGATAATCCATGCATATTTAGTGTGTTATGACAAAGTTTTGTCAAGCTGCATATTTTTTTTGTTCACAGGATTTGTTAAAGTGCATAAGACAATTTGATATCATTAACTATATGGATCCTGACTGTGCACTGATAACGCCACCACAAACTATTTTGGCATATATAATTAGCCCTGTGACTTTATGACCCCAAAATTTGATCAGTTCATTGGCTCTTCAAGATACATACATGTACCAAATTTGATGGCGATTCGTCAATCAGTTTTTGAGATAACTCGACCAAAACAAAAACAGGGCAAGGACATACATACAAGCAACTCGATAAGATAATGCCTCCAGACACTTTGTTGCAAAGGCATACAAACAATTATCTCAGCATATGTTTTTAATATGGATCAAAGTTTACCTCGGGCACTAGGTACATGGCGAGGTCTTGTATCAGGGTAGGAGTGGCGTCCTTGGTCAGCTTATAACACAATTTGATATCCGAAAATAACTAATAACTCAGAATATGTTTTAACATGGTTCAAAGTTCAGTACCAAGCATGGTGGCTTAACAGAATTTTGATGGAGTTCGACCCCTGACAGTGTCATACCAAAGACTTTAAAAGTGGTACCTTCTGCCTACTAGCTAGGTGCATGGCAATTATAAAAAATGAAGAAAGGAAAATCAAACACACACAGGTACCATGAGAGGACTAGTCCCCTTCTGTATTCTTCACTACTTATAGTACATATAGTACATAGGGTGACAAAATGTGAGATATGTGCCAAAATGTCACGGGAAGGACTTTGAGTTCAAATTTAACCAAGTTTACCTCAGGCACTAGGTACAATGCGAGGTCTTGTTTCTGCGTTGGAGTGATGTCCTTGGTCAGCTGGGCTCGCAGGTTCACAAAGAACTTGTGCAGCTGCTTCACAAAGATCGGTAGTCTGTCAGGAGATAGAAGATATATGAATTATACGTATCAATAATAATAATAATGTTGGCTACATACATGTACATGTATATGTGACTGGCTGTAGCAAAAACCTGCACTTGTTGGTAATTCATGTTTTGAAGAAATTTGCATTTTAAGTTCACATAATGTGTGTAAAAGACTTATGATTGTAAAATTGAAACAATCATATCTTCGCCAATTATTGACCAATTTTTTAGAACAAAGCATCAAATGAAAGCTTGTGATGAGGCCTTTCGAATGGTATGAACATCTACATTTTTATTTTTACCGACAAGTGCAGGGTTTTGCTATAGCCGTTCCTTCTCTTCGACAATCGCGGCACATCATTATTATAACCCCGATCGTTGGATATACATTGCAATCAATCCAGCACATAAAGTGCACATTTTCCACTCCTTGGGGAGCATTCCAGCCTGGCACCTCATAGGTGCACACAGTGCCAAGGAACCACATCCAACTCCTTCCAAGTTACCATTTATACACCTGGGGGGTGTTTCACAAAGATCCTAAGTTGATCTTACCACTAAGATGGTCTTAAATATTATGGAAAGCCATTAGTGTCTTGAAACATTTTTGTAAAAGTTATGTTGAAATGCATAAAATGTTGATTCAAATCATATATATTTTCTAATTATCAAATAGATTTCATGAATTTTATGTGAAGATTATGAATCTCTTTGATAATTAGAAAATATATATGATTTGAATCAACATTTTATGCATTTCAACATAACTTTTATAAAACTGCTTTCCATAATATTTAAGACCATCTTAGTGCTAAGATCAACTTAGGATCTTTGTGAAACACCCCCCTGGGTCAAGGGCAGCAAATGTATTTTGTGTGAGTTTCAGCAGCTGCTAGAAAAAAGTTAACTTTAATTTGATGCATTTAATGTTTTTCGCGGTGAAACAATAAGTGTTCGGTAATAGAGTACGGGTACCATACCTTGATTTGATGGATCATCAAATCAAGGTATAGCACAACGTGCATAAAACACCTCATGACTCTTTAATTTTCTTCGGAGGAAGATGTAAAAATTTGGCTCAAAGTCCATTTATTATCTCGTGTAAATGCCGACTGTTAACTCTAACTTTCATTTTCAAGACTTAATTTCCTTTGAAAATGTGTATGTTTGGTAATACAATACTCTGCTTTTATACCTTGATTTGATGTATTTAATGACCTCGTGTCTCTCATGTTTGGACATAGATTAAAGCCATAGAGCAGTACTGGGAAAGTGGTCTTTATATATTAAAGGTGCACCTGTAAAGTGTCAGATATTGCCCAAAATTACATTTGAGACTTCAATCCTATACCAAAATCATTGTAAGATATATGTCCGAATGATGTGTGAAAGTTTCATTGAAAAAGAACACTGCTTTCCTGGTTGAACAAGCGAAAATTTGCGTCAGCTTTTTACAACGAATTACTGTATAACGTGTATGAGGTTTATGACCGTTCATTAACGCTCTTGAGCTGAATGATTATCAATGATAGATATCGTCATACTAAAGGGGCATTTAATCAAATCTAACCCCATTTTATTCTTCTCTTACCATAAGCCAAACAACACGGTAGAAGAGAAATGTGGAAGCTCCAAGTAATTTTCGTGGAGTTAGACACTTTACTGGTTTCACTTTAAGGTGGACCTTATAGACAGGTGGTCGCTACCAGCAGGTTTGACCTTAGTACCTTGATTTGATGTACTTCATGACCTCATGTCTCTCATGTTTGGACATAGTTTAAAGCCATAGAGCAGTACTGGGAAAGTGGTCTTTATATAAATGTGGTCCTTATAGACAAGAGTCGCTGGAGAAGGTTTAACCTTCGTACCTTGATTTGATGTACTTCATGACCTCGTGTCTCTCATGTTTGGACATAGATTAAAGCCATAGAGCAGTACTGGGAAAGTGGTCTTTATATTAAGGTGGTCCTTATAGACAGGTGGTCGCAACCAGCAGGTTTGACCTTAGTACCTTGATTTGATGTACTTCATGACCTCATGTCTCTCACGTTTGGACATTTCTCCCTTCCTCTTGGAGAACAGCTCACAGATGAGCAGGAACTTCACTCCAGCTGAAACAACAGAAACATAATTACATTACCATCAGATAATTTGTGCCTCCTATCAAGCCTAAAAGTGACATGACTCAAGTCACAATATATACTCACAGAATTGGATCTCTTGATTTGATCCTGAATGCAAGTTTTGAATGAATTGTATGGATGCTCAGTCTTTTTACCAAGCTGAACTACATGTAGATGAAAAGTGCAAAATTATTGAAACATTTTTTATTGAGAATTGTTAATGTTGATCACTAATTTCTCTTGAATGCAGAACTGACGCACAGGGGCGGATACTAGCTTTTTGCTAAGGGGGGGATTTGACCCAATGACGATGCGGAGCATCGTCCACGAGCCGCGAATTTTGTTTGCTATTTTGAACCCTCGTAAGTGATATTTTTTCACCTTTTTTTCACTTTCGTCCACGAGCGGCGATTTTTTTTTTGCTATTTTGAACCCCCGTAACAGGGGCGGATCTAGCTTTTTGCTAAGGGGGGGTTTGACCCAATGACGATGCGGAGCATCGTCCACGATTTTTTTTTGCTATTTTGAACCCCCGTAACAGGGGCGGATCTAGCTTTTTGCTAAGGGGGGGTTTGACCCAATGACGATGCGGAGCATCGTCCACAAATTTTTTTGCTATTTTGAACCCCCGTAAGTGATGTTTTCCACATCACATTTTCACTTGGCAGCCCAAGGGGGGGGGGGGGGGTGGGGGGTTTAAACCCCCTAAACCCCCCCCCCTGTAGATCCGCCACTGCGTAAGTGATTTTTGTTCACCTTTTTTTCACTTTCGTCCACGAGCCACGAAGCGGCGAATTCTTTTTGCTATTTTGAACCCCCGTAAGTGATTTTTGTTCACTTTTTCACTGATACATTTTCACTTCGCAGCCCAAGGGGGGGGGGGGGGGTTTAAACCCCCTAAACCCCCCCCCCCCTCCCGTAGATCCGCCACTGACGCATATCTCTTAATCTTTTCTCGACTAGTTTAAGCAATTCTAATATGGAGTTCATACAGGACCAACAGGGTTCCCATTGGCAGGGCTCTACACTAGCACGTGCCTGTTTGCCCTGCGCAAAAGTGAGAAGTTATGTCGGGCAAGTAAAATTTCATAAAGGATCTAGATTGGTTGCCCGATCGGGCAACTAACACCTCTGTTCAACTACTAGAGATAATTTAACACCTAACATGTTAATCTCATCTAGAAGTAAAGTAAGCAAATTTTTTTTGCTTGGGCAAGTAGAATTCGACAATTTATGATTTGACTTGCCCGACGGGTCAGTATAGAAAAAAAAGAAGGTAAATGTGGAGTAAACTGAGGCTCTGTTTGACGGCATACACCAGTTTGGCCGGTTCACAGATGAAGTTATTGACTCCTATATAGATCCCTCCTTCTTGTTGCTGAAGATTTCACAATCATTTTCAAAGCCAAATGGAAAGTAAATATCTCTGGAAGAACCATTACTGAAGTATATCTCTTTACATAATTATACTCACCTACAAAACCCTCCCTGAGGCCCTGTTTGACGGCATACACCAGTTTGACCGGTTCAGTCATGAAGTTTTCTACTCGTATAGATCCCTCCTTCGTGTTGCTGAAGATCTCTGCCAGACGGTCCCCACATGCATGGAGGTCGTTGACCAGGGATACGATCTCTGAATCAAAATAAGAGGAAAAACAATACAAAATTAAATGTTTTTTCAAAAGGTGTATATAAACTTACTATGTGATTGATATGCAGTTCAGTTGTTAAACTGCAAACCATGAAACCAATAGAAAATACCATTTCTCTATCTATATTTATTTATCTATCATTTATCTAGCTTTATGCGATGCCGAAAACCTTTTGGGCTGTCTTTTCTCAGATTGAACAGCACACACAATGCACTTTACGTTATCAAATTCTCACAAATTTCTCATTCACGATACTCACGATTTTTCACATCAACGTTGTGCAGATACAGCTGGCAGAGGTTTGACAGCCTTCCGAATCCTGGCAACTTTCCGGCGACGGTCATAACCTTTCGGGCCGTCTCTTCGCTGATGTCCTCGGGCAGGCATTCCGTGTAGAGGAAGTGCAGGATCGTGTGCAAGACGTCGGCCGGGGAGCAGCTCAAAGGGGGCGGAGTCTGCTCCCATGCCAGCTGGGGGCAGGCAGCCTTCAGCACAGTCTTGTGCACTTCAAACTGGCATAGTTTGGAGGACGGACAAGGAGAAAAGAAAATTAATGAATAGCTGTTTTGTTCTAGTGGTGTTGTGGACTTCAAACTCTGATTAGTTGTGAGGGAGGGAGGTGGGGGGGGGGGGGGGGGGGGGGCCAGGAGAATAGAAATTCACTAACAACTGTTAAGTTCTACCCTAGCAGGTTGACATGCAAGTAAATAATGTAAATGAATGTTTCCGCAATTTTACAAAACAATTAACGGCTTTCCATAATTCTTAGTTAACTTTTTTTCCAAATCCTTGAGAACCACCCGCATGAATACTTACTTCTTTGCCATTATCTGCCCTGATGGTAAGATCAGTGAAGAATCCTTCCCTGTAGGCACTGTACAGGCTGAACGGGGCTTCGATGGCCCTCTCTATCCTCCATACCTGGATTGATGAAAATCAGACACAAAAATTCACATTTACAAATTTTGAACACATACAAATTAGAAGAACACAATTAAAAAACATATTTTAAACCCATTCAAAAATTATATTGATATTGATCTGATATGTCCATCGAGTGATTCCTTTAATTAATGGTGATATGTCAACCTGTTCTTAAGATACCATGATTATGATTTTGTTCACATACATGTATAATGCACTTTTGTGACCTTTGACCTTTGATAATAATAACAATAATAATGCATTCTTGCATAGCGCATTTCCAATTAGAAACTGTTCGCTGCACTTTACAACCTCTCTGAAAATCCAATCTACAATAACAAAAGAATAAATGACCCGAAAATCTAACCAGTTCATTGACTGTACAAGTAGAACCACGTTTGATGATTCTCTGTCAACCAGTTCTTGCGATAAAGAGATTACAGTGCAAGCTATTTTTGCACGTATAATAAGCCCTGTGACCTTGGACCTCATGACCCCAAATTCTAATCAGATCATCGTCACCCCAATACATGTATGTGTCCCGTCTCAGAGGAGCCAAAAGTCGCGCGAGTTTGAACCTCAGAAATCACGATTGATTTGAAATTGCATTATAATGTCGAAAAAGATATTATTAGTTCAGGCCTTTCCCTGATATTTGTTCTACCAGTAGGCAAAATCTCCAGTAAAAATATTTAATGGAAAGGTGAAAATTAAGGAAAGTTTTGAAGCATGTTTTTTGCAGGTTTGAAAAGTTTGCTTTTCAAAATTCTTTGCTCCCCAAAACGATCGATGTTAAGCTCCGCCTCATAACAACCCCTTTGTGCCAAGTTGCAAATCTCGCTGGTGGTCAAGAATGGCCAGCGCACATCGATATTCTCTAATCCCTATTCAACTACTGACTCAAATGGCCTCCTTTGTTTAAAAAAGAACGCTCTTTAGAGTAACGCTGTTGTTGAGACGTGCCCCCGTCGCAGTTTTATTTGTTGCGGTATGGTTTCCTCAATATCGATTAGTCAAACAATAATGAGAGCATGTCCACGGGGGAGCAGACCCCCTTTTGTTAAGTAAAAGTGCTCGCTATTGTATACCGTGCTCGGTGTGTACTTGAATCCAAGTTTGTCATTCCAAAATCACTTAAAATTTGATTAAATCTTTACATATCTCTACAAAGCATGGATTATATTCAACAATTTTTGGAGGGAAGGTGTAAATCATACATATCTACTGATATGTAAGTTTTCAAGAAAAGTGGACAAAGGTTGCTACCACATTCTATTCATGCAACTGGTTCAAGTATGACCTGATTAGAAAGCTAATTTCACTCTCGAAACGGATGTAAAACTTCTTGAGCGATTTTCTCTGCATTTTATTTCCAGACCGTTGGAAATTGCCCTTAGAAAAACGTCAATAACTTCGCGTTGCAGAATCACTATGATACACATTTTATATCATATTAAAGCTTAGATAATGCTGATCCAAACTAGATAAAAATCCAGAAAATTATTTATCCGACTTCTGTTTCTTCTGGTTATGACGGGTCACATATCATGTACACCCGTACCAAGTTAGACATTGGAGAAATTGGGGAAAAACTGTGATATTAGAACTCGATGCTTACATTAGAGTTCTCTGAATGAAATTAATTGCTTCTGCTATTTTCTTCTGTGGTACATACCTTTTCACAATTGAAGGAGAATGTACTGCCACTGTACTTTAAATGTAGATGGTCTGGACGCTTTTGTGTAGCCTGCGAAACAAGAACACAAATTGAAATGTTTATTTAACTAATAATTCCAAAAAAATTCTCAAATGTAGATTCTCAAATTCTCAACTAGAAAAAAGGAATGGGCATTAGGCGACAAAATCTGACATCAATTTTCTTTTCGTTCACAAGGTAAACAACATTCTTTTCTAAGAAACTAGTGATCACACAACATTTTATTGAAGTCTCAAATATCACTTTTGGAATAAAAAAATCTTATGAAATTAATGGATCACTTGAAGTGACATTAAAAACAGTGAAATTGTGTTTTACAGAGGCAAATCAACTTTATATATTTGTATAGAAGGGAATAGACAAATTTGACTAATACACTGAGAGGATATTAGAAAGGAAATCCCCTTTAGATGGATAGAAACTGAAGGAAAAAAAGAGAGAATGAGAAATAGAGAGACAGAACAAGAAGGTGGGATATAGAAAGAGAAGGGGAGAGATAGAATGAGAAAAAGAAAGTTAGAAAGAGAAAGAGACTGATATAAAGAAAAGGAGAGGGACAGAAACTGAAAGAGTAAAAAAGATATAGAAAGAGAGAGATAGAAAGAGAAAGAGAGAGACAGAACAAGAAGGAGGGATATAGAAAGAGAAGGGGAGAGATAGAATGAGAAAGAAAAAGAAAGAGAAAGAGACTGATAGAAAGAAAATGAGAGGGATAGAGAGGGATATAGATTTAGAGAGAGGGGGACAGATAGAATGAAAAAGAGAAAGAGACTGATATATAAAGAAACGGAGAGGGACAGAAACTCAAAGAGTAAGAAATATAGAAAGAGAAATAGAATGAGAGAAAGCTAGAAACAGAAACAGAGGGAGAGTGAGAGTCAAAAGGGGGATTGGGAGATTTTGAATGGAGTATTTAACCACAACTAAAATATCTATTTTTAAACAAATTATGTATAATGTCTACTCACAAGGAACTCAATCTTATCTCCACTGTGACTTCCAATGAACTTGATGATATGTCGATTGGGGGTAGGTTCCTGTCCAATGCAAAGAATCAGAAAACGATTTTAGTCAAACTGATGTTAAAATGAATTGATGGAAATACTGAATTGTTCATGTAATATGCCTCAAGGCAGGTATAACAGTGTGTAAATGGGTACCTAGAAGGATGGAACATGGTTCCTTAGAACTGTGTGCACCTACTAGGTGCATGGCTGGAATGCTCCCCAGGGAGTGAAAAATGTGCACTTCATTTGCTTTGTGTTGAGTGACCGGGGTTGTACACTGCTAGCATCGAAAGACGTAACACCATTATCATTATTACATGAAATTATAATCAAAATGTTCAATTGTATTATGTTCTGTCGTGCCCTGTCCTACAGATGTACCCATTGCCTATGGAACCTGGTGGGCTATGCACAAAGTCTATTATGGGGATTTCAGAATCTCAAAGGGAATGCCGAATGGGTTAAATTTCTTAAAGTTTTAAAGAAAAGACAATAGACAAATACAAGCATTTTCCATACTTTTCAACATTGTATTAAAGGGACAGTCCCTCTTTTACAAAACGTCTGTTCAGTTTCCAGTTGACGGATGGGGATGAATGAAACACACACACACAAAAAATCAGATCGAACAGCCCTATAATGTGGATTCTACGAATGAAAAACGAATGTGTCCCTCCATCAGACTATATCGGTCAATAAAAGAGTTTAACTGATTTAGCATAATATTACAACTAAATTGTACTTATTCTTGTAAAGGTATTGTGAAGCCGACATTTGTAAAGGTATGTCACGGAAAATAGTCTCAAAAATGAAGAATATGTAATTACATGTAGTCAGTTTAAGCGAGGTTTGGTTATTTTGCCTAGTGTGCGGTCATGCTATTCTTATGTATGCGCGGGTCACGTAGCTAGCGCGGGTCACGTAGGGGTCAACGCATAGCGTTGTGGTACGAACTTCCTCACTGGGTGAATATACATATAATGCACAATTAACTGTTGGACGACGGTTTATTAGTTTTAGGTCTATAACTCCACGAAAAAGAGATTTCAAGCCCTAATTTTTTCAGGCATGCTATTACATGACATCTTCTTTCATATAAGACACAGTAGTGATTTTAGGATAATTTTCTGATACCAAATCTCACTAAGCAGCCAGTTTACATTTAGGGTCCAAAATCAGCAGCGTGATTGACACTTCATCGGCTTACGTCAACTAGAGAATTTAGAGAGGCGTCGTGTACAGAGACTATGGGGCGAAGTTCTTTAGATGACGTCACACCAAAAGAGTGCAGCATAATCGATTTTGGCCATTTAAAAGGGGCATTCCCGGGGCAATTAGATATTTACTAATTACCCAAAAATTGGTTGATTTCATGGGAAATGACTGCCAAATTCTTTTTCTTTAGGAAAAATTACATTAAGAGAGCCTAATTCTGAAAATTAGGCCATCTAGACGCTGAAGTTCCTTTAACTAGTATTTCACTTCCTACACAATGCCACTGAAATCAAACAAAGAGAATCATGAATTGTTATATACTGTGACCTATTATGTTATACTGTGTTATACTGTACATGATTTTGTAGCAACATGTCACATATAAGTGTATTATGAGTTAACATTATTGATCATTATTCACACCTCATGTGCACTTCCTTATATACAACTTCCTTATATTGTATATTACAAAATTACTATGCAACTAAAATCAAACAAAGATAATCATTCATTGTTATACTGTGACCTACTGTGTTATACTGTGTTATACTTTGTACTGCGTTATATACTGTGCGTGGTTTCGTGGCAACAGGTCACATATTTAGCATATTATAAGTTAGCATTATGATTATTCATTTATTTACACCTCGTGTATACATGTACATTTCCTACTATATCACTTCCTAATATAATACACAAAGTTACTATGCATCTGAAATCGAACAAAGAGAATCATTCATTGTTATACTGTGATTATAACTGTGTTATACTGACACTGTGGATGGTTGTGTGGCAACAGGTCACATAGCGTATCATGAGTTAACATTAACAATATTGAATACATGTATCAATCATTGAATACATATCACTATTTACACCTCGTGTATACGTTTATTGGTATTGCACTTCCTTCATGATAAAGTCACTATGCCACTGAAATTGAACATGAGATAATCATTCATTGTTATACTATGACCTACTGTATAGTGTGTCATATACTGCAGGGCTCCACACTCACCTTTTTAGTCAGTGGCACGGTCGGGCCAGTGAAATATTTTTTTCCCCTATTCTGGTGGCCCGAAAGAAAATTTACTGGCCCCAAAATTGTATTTCATGAGTAAGCTTTTCAAAATATCACTCTTTCCTAATCAAACCTGTGATTACAGATGAAGCATGACTTAAAAGAAAACAATTTTTTTTTCATTTTGTCAATGTCGGGTTGAAAACCTGCTTGCCTGTTCGGGCCACCAAAATATGACTTTTATACATTTTTCTGGCCCCACGTGCAATTTCACTGGCCTCGGGCCTTGACTTGTATACTGTGTTTAACTGTGTTCTGTGCATGGTTGTGTGGCAACAGGTCACATGGCATATCATGAGTTAACAATATTGAATACGGTACATGTATACAAACATGTACATCAATAACATCATTATTGAATCATTATTTACACCTTGTACATATTTACATGTACATTTCACTCCCTACATGATATATACAAATTTACTATGCCACTGAAATCAAACAAAGATAATCATTCATTGTTATACTACATGTATGACCTACTGTGTTATACTGTGTTTAACTGTGTTTAACTGTGTTATAGTGTTATACTGTGCATGGTTGTGTGGCAACAGGGCACATATAAGCGTACATGTATCATGAGTTAACAATATCATTATTGAAAAAATATCATTATTTACACCTCGTGTATACGTGTACATTTACTAGTATCACTTCCTACATGATATTATACAAAGTTACTATGCCACTGAACTCGAACAAAGATAATCATTTATTGAATATTTCTTGAGTGTGACCTAAACGTACAGTACATAAAGCAGTTTCCTTTGTGTACATAATGTACATGTAGGGGGTAGTGTTCAAGTATTACATGCAGTGATCATGCAGTGATGATGGATGCGGACTTTGAACCTTTTTTATAATGGCTACATATCATACAAATACACAATTATATTGCATGCTATTGACAAATAATGAATCGACTGAATTGCATTCCACTGAAATACTGCTTAGTAATGGCTTGAATTTCTAGAAAGATCATGAATTTCTTTTATAAAAGTAAAACAATCTAAAAACGTGATCTATTTGGTTTCATGAATGACTCATATTACTAGTTTTGACAAATAAAATATGAATTGATTTCAACTGAAAAACTCATAGTAGTAACTAATGGGTTGAATTTCTAGAAAGATCTTATACTTTCCATAAACCAATAACAAAATAATGAATTGATTTTTCACTGGAACACAGCTTAGTAAGAGTTTGAATACCGTACATAGAGAGATCTTACATATTTGTCCATTAAAACAAATTAAAAAATAGTAATTTATTCTGTTCCATGACACACTACTGACAAATAATAAATCAACTGAATTGAATTCCAATGATACAGCTTAGTAATGGTTTGAATTTCGAGAAGGATCTAGACATATTTTGTTTTCTTTTGTTAAACAAACTGCACAATTTGATTTCAAGATAATTCATACATTTCTGGAATACCATGTGAACATATCCTTACATCAAAGTCACATCATTACGGATGTGGCTTTTGTACATGAAAATTACAATATTCATGAAGATGAAATTTTAAGAAAAAATAATTTACTTTCTGCCACTACCAGTAATGTACCAAATTAAATATGAGGTTTATCTAAATTATCTGCATAATTCTTTTAAATAAAATTAAATGTTTTGCCTTGATGCCCAGTCGGGCAAAGAAAAAGTAAGATTTGTCCTACTCTAGTCACACAAAACATGAAACGGGTGGCCCCAAACAAAGAAAACATTGCAAATGACCAATGGAATTTAGTTTGAAGTAAATGCCCAAATCCTATTTTTAAGGGTGTTGACGAGTCCCGGGTACCCGGGTCCCGCCGAAAAATGTCGAGTCCCGGGCGCAAAAATCGATACTCGATATCCCGAAAAAAAAGCAAAAAGTCCCCTTTTTGAACGCCCGAGTTATCTGCCCACTCTCATTTTCTTTTCATTCCTTTTTCCCTCTTTGCTGTATTTTAGAAGATGATTTATTGTCATAAATGCGCTGCATTTTTGTCACTTGAATGAACATGTTTTCCCAGCGGCGTGACATGCCTATAGCGAAATCAACAAATGGATAAATTTCGGGTACCCGGGACTCGCCCGAAAAATTATCGCGAGTCCCGGGTAGTAAATATACCCGAAATCGACAGCCTTACTTATTTCTAGTGGCCTCGGGCCAGCAGGCCTGTGCAAATTTTGAGCATTGATTTTGAGTACTAAATATTAATTATCCATTGCCTATGAGAGCCCTGTATGAACTCTATGGGAATTGCAAAATCTAGTAGTGAACAGGTTAAGTTGACCATACCTCATGTGTGTAGAGATCAAAGTTTTCAGCAAAGACTGGAGTGGGACCAGCCTCATCGACAACCCTCCAGAAGATATCTCCCGTATCACTCAGGTGAAACACAGCCCTGCAAATAAAATAAAAATTGTTTGCAAATTATACACATGTTAATGATGTTGTGCATGATAATGAATGCTTTTGGTATGATCAATAAAGAGAGCATGGGCCCCATTGCAGAAAGAGATCTACAATCGATAGTAAGTTACAATTACATTGTGTAATTGTAAGTCAGATCATGTTATTTTCTTGCACATGCCTGTACATGCATTGATTATGGTTTGTGAAACAATGCTGTTTGATTTACCATCCATTTAGATTTTTTAATGGCATATGTATGTGATTAAATGCATAAATTGCAATTGTAAAACGGTACAATTTGAAATTTCTCAATACTCAATAAACTGCAATAATCATATTACTTTTGCGAATTTTGAAATGGTTACATCTTGTTTTTTTACACATTGTTTTCCTAACTACCATAGAGATATTCTGGTGAGACAAAATCTTGCAACGATTCTTGGTTATGAAATTATGAGCAGTTGTTTAGGGGGGGAAGTTACTTTTTGTGTTTGGTTTAGTTTAGAAAGTTGGTCATCAGATTGGCATAGTAATCAACCCAGCACATCTAGTTCATTATCAACTCCTTGGAGAGTATTCCAGCAAAAGCGGGAACAGTACAAATAAAACAATTTACTAAGACTTCCATCGCTACCCTGTTTCTTCTTGGCTAATTAATCTGTACCATGTTGACTTTTTAGTATTGTAATGGTAAGAGAAGAGGAAATAGGTTTTGATTTTTTCAAATGTACCACTAATTTTGGAGTGAAAAGTGTCCACTTCGGAAGAATGGAGAATTCCTATATTGTGTAAATCTCATCTAGAAGCAAGCGGGCAAGTAAAAATTATTATTTTACTTGTCCAATTGGGCCAGTAGAAGTAGTGTTGTTGTTGTTTTGAGTTTAATCGCAATCAGCCTGGAAAGATTATTTGCTGCCAAGTTATTTACTATATTCATATTACTAGTTTTTCAACAATTTAAACACAAAAATCAAAAGGCTTGCGTGTCTGTAGTGTTCAGGGAATAATTTTCCTGGTATCGCATCGCAATTTGCTATGCAATTTTGCATGACTGCTATACAAAATATCTTTTGTGAAGCAGTTTTCTTCCATTGAAGTGTAAAGAATTTCATTTGAAATATTTATCCATTGGCTGAAATTGCTAATCAAATTTGAGGAGGAAAATTATTCCCTGGTGTATTACTCACCCTTGTATTCCGCCTGTGTTTCCTGGTTCTTTGTCATTGGTGTCGACTTTCAAGATCTTGAGTGATAAAAAAAAAAAAATTTAACAATTTAAGTATAAAACATTCCAAGAAGGAAAAGAAGCGATATTCAACTCAAACCTCTACTTAGGCCTAGATACTCATTTCTTAACTTAGTTTTTGTATAGATTATAAACAAGTTTGTAACAGATCTCACAATGCCACTTTCTTTTCATTTTATTAAAGTTTAGAACTGAGTGTCATGGTTGACTCAAGTTACAATATTAGATAGTGCTGTGAGATCAAGCAAAACATCAGCACCAAGTGCATTGGCACATTGGATGCACATGCTTCCCTGTGATTATGTCAAGGGGTTACAGTTTTGGTCAAACTTAATTTTAGTAAGCAAAACCTGCACCATTACATTACAAACTAATAGTTATAACTCCACCATGCTTACAAGGAATAAAACATTACAAATGACTAAGTAAAAAGCCTGTTATCATTCAAAAAGAGCCGTTAAAACTCAAGAGGGTGCTCTCTAAACACTCATCGGTTTTAACCATTTTAAATAAAATATTGTGCATGTATACATGTTTTGTTGAAATAGTGATTAGATTGATATATAATTCAACTATCTAAAAAACCTATTTTGACAATTTTGAAGAGGAAGCATTTAAAAACAAAATTTAACGGCTGGTTCAAAATTGTTGAATAATTGTGGGGGCCCCACATTTATTACAAATGGCTATGTTTATAATTATAATGGATATTTCAGCCATTTCTGAACCGATTTTGATCAAATAAAGTTTATTCTGTCATTAAAATTGTATGCTCTTTCGAATTTGACACTCAGTTTTTCATTATCTCACAACAAAAATTATTTTGTGTAGCGCCCTCTATACTAAAACTCAACTATCCCTTAATCTGCATGCAGCATTGCATCGAGCCGAGTGCTTTTGCATCGGCCGATAATTGACAACGGGAAATCATCAGCATGATCGGAACTATTAAGCATAATCATAATACATATATGATTGAGTGACCCCCGCAACGGCACCCTAAAACATTTCCGACAGTTTAAGACTTAAAAATCATTCAAATTTCTTGAAATTGTACTCACATATTGAGAAAATAGTGCAGATTCCGATGCGATGATCAGATTTGCGATATATTAATTATATTTTGAGATATCGCCTTCGAACGCGCGCATGGATTTTTGGCTTCCCGGATTCGAAGTGTTTTTAATACCGGCACCCCCTCAACCCTCATTGACAATGCACGCAACTCAAAATTTCTTGTGCGATGTTGGTATTATTTATCGTATTTACTTGTATTACTCGTAGCGGACGATCTACGCATTATTTCTCCTCAAAATTTCGACCAGTTCAGTTTCTAATGGTAGCGCGCATCATCTCATGCGCGATTTGTTACAACACGCGCAAAAACAAATATTACGCGGGGTGCCGATATTAAAAACAGTGCCGATGTGTAGTACACCTACCATACAGTTCGTAAATTTGGTAAAAGTTGTTAACAATAACTATTAACATTAACAAATTAGAAATATTTTTATTTTAACAAGACTAAACTTTATATGTCTGATGTCTTTCAGAGATGTTCACCTCCAGTTATAATGTTGCAAATTTTTTTAATGTATGTTATTGAAAAGATTTGGAAATAAAAGTTATATTGAAATTTGAACTGAACTGAACGAGTCTTTGACTTTGATGATGATATCATTTCATTTGATTTTGATGAATGGAAAATGGCAATGGATCTAAATTACATTCAACAATCTCACCTTCCAACTTCCATGAAATCTATGATCCGCTGGCCCAGGAGCCGCTTTTTTACTCTTAGACTTAGATGCCATCTTCTGGTTAAGTCTTCAGGCTCAGCTAGCTAACTCCTCACTCCAACTTCCAACTTCAAGTCAACTAGTTCCAACTTCAACTTTCAAGTTCAATCAGACTTCAGTTCAGAGCCGGATAACCACAACAAAACTCAAAAAGGCACCAGGCGGGTAATCGTTTATTATACAAGAGCGAACAAATGCAGAACTAGAAGCAAAATACTCGTCTTGTACTTATCTACTCTAACAAAACAAACAAGTCAAATTCACGATTTCACATCAATTTCATAGTTGAAAATCAATCTTGTGCAAATGGATATCCATACTGAATGAATACACACAATTACAACGCTAGTAATGTAGCACGCATTGCGGAGTTGTGAGCTGTGCATGTTTATCTCTGCTCATAAGACTGAACGTATTATTATCGATATGGGTACACGCCCGTTAAATTCAGATCTGGAGCGCAGGAAGCAGTACAGCTGGTACACTTCATGTGCACAACACAACGTAAACTGAGATTACGTGTAGATGATGACGATGCGTTTCGGGGAATTCCCTTAGTGTGGTCTCGACGTGCATCCGCGTGCATCCAATTTCGGACATCACTGGACTAATCCGGTCAAACCTGTGTTCTTCTTCTTCTTCTTCTTGTATAGTCTTCCTCCTTCAACTTGAAGATTCTTGCAAACGTTGTGTGTGTGTGTGTGTGTATACGCGACGTGCATAGTTCATATTCTTACTTGCAAGTCCAAACTCATTTATAAACAAAAACAAATAAAATAAATAAAACAAAATTAACGTATACAAGTTCAGAAAGGACTGTATTCAGGACAATCTTAGCCACGACTTTCCAGCAGATGGCGACGGAAGGCATCTGTAGACGGGACAGAGGCGATACTCTCGGGTAGAGTGTTCCATGCTCTCACAGTCCTCGGGAAGAATGATTGTTTGTGGTCCTCGAGACGAGAGTAAGGGACTTGGTATCCTCCTGAGTGGACATGTCGAGTAGATCCGATTACCGGTGTGATATAGGTTTGGGTCGGGAAGGGAACTACATTGTTGTGTAGTTTGTACATCATGGTCAGCCTCATGTCTTCCCTTCTTTGTTGTAGGGTAGGCCATTCGACACGGGCGTCGATCTGTCATTGATACCCATTGATCAGGGGGGATGATCCATTCATCCATCCCCCCCTGATGAAAGGGTATTACGTAAGTATCGACGCCCATGCCATTCGAGCTCCCTCAGCATGTTGTCTACACTTGACGTGTAATGATAACGGTTCAATACGAAACGTGCTAGGCTCCTCTGAACCATCTCCAATTGGTGTACACTCTTGGGTCTAGTCGGATCCCAAACTGTAGCGCTGTACTCCACCAGTGGACGCACTAGAGCCTTATATGCAGTCGCCTTTAGGGTTGGATGGTTGATTCTAAGATTCCGTCGCAGAAAGGCCAGCGTGTTGTTTGCTTTGTGGCATACATTGTTGATATGTTCATTCCACTTTAAGTCTGGTGTAATGGTGACTCCAAGGTACTTGGTAGAGTTGACCGTTTCTAGGGGGGTGCCGATGAGATAGTAGGGATGTACTATGTTGTTCCTCTTCCTTGAAACAGTGATTACATGGCACTTCTTTGTGTTAAGCTCCATCATCCATGAATCAGACCACTCCCCAATTCGATTGAGATCCCCTTGTAGTTGATTGGCTTGTTGGTCATTCTCGATAGTAAGGTATGTGATGGCGTCATCGGCGAAGAGGCGTACTGGGGACAATATAAGAGAAACAAGAGAAGTGACCATTAAATAGACAGGTTTTTCTCTGTAGGAGATCACATTTGGGTGTCCACTAAATTAAGGCAGATATATTGGCTGATATAGACAGGTGGCTGTTGACTGTAAATTATATTATTGTTGAACTAAAGGTTATAGTATTTTACAAGGTGTTAACCCCGTGGGGGGGGGGGGGGGGGTACTCAGATTAAAGTCGGACGGGGGTGTGCGGCTGAGACCTCCGAACCCATACCCACATCCAAGGGTCCTTTTGCTGTAAATAGGTGTCTAAGGATTTTTTGTGAAAATGGACCCATGTCTAAGGATTTTTTGTGAAAAATGGACCAGTGTCTGATGATTTCGAACTTTAAATATTACAGTTTTTTAGCTGTAATATAATAAAATTTTGCAGTTTCTTGATAAAATTCTTTATTAGTTAACTGTACCATACTACAGGGGCGGCGCCAGCTAGGGTATTTTCTTAAGGAGGGCGAAAGTGTATTTTTGTTGAGGGTGCGAAGCGCCCGAGCGAGCGAAGCGACCGAGGGGGGAGCGAAGCGACCGAGGGGGGGGGGGGGGGTGTCCCCCCTCCCACACAAGGGAGCTTTGGCAATTTTTACACTAGAATGGAGCTATCCGGTTTATATCGGAGGTGAAATTCTCAAATTTTCAAATGATTGAAAAACCGTGAATAGTCTTCAATTATGGTACGGTAATTTCCATAAATATAAATAATGCAAACGAGCGGTGCGAGCTTGAAAATTTCAGCAATTTCAAATTGGAAAATGCCATTTGTTTCATTACTATTGTAAGGGTATATTCGTTTTATTACTTATGATATGGCGTTATGAAGGGTAATATATAAACATCCGACGTTGTGAAATACTATGTACCGTAGTGTGCAAATGAGCGAGCGGAGCGAGCTTAAAATTTTTAGCAATTTCACAGCGGAAAATTGCCATTTGTTTCAATATTATTGTATGAGTATATTCGTTTTATTATACTTATGATATTGCGTTATGAAGGGTAATATATAAACACCCGACGTTGTGAAATATTATGTAGTGTGCAAATGAGCAAGCGGAGCGAGCTTAACATTTTTAGCAATTTCACAGCGGAAAATTGCCATTTGTTTCAATATTATTGTATGGGTATATTTTTTTGTATTACTTATGATATGGCGTTATGAAGGGTATAATATAATAATTATTATAATCACCCGACGTTGTGAAATATCATGTATGCGAGCGAGCGGAGCGAGCTTGAAAATTTTAGCAATTTCACAGCGGAAAATCCCCAAATCCCGGAGAAAATGAGGAAAAAAAGAGGGGAAAGGAATAAATGAAAAAAGGGACCAATGTCTAAGGGCTTTTTTTTTTTTAAAGGGACCCATGTCTAAGGATTTTTTTATGAAAAGGGGACCCACATGTCTAAGGATCTTTCTTGAAAAAGTCACCCTTCCCAGCGGCACATCCCCGTATACCCAATATACGTGAGTACCCCCCCCTCCCCCGGGGTGTTAACAAGAGGCCTAAAATTAAAGTTTGTAAACCAAATATATGGAGATGTTTTCAAACTATAGTATTTTGCCATATGAAGTCCCCTGAAATGTCATACAGCAATTTAATTGCAAACAGCCGCCGGAACATTCTTAAAATGTGCGGAAATCAGCATAAAGTCAAGATCATAAGGGAACCAACACCCTATAAATTCAGTTTATTCATATGAAAAGGCAAAGTTTTAGTATTCCATGCTACCATCAAAACGTGCAGCAAATAGGTTTCCAGACATATGTAATCATAATTTGAAAACTCATCATACTAACTATGTGTTCATAGGTGTGCAGATCTAGAAGACTATTCTCAGTGCATGGGAAATGTGTGAAGTAATCTGTTCTGCAAAACCATACTCATAATAAGCAGTTATATAAGCAGCATAAATAAGCAGTATACTAGTTATGATTGTAAAGTTTGGATAAAAATGTTTTGGAAAAACACATTTCTACGGTTGCTGGTGGAATGGTTTATATAATAAAACATAATCAAAGACAGTGGCGTTTCGTGGTCGGACTGATTTTGGGGGCCATGCAAATTATTTCGGGGCAAGTCCTATAACATCATGGTTTGTCTTTATGTTTTCCAAAATTGACCTCTTACGCAGTTTTTGTTTTACAATGAACAAGACAAACAAAGCAATATATCACCAACAAAAATACAACATGAAATACATGTACATACAATAAAACAGTATCAATCAAGGAGAAGTTCTGCAACATCTAGTTCTTTATTCGTATGCAGTTGATGTTTGATGTAAATTGTTAGTGTTATTCATTTTGATGTAATGGAACATCAATTTGTATGATGCATGTAAGGCGAAATTGTTATTGATTTTTTTTTTTTTTTTGGATGAATAAAACTTTTTTTTTTTTTTGGGGGGGGGGGGGGATGTCATGTAAAAAACCGGGAACCAAAAGAAGCAGAACTTGTAAGATATTGGTTCCCATAGGTAGTACTTGGGGCGAAGACCTCAAATAGGGATTCGTCGGCAGTGGCGTAATGAGCACAAGCTTTTGGGGGGCTAAACCAAATCCGCATCACCACCGGATATTGCGAGGGAGCGAAGCGACCAAGCCCGAAGAAGCGAAGCGACTGAGCGGGGGGAGGGTGTGGGGGTGTCCCCCCTCCCACGGTAGGGCGCTTTTGCATTTTGGGACTTGAAACTGTGCAATCTGGTGAATACCTAGAAAGGAAATTCTGACTTGACGACATGTACAATAATATGCGTTATAGTGCGTCATCATCGTCATGATTCTACCAACCAGAAGAGGTTATGATTGATTCATGAAGAAAAACAAAAATGCACCCCCAAAATAATATTCGCAAAGTAACATATTCAGTTCAAACAGTGCATCAAAAGCATTATTTTATGACAAAACAACATGAACATTGTATATCAGACGTATACAAGACCGATTCCCGAGGGAGCAAAACAATAACCGAGAGGGGGAATGGGGATTGGAGGGTGTGATGGTAGGTGGGTGCACGGTAAAGGTGCTTTTGCAATGTTTTAGTTGAAATTATGCAATCTGGTACATACTTGGGAAGGAAATTTGACTTGACTTGAAGTAAAATCTGAGTTTTCTTGTCTAAAGAAATACTATTTTTTTCAATCATTGTTATCGAATGAGATAAAAGCCATGATTGAAAAACACTTTTTTTTGGGGGGGGGGGGGGGGCGGGGGGGGGGGGGCAAGCGCCCCCAAGCCCCCCACCAGTACGCCAGTGTTCGTCGGTAATCACATAACTTAGTTGGTATTTATCCTCTAAAAAGAAACTTTTTGCAATTTCAGTTTATACACGGATATCATTCAAGCATTATGTGCGTCGTATACATTTAGAAGATGTCTACATCATTATTACAATTTAAAAAAAGATATAATCACTCTAATTTCTGGCCTAACCTATTTTTCATTTGCAAAAAACGTTCAGGACATTTTTGGCATTGTCTGAGATAAAGCATTCATCAAATAGTTCAAAATATGTGTTAAAGATAATATGAAACCTACAGTATAGCACATCCATTTTACATTATTTTCATTTGTTCAGGGATAGTTGAGTTTTGGTAGAGAGGGCGCTAGACTACTTTTTTTTGTGAGGTAATGAAAAACAAAGTGTACAATTTGAAAGAGCATAATATCTAAATAATAATATCATCTTTGTTTGATCGAAATCGGTTCAGAGACGGCTGAAATATCCATAAATATAACAATTTGTAATAAAGCTGGGGCCCCAGGTTTATTAGAGAATTTTGAACCAGCCGTTAAAATTTTTTTTAAATGCTTCCTCTTTTCAAAAAGTTACAAAATAGGTATTTAAATAGTTGTTGGTTATTTCTCTATCTAATCACTATTTCAACAAAACATCACATGCACAATATTTTATTCAAAATGGTTGAAACCGATGAGTGTTTAGAGAGCGCCCTCTTACGTTTTAACGGCTCTTTTTTAATGATAACATGATAAGGCAAGGGGACCCCCTGTCCCCATATTTGTTTATACTTTGTATTGAAATTTTAGTTCGTTCAATATATAAAGACCCTCAAATTCAAGGATTCACGTTTAATAACGTAGAAATAAAACAAATTCTTTATGCAGACGATATGACTCTTTTTATTCGGGACTCCAAATCATTTAAAAGGGTGGAGAAATTGTTTGAAAGTTTTGCTAGAAATTCTGGATTAAAAATTAATAAAGAAAAAACTTTCATATTATTGTAAGGCCCTTCTCAAAATAATGATATTGCTCTTCCATTTGGTAAAATAGTAGAAATAGTGAAGATTTTAGGTTTTTATTTTTCTTTAGATGTTGAAGTTCAGGAAAGGACAAATTATAAGGAAATTTTGAGTAAAAAGAAAAAGTTGCTATCGTGGTGGAAACAAAGAGATTTAACTTTAATGGGAAAAATTCAATTGATAAAAACGTTTATTTTGTCAAAATTAATTTATGTGTCGGCACTGACACCAGTACCGAATTGGGTATTTCAAGATTTGGATAAATTGGTCTTTGACTTTTTGTGGAATGGACAAGATAAGATTAAGCGTAATGTAATGTTCTTGGATTATTGTAGAGGTGGGCTAAGATTAACTGACTTTTATTTATTTATTTTAGTGCAGAGGATTATGTGGGTAAAGAGACTTTTAACGGGGGATGCAAATATGGGATGGAAGCAATATTTTAATTATTTAACTAAAGCTTTTGGTGGAACTTTGATATTTTATAATAATAATGCAATTATAGATATATTTAAATTAGCATTACCAGCTTTTTATAGAGACATGTTGAACACTTGGATTGCCACGAAAACATTTTTGTTAAAAGAAAATACTTCTAAAAGGAATGAAATTATTTATAATAATAGATTTGTTTTTATTGATGGACATGTTCCTTTCAATGAACAGTTATTTAAAAAGAATATTTATAGGTTGCATCATATTGTTGATGGGGAAGGCAATATAAAATCAAATGAGGAATTTCAAAGAAAAGGTTTAAATAGTTTAGAGATTATGGAAATACAACGTATTTTTCTTGGTATTCCCCCTTCATGGAAACAATTTTTGAATATAAATATTCACTTAAATATAGATAGGGAATTAGATATGAACCTTTTAATTTTTGAAAAGGTATATATGTTAGATAAGGTTACTTCAAAAATGATATATAATTTTTTATTAAGTAAAAAAGTAGAAAAATCATATGCAGAACGAAATTTAGAGCAGATTTATAATATTAATGGGAAAGACATACAATTAATATTCTTAAGACTTAGAAAATGCACTTTGAATAGTAAGCTTCGAGAATTTCAATTTAAAATGCTTTATAATATTATATATACTAAATTATATTTATATACATTTAAAATGGTTGATAGTAATTTATGTTCTTTTTGTGGTAAATATGAAGAAACTTACGAGCATTTGTTTTTTCTTTGTGAGAAAGTAAAACCAATTTGGGAAGCGTGTGGAAATTTATTTAATTTAGTAGAGATTAGAAATATAAATTGGAAAGATATTCATGTAGGAATAGTTGAGTTAAATATAGGGAAGGAACAGTTATTAAATCATATAATAATTTTGGTAAAATACATGATATTTATAGATAGTAAAAATAGAAATAAACCACCAACTGCTTTGGAGATTAAGAAAAGATTATTAGAAAATAGAAAGGAGGAGAAGAAATTAGCTGGGGACCGTGGTACACTAACGTATCATTTTAGAAAGTGGGACAATTTAGAATAAGGAAGGCAAACAGAAGCAATAAAACGAAGGCGGACATAATGGTCGAGATTCTCTCCCGATGTAGGCATGTTTCCTGTGGATGGGTGTGTGGGTGTGTGCACGCGTGTGTGTGTATGTAAGCACTTGTATAGGGTGTTCTTTGAGGGGAAAAGAGTTTTCCCCTCTTTTCCCCCCTTTTTTATGTTCATGCTCTGCTTTATTTGATGTACAACAATACAAATTTGTTTGTATCATTTAGATGTAAATTTAAAATTATATTTTACATGATTATGTTAAGATATGAAAATACGAATACTGATTATATTATGTACTGATTTCTTGTATTGTTTGTTATTGTTATTTTGTTTTGAGCAATGAATACAATAAATATCATTGAAAAAAAAAAAATGATATTTACTACGTCATTTGTAATTTTGTGTTCCTTTCTAGTTATAACTATTAGTTTGTAATGTAATGATGCAGGTTTTGGTTACTAAAATTCAGTTTCACCAAAATTGTACTCTCCTTACCAGAACTCAACTATCCCTTTAAATTGCAATAATATCGATTTGGTAAAAAAAAAAAAATTATCATTGTTTACATTCAAAATCCTTATTATTATAACAAAAAAACATTTATAATCAGTTCGAGATAAATTAGGAAATGCGAATGGTTACATGGTTAGATTATCAGATAATATAATATATGGCTTGATTATCACCAACTTGTAACTTATAATTATGAAATTTCAAAACACTCTGTTTTGTCATCAAACTATCAAAATACTCTGTCTGTTGTTTCCTGTTGTGGTCTAGCGCCATCTACCGGTAGCGCCAATTTATTAATTGACAATAATGAAGTGAACAGCCATGGCGACGATTTCCGTAACGTCCTGTTTCTATGGAAGTTTGTGCTGCCTCATCTGGATTTTATTCGGTAAATATGTAGTGGAATTCCATGTTCGAATCATGCAGTATTATCTATTAGTTTGAGGAAAATGTAGCAGAACATGTATAATGATCATGATGATTGTGAAGAGAAATAAAATGAAGTGAGTTTGAGGCACTCGCATACTGACGATTGTATGTAGCAGGCTGTTTATAGACAACGCATGAGTGGCAGATATCTTCCACCTGCCAACACATGCGTTGTGTATGTACTGTGTGCTACAGGAAAGTTTGTGTATGGTGTGTGAACCGTTGTATTATTGTAAATCATGAAATTTAGAGGGTGTATTTGTAACTTCGTGCCCCACAAATAACAATGTTGATGTGCTTAGTTAATGAGGTCGAGAATAAACCAAGTTTTCAGTTTTTCATATGAACATGAGTCATGATGAATTGAAAGTCATGATAAAACTTAAATTTAAAAAGAGCATTTTATATTGAATTTGTTTGAAGTCACTGGAAGTGAACTCTGAAGATGAGGATTTGTTAAAATTAAATGATAGACAATTAATACAATTTCCCTCATATTTACAATGCGCTGTACCGTACCTAGCTGCCTAAGTTTCTGAAAAAGTGTTCGTGCATACGGATGCACATTATATATTTTTTTTGTGCAGTTTGAACTAGTGCTGTAACCGATCATCGGATCGGCATGCCGATCACGATCCGATCATACATGATCGGACCGTTTTTGCCGATTTCCGATCATGCAGAAAAAATCGGAAGATCGGATCGGCAAAAAAAAAAAAAAATTTCTTTGGAAAATGATCCCAAAAAACATATTTTGGGAATATAAATGAATACCAAAGCAACATATATCCATATGAATAAGCCCAAGGTAATCTTGTATGGGTATGCTTTCATTTAAAACTGATTACCTCTCCTTTTACAAAATTATTCGCGCCGATTTTGAGCTTAGTCCCATGTGTTTCTGAAAGGTTACGCCAAATTAATCACATGGGACTAAGCTCAAAATCGGCGTGAGAAATTTTGTAAAAGAAGAGGTAACAAGTTTGAAATGAAAGCATACCCGTACAAGATTACCTTGGGCTTATTAATATGGATATATGTTGCTTTGGTATTCATTTATATTCCCAAAATGTGTTTTTTGGGGATCATTTTCCAAAGAAAAAAAACGATTTTTTTTTTTTTTTTTTTTTTTTTTTTTAGCCGATCATTTCGATCCCGATCATCGATCCGATTTCGAAGATCGATAAAATTTTGCCGATCCTATCAAACGATCCGATCATCAAGGTCAGTTACAGCACTAGTTTGAACAAAAAGTACCGCGAAAGACCGAAGAAGAGTGATGGAAAATCATTTTAAAATTGTAAAAATCGCGGGAATTATGGAATGACACGTACAGCGACACACGAGATCGGTGAGTTAAAGTATTATAGTAGCCCTATAGGGCTACAAATGTCGCTCAAAAGTGTGAGAATGTGGTGTTTTATGTGCAAGTAAAATGATTTTCCGTAAGTAACTTTTACTGCAGAGCTACGGTGTTCTTGCCTCTTAAGGCACAGTGTTTGGGTAGCGTCTATCGCTAGAATGCCGACGGTGAAAATAACAATAATAATGTCAAAAAGGCCATGAAAGCGATAGATTTGTCGATCTACTCTAAATGCAGCCAGGCTGTTGTCGTTGATGTGGACCACTGGTTGTGGCAGTTGGTTCCAGTCTCCAGATACGTATGGTTCTTGGAAAGCACTAGATTTATATTATTTTAGCGCCTAATATGATTGATAATCATCTCTAAACGCTTTACAATGATATTATTACCCCAGTCATAGGATACAATGCAAACCAGCACACATTGTGTGCACCATCTCCACTCCCTGGGGAGCATTCCTTCCAAACAGCTCATGGCCGGCATGGGCATTGAGAAGATCCTTCATTAAAAGCTTTCACCTCCTACCGGGTCCCCATAGGTACACCTGGGTAGAGAGCAGCAATTGTGGATAAATTGTCTTGCTGAAGGACAAACGCGGTGGGCTGGGTTCGAACTCGGGATCTCACATTCGGAAAGCGCGCGCTCTACCAATCTTGCCACACCACATCGAGCAGCTGCAGCAAATGAGTGGCACTACCCATCATGCAGGGGCGTCGATCACGGGGGGGATGGGGGGGGGATATATCCCCCCCAATATTTCAGGTGGGGGGGATGGCCTGTATTATCATCCCCCCCAATATTTGGGGTTCAAAAATATATAATAACATTAAAAATTAAGGAGCATTTCCCCCTCTCATGAATGGAAGTTGTTACTATAGTCTTCTTTAAACCACTTTTTGATCATGCTTAACCATTTAACTGCCCAAATCCAAAATCTTCCGGGGCTGCGCCCCTGGAACCCCTATTAAGGTTATTTGACCCAGTCCCGGCCCTGTACTCATTACATAGTTTTATTCAGGACTTCTCTCTTGGCACACTTTCAGGCGATCCACTGTGCGCCTGCGCTTCGCTCACTAAAATTGAGCTAACTATTCAATAGTTAACTGTATTTCTGGATATTACATATCCCAAAGCTTCCGGGGGCCCCGCCTCCTGGACCTCCAATAAGCTTACCAATGTGTGTATCCCTTGACTTATTCTATTCAGGGTTCCATCAGGATGATTGCAATCGACTGTGTGTATCTATCAGGCTAAAGTTCATCCAGAGCCCTCCTCATAACATGATGCTTGCAATGTGCACTTAATAATCTTTCAATCTCTAAACAGCTAAATCAAAAGCCAATTAACTAAACTAGTTAACTATATTTACATAATTATAGACAACATCTTATATCTGGATATTACAAATCCCAAAGCTTCCGGGGGCTCCGCCCCCTGGACCCCCAATAAACTTCCCAATGTGGGTATCCCATGACTGATGCTATTAAAGGGTACCACCACCCAAATCTAATATTTTTATTATAGAAAGGTAACATCTTTAGTATTCCATTCCATCAAGTTCACAAAAATAGGTTTTCAAAAACAAAAAAAAATTGGAAAACGCATCACCATTCTAAAGCATGCGTTCATGCGGTCTGAATTGAGTAGACTTCTGCGTGTGCAGCAAGCGAATCGCCCGGGATTACATTGCCTACAAACGTACGCGTGAAAATCATTGGCGCACTCGCAAACCAGGAACCAGGAAATAGTAGTGGTTCCGTAAGTGATGGAAATTAATTGCTTTGTTTATGAATTACACAACACTTTGTAAAATGTTGGGTATCTATGTGACATCACAAAACAGTACCAAAACATATAGTAATGTGTTGTTATTTGCCGGGTGGTCCCCTTTAAGGGGTCCATCAGAATGCTTGCAATATATGTATCTATCAGGCTAAAGTTCATCTTGGACAAAGCCCAGCTCATAACATGATGCTTGCAATGTGCACTTAATAATCTTCCAATTTCTAAACAGCCCCCTACCCCCCCCCCCCCCCCCCCAGCCATAAAAACCCGGGCATGCTGCTGGGTTGTCGCTTCGCTCCCTCGCCAGGTAGGGTCAAAATGCCGAATCATCCCCCCCAATGGCGAGAAGAAATCAACGCCCTTGCCATCATGCATCACTGTGAATCCTGATGAAGGAGAATGCCTGAGCAGCAGTTTCTTCAAGTTCTGTGATGGTTACCTCTCGGCCAGTGGGAACGGCGGGATATGTATCATATATATGGGAATATATATGGGAATAGATGAATATCTCATTCAAATTTCTTTATTTTTTACCTGTCATGCAGCTGCAGCACACGAGTGGCACTACCCATCATGCATCACTGAACCCCAATGAAGGACAATGCCTCGGCAGTTTCTTCAAGTTTTATGATGGTTATAATATGTACCTCTCGGCCAGTGGGAAGGGCGGGATATGTATCATGGGAATAGATGAATATCTCATTCAAATTTCTTTTCTTTTTTTACCTGACATGCAGCTGGAGCCATGGGCGTAGAGACTTACCTATTCATCAGGGGGGGATTAATGAATCTAGATCATCCTCCCCTGTTGAATGTGTATCAATGACAGATATACGCCCATGGCTGGAGCGAACGAGTGGCACTACCCATCATGCATCACTGTGAACCCTAATGATGGAGAATGCCAGGGCAGTTTCTTCAAGTTCTTCAAGTTCTATGATGATTACCTCTCGGCCAATGGGAATGGTGGGATGTGTATCATGCTGGAAATAGATGAATATCTCATTCAAATTTCTTTATATTTTACTTGACATGCAGCTGCAGCGAACGAGTGGCACTACCCATCATGCATCACCGTGAACCCAGATGAAGGAGAATGCCTCGGCAGTTTCTTCAAGCACTATGATATTACATATCCCAAAGCTTCCAGGGGCTCCGCCTCCTGGACCTCCAATAAGCTTACCAATGTGTGTATCCCTTGACTTATTCTATTCAGGGTTCCATCAGGATGATTGCAATCGACTGTGTGTATCTATCAGGCTAAAGTTCATCCAGAGCCCTCCTCATAACATGATGCTTGCAATGTGCACTTAATAATCTTTCAATCTCTAAACAGCTAAATCAAAAGCCAATTAACTAAACTAGTTAACTATATTTACATAATTATAGACATCTTATATCTGGATATTACAAATCCCAAAGCTTCCGGGAGGCTCCGCCCCCTGGACCCCCAATAAACTTCCCAATGTGGGTATCCCATGACTGATGCTATTAAAGGGTACCACCACCCAAATCTAATATTCTTATTATAGAAAGGTAACATCTTTAGTATTCCATTCCATCAAGTTCACAAAAATAGGTTTTCAAAAACAAAAAAAAATTGGAAAACGCATCACCATTCTAAAGCATGCGTTCATGCGGTCTGAATTGAGTAGACTTCTGCGTGTGCAGCAAGCGAATCGCCCGGGATTACATTGCCTACAAACGTACGCGTGAAAATCATTGGCGCACTCGCAAACCAGGAACCAGGAAATAGTAGTGGTTCCGTAAGTGATGGAAATTAATTGCTTTGTTTATGAATTACACAACACTTTGTAAAATGTTGGGTATCTAGTAGGGCGGGATATAGTATCATGGGAATAGATGAATATCTCATTCAAATTTCTTTTCTTTTTTTACCTGACATGCAGCTGGAGCCATGGGCGTAGAGACTTACCTATTCATCAGGGGGGGATTAATGAATCTAGATCATCCTCCCCTGTTGAATGTGTATCAATGACAGATATACGCCCATGGCTGGAGCGAACGAGTGGCACTACCCATCATGCATCACTGTGAACCCTAATGATGGAGAATGCCAGGGCAGTTTCTTCAAGTTCTTCAAGTTCTATGATGATTACCTCTTGGCCAATGGGAATGGTGGGATGTGTATCATGCTGGAAATAGATGAATATCTCATTCAAATTTCTTTATATTTTACTTGACATGCAGCTGCAGCGAACGAGTGGCACTACCCATCATGCATCACCGTGAACCCAGATGAAGGAGAATGCCTCGGCAGTTTCTTCAAGTACTATGATGGCTACCTTTCGGCCATCGGCGAGGGCAGCCTTGTGGAACACACGTGGGTCAAGTACCAGGAGTATATCTATGACTACAACGACCTGAGTGACACAGACTGTAGAATAAGTAAGTCTAGCCTTTTCTATTCATTTTGGAGAAGTGTTGCAAAAGATTTTAGATTATTTTAAACATGGCAGAAACTGCCCAGAAATAATAATAAAATGAAATCGAGCAAAGGAAATTTGGCTTCCCTAGAAAGATCGCTAGACCGGGGCTATACCAACTGATCGAGCTAGCTAGAATGCTCCTAAAGCCATATCGTCCTCGCTCATTTTCATGTATAAATTTCACAAATATTTCAGGTTAAACTTAGAATTATGGTAGGCCATTGCAACCTTTGAATAAAACATATTCAAAAGTGAAAATGCTAATATCTGAGACCCTCACAGAATTTAAAACCATTAGAAACATTCAAATCTCCTCGACAATAGAAAGTATTGATGATTTTCAACAAAATCTATGCTGTTCTAAAACTACCTCATAGCAGAAGGAGAAATTCCATTGTCTATTGTTTTGGATATATTGGGTAATTTGCATTTGGTATCAAAGAACTAAAATGTAATTATTAAATTAGAAATAGTTTTACAGTGAAACCTCGCTATAACAAGCATGCTGGGTCCATTGAATTTACCTTGTTAATACATCAGATATATTGTTGTATCTGGGCTTAAAAAACAACAAAATAAATGTAACCTGGACCTGTGAAACGACATCGCTATATCAGGTACCTAGCTATAACAGAGCTCGTTATAAAGAGGTTCCACTGTATTTGGTTATTCTTTGAATCCTCTGGAAGACAGTAGGCAAGCTCTGTGACATTTGCCAGCACTTCCCGGGCACACACATGAAGGCTTCCTTTATCTGAACTTCCCAATATATTTGGATCTCCAACTGTATGGCAGAGGGGGAAATGTAACACTATTGTCATTATTAGCATTTTGTTATCATAGATCTAAAATGTTATTTGATTTTGAATCTTCAGGGAGACAGTGGGCGAGCTCCAATTCTTTTGCCGACACTCCCTGGACGCGTGATGGCTTCTCGACCTGCACTTCCGACGAGGTCGCTACCTTCAACTCGTGGTGGAACACAGAGTGCGAGGGCATCTGCGTGGAGGACAATAATTGCAGACGTTACGCAACTTTCCTGGGCTACCACCTCTGGAATAACTGCAGCTGGGATGCGGATCTGGAACGACCGGACTACGATGTTGTCATACCCTGATATAGACCAGGGACCTCAAGCTCACTGGAGTTCTCAAGTACGAAAGGGTGATACCACGAGTTTATAGCATAACTTCCTGAGCTAATCATTGTATTATTCTTCTTAGGGAGGAGTCTCCATGCCAGTGGTACACAAACAGTTAAAGGTATAGAGGCACGGATTTTCCGCGATCGCGGAAAATCGCGGAATTGACCATTTGAAACGGAAAATGAGTTCTCAAACGGAAAATCGCGGAAAACCTCTTTTTCCTCAAAAATTCATATTTTGTAGTAGAAAACTATCAGAAGAAAACAAATGACAAAAAAGTACAAGAAAGACGATGTCGAATGCAACTTACAACGACAAGAAATCCGCTGCGTTTATTAATATTATGACAGCCGATCTAGCGCGGTGCGGCGAGTACGGCATACGATCGACGTCGTAGACTAGCTACCCCGGCACGCCCCGGCCCCGCAGCTAGCTGCTATCAGTCAGAGCTAGCTGCGCCGTACCATGTCACCCATGTGTACGTAATATTAATACTGCACATGGATTAAACGATTCTCAAACGTTGACATCCAGTCCGCCCTCTATCGGTACAGCCCGCCATATCACTCGTTTACTTTGCGTGCAGGTTATGGGTCTCATTTCTTACGCGAGATATCCATCCGTCAGGAATTGGGGAATTCCCCAATTCCCGGCGGATGGATATCTCGCGTAAGAAAAAAGACCCGATAAGCTGCACGGAAAGTATACAAGTGAAGTGTTAGTGTTGACTTATTCGTGTCGTTGTACTGATATGATGTAAGCTTCAGTACACATGCAGGTTCGAGGAGTTAGAAAATGTTCGAGATATACTCAGCGCACACGTGTATAACAATTACTTCCGCGTTCGTTCCGGGGTATATACTACGGCTTTGATAATGGTACGGAATTCGATTACGACACGACGTCACCACACGCTGATAGTGATACGTATGAAAGCTTGAAGTTGAAGCGAGAGAAAATCGGTAAGTTTTCACAATAAATACCTATATTATTGAATAGCCTAACTACTCTCTGGCCTGTCGTAAGTCATTTCTGATATCAGGCATGACACATTCCCCCAAATTTGGATGATTTGTGGGTGAAAATCATGATTTTACCATACTCATAGAGTTTGATGGTAAACGGAATTTGCAGTTTTTCACATGTACAAAGTCTATGGCAAAACGGAATTTCCGTTTTTCAGGCAGGTAAAAACGGAATTCCCGATTTTCTGAAACGGAAAAGGCCTTTTTTTTAAACGGAAAATCCGTGCCTCTAAGGGTACCATCTCTGGAGTATTCTGCTGTCTTGATCGCATAACTGGAGCAACTATGATGTTGGTCTAAGATGTTGGTCTAAAACAGGAACCGTAAGTTCTCTGGAGTTGATAATAATTCAGTGCTTTTTTACCGTTCTCCCAGAGGGCCCTGCTTCTTTTATCATTACCTTGGTCATCGGATACACACCCACAGTCAGTCCAGTATTTAGCATACACTCAACACACACCCTCAACTCCTACCAAGTACGGATTTATTCACCTAGGTTCAAAGCTGCAATAAGGGCAAAATACGCCTGGAATAATAGGACTCGAACCTGCAACTCTCACACTGAAAGACGATAGCGGACTCCACTAGACCACTAGAGAAGAGACCTACCCTCAATTTATACAGTTCACTGCACAAATTATTGTATCATTTTAGGAAGAGGCTTCTAAGGTTAGCAGTGTATATCCTATATCTAATAAAATATAATTAAATAATTATTTAAGCGCAGTAGAGTATATATTTATAGTAGCTGCGCTGTATAAATGTTTGTATTATTATTATCCTTGCCTGCCTTAAATTTACGGCAGCTGGTGTTGCAAGACTGGAACTAATGGACTATGTTGTTTTAAAACAGGAACTTGACGCTCTTTTCAGTTCTCCTTTTGGTAGGGCAAGGGTCCTGATGCCAGCGGTTTAACCTTTTTTTCGGCTACTGCCTCACAAAGATTTTAAGTTGAATTTGCTTGTCTTAAAACTATGGAAAACTTTGAGATATGAACAATTGATAAACTAGTTCTAATAAAACACAGCATACAACTTTGGTTCAAAATCATAAATATTTCTATTATCAAGGAGATTTCACGTTAGCATATTTAGCATTTTGGCTTTTAAATTTGTTTTATTGCAAGGCTACAAATTTGTCTACCAAATGATAATTGTAAGTACTTAGAATTTAAGATCAACTTAAACTCTTTGTGGAATACCCCTTGGTCACATGTATGTATCCTTATACTGGCTGGACATAGTATTTTCATTTCTTGTGCTTTCAGTGCATTTTGAATGCATAGTTCGTAAAATTGTGTATACCGTAAACTAGGGTGACTTTTGCTGCTTTTTGAGATGAATGTATTTTTGATCAAGCATCACTTTTTAGAACAAATTTCTTATTGTTTCAAATGTATTCCTATAGGGTAATGTATAGAATCAGAAATAAGTGGCCATAGTCACTCCGGTTTACAGTACTTTTTATACTTAGACACTAGTTTATTGTAAATATTATAGTTCAAGTCTCTCATTTCAGTATTTGAATTACATTGTCATCGTCAAGACCAAAACAAAAAGAATCACAATTTTCAAAGCTTTTGTTTCAAAGAAAAACATCTAATCTTTATTCACATTTATACAAAGGTTATCAACATACAGATCAAACTGTTCCTTTGAATTTGTTTGTGTAGCAAGAAAAAAACTTACAGTAATTATACAGTATACTATACAGTAACTCATATATTATTGAATAGTGAATACATGTACCAGAGGTTTGTATCATGCACAAATGGCCAGTTTGCAAATATTGTGATGTCAAACAAAGTGGGGGTTTTCGTCAATTTTATCCGTTGTCATTACATATTTTAAGACATTTCCAGATTTTATGTGTGAATGATGTGCATATATTATATAGATATAGTGTTTTTCCGTCCACTTTTGTACCGTTTAGTATACTCGTTCCAATTATAACTGATCAAACAATTTTGTATGTGCTTCCATTATATTTCTATACCAGTTGTAAATATGTGTTGCATCAGTACAATATACTGATCTTAAAATCCAATGCTATCTTTTTCTTTGTGTATTTCTGTACAAGTTTTTATTACTGAAATGTATTCAGCTATTTTTGATTTTGTAGATAACATATATTAATCAATGATCATTGTCACTATTATTATACCGTTTTGATTGATGCCTTTATCCAGTAATCTACAGTAACATCTACAGTAAATTGTTTGATATATGTAGCAACTACTTTGTAGTACATGGTAGTTGTACTCAGGATGTAAAAATATCAGTATGAATATCAGGTGATGAAATGTGTAAGTTTTTGTAAATTATGAAACAAATTATATTCGATATGATTCAAGAAATAATACATTAAATATTCATACAACTATATATATTTACTCTGGATCTCATATATAATGATCTTATAGATGAAAACTGTCTTTTCTATTAAAACAGGCATTACTTTGGAAATTACAATGTAACTGACTTGTCATTTCATGTCTTTATAAATAAAACAATACTCTTGTTAACTTGGGCTTTGTTGCATACTAAAAAGAAGCATTATATCTTTAATATAATACTTTTGAAGGATATAATCCTGGTATGGTAACATATATGTGACCGGCTATAGCAAAACCCGGCACTTGTCGGTAAAGATCAAAATGTAGATGTTCATCATACCATATATTATAAAAGCCTCATTACATGCTTTCATTTGATGCTTTGTTCTAACTAATTGGTCAATAATTGGCGAAGATATGATTTTTTCAATGTTAAATCATAGGTCTTTTACACACATTATGTGAACTTAAAATACCCATTTCTTCAAAACATGAATTACCGGTCACATATTGTCCAACCACGCTACGCCACTGGGCACTGGACTAGCTATAAAGCTGGCATGACATCACATGGGCCTTTGGTCACCTTTTCCTTCTATCAAGTAGGTTGTCATGCAAATAAGGGAAGGGGGCTACCACTGGACAGTGATAACTTCTGGGTCACCCATCTCTGTGACCTCTGACCTCGCATTCCTCTGCAACCATAGTCGTCGTTTATCTCAAAGCACTGTCGGGTTGGTGAACGGTTGAATACCTCGCATGATGCCTCAGAAATCCAGGAGCTAGAAAAACGTCAAAATAAAGAAACAAAAGAATACACACTTAGTACTCTCCACAATGCTTTCATAATCTTCATGAAGTTACAGGCAATATCACAATAATTATCTCTAAAACTTTTATTTGTCATCATTTTTGCTCACAGTGCAACTTTAAAAATGCTTGGAAGTTATTTATTCAATACCCTAAGAAGGCAGAGCAGACAGCCAATTTGTCTGATAGGTTAATTAACCACTTAACCCAGAGTTGATACATGTACACCAGTGTCCCATAGCTAATGGGTTAATAATAGATCAGCATTTAGAATTTTATATTGAGCCATCAATCTTATCAATTCTATTCTGCTGCGCATTATACTGTGCAACTATTATTACCCTGACTGGCCGAAGGCCCGAACCAATATACCACGACATTCCCACTTTACATACTACTTGTGGGAAGCCATCCTCTGGTTTCCTAGGTACCACTACTCTTGGATCCACTGAATGTACATCAAACACAAATCGACCATCCATTAAAACATTTTCCTGTATACCTACATGTTTATTCAAATATGTATAATACATGCACACAAGCTTCTGATATCCGGCTGATATCTGTATTACTGTGAAATTAAATATCCGATGTGTTAATAACGTTGAGTGCAGGGAAAGAGAAGGGTGCTATTAAAAAAGTTCTTGACCAGGCCCGTAGCCAGGGGGTGCGACACCCCCCCCCCCCCCCCCCTCCAAATTCCGAAAGGAGGCTACTTTTTATCGGTCTAGACCATCTAAACCAGTGGTCTCGGATGCCCCCCTCCCCCTTACACAAATTTACCAGTGGTTTCGGTCATGTTGTGAATTACGCATACCCCTCGTGTAAAATCCTGGCTATGGGCCTGCTGCCTGCTGACCATGTACTTACCAGTTGTGGCAGGACCTTCTCCAGGTGCCTGGGCTCCACGACTAGAGCAGACTCTGCCTTGGCTTGCTGGGCCGCCCTGCATGCTCCCTCTGATAGATAGATACATGTAGATAATAGATATATCGGTTTTTATTGACACATAAAATATACAAGACTGTAGTATAAAGACTATTCGTAGTATTTGAGTATCCAAATTTGGATACTCAATCTTCCATAGTATCCAAATTAAACGATTGGGATAAAATCAGACATTGTTTTTCTGTTTTCACTTTTCTATGAAAATCTCGCATCATTCTCAAGAATCTTATAATGAAATTGGTATTATAGATGATTGAAGTCTCAAATATAAATTTTGGGAAAAAATATAGGCCTACAGTTACTCTTTCCCACACTGCCTCATCAAATCCTTACACAAAAAAATTAAATTAAAATGAATCCCTATATTGACATCCATCATTATTATTTTGTTTTGGTATATAGACCGGCAGCCCAGAGGTCTTTTGTGCATCGAAAAGCGTACTGATTGTTGAACATATGAATATTTAGAGGAGAATGTAACAAATCCAAAAATATGAGTCTCCCGGGGTGTACCCATGGATAAAGGGGTCCTTTGCGCCTCCAAAGTTTGACCCCTGGGGATTGTCTGATGCTTCTATTTGTTTGCGAATGTACCGTGTTCAACATCGCAGACTGCGGGGAGAGCGAAACCGAGAACAAAAGGATCGCTGATGCGTATCTGGCAATTTCGACAAATTTTACGTTGCCTGATTTGAAAGAAGAAATACACGTTGATTCATTGGGGATTATATCTAAAACCTCTTGCAACTTTACAAATATGTCTTACAGATTACAGAATACATATTGATAGAACGTTTGAATATGCCAAAGGCCATATAAATACATTCGAATGAACCCCATCACCAAAACAAGATCAAACATGGCTTCCACTTACAAATGAATATCACACATTAAAACAACACCCGTGTATAAAACTAAAGTAACTAGCCGAATGCAGAGGAACCAATATATGAGCGCATGGCATAGCGACGGAGGGGGGGGGGGGGGGGGGGGGGGGGTGACAACTGCGGTGACAGAGAAATGTATCAATAGAGCCTTTACTCTGTGCAGTCGTGTTCAGAGTGGCAGATGGTTGTCATGGGATATATTTTGTTCTCTTTCATGAGAACAATTTTACAACCATCGCATCGAGGAATTTCTAATCGATGTAACAAGAATAATAAGTAACCATTCAGTCCTTTCAATTCGATGAATACACGTCTTTCTCACTTGACCGTAGTATTGCACATGTGAAAAACGTAACTGTGAACAACGGAGCAGGGGCCCCATTACGGACCAGCGACATGTACCATGGTAATTAGCATCATTGGCTTTAACTCATTGATGTCAATATGCTAGAATTACGTACAAATCAATAGAACGTAGCAGAGCACACATACCGCGCATACTCATTCAACCGTAAAGCATATCTAGAGATCAGTGGAACTATAGGTCTGGTCCTGGGTCATGATCGTGCTCTCGGCCACTGGCCTCTACATGCAGCTTGGATGCCAATACACACATATAATTGCCTTTTGTCTGACTTTGTGCAGCGATTTTTTTCCCTCTATGTAGGGAAATGTGGAAGCTCCGCTTTTTTAAACATAACTTTTGAGAGTCGATTTTCAATATTCAGAGGCATCTGCAGGGTAATTTAACGGATGATATTTGTATCCAATATGTATTCTGTAATCTGTAAGACATATGCGTTAAGTTGCAAGAGGTTTTGGATATAATCCCCAATGCATCAACGTGTATTACGTCTTTCAAAACAGGCAACGTAAAATTGCCAGATACGCATCAGTGATCCTTTTGTTCCTGTTTCGCTCTCCCCGCAGTCAGCGATGTTGAACACGGTACATTCGCAAACAAATAGAAGCATCGGACAATCCCCAGGGGTCAAACTTTGGAGGCGCAAAGGACCCCTTTATCCACGGGTACACCCCGGGAGACTCATATTTTTGGATTTGTTACATTCTCCTCTAAATATTCATATGTTCAACAATCAGTACGCTTTTCGATGCACAAAAGACCTCTGGGCTGCCGGTCTAATAGCGTGCAGAAGCGTAGCTTGGTCCAATTGATGGAAAGGGGGGGGGGGGGGGGGGGGGTATAGGCCTACCTCTATTTTAAGTTTTTATTTTATTTTTTACTTTTAACATGTTTTGTTTTATTTTGTTGGGGGGGGGGGGGGGGGGTCATTAATGATATCCAGGAAAAAGCAAAAATGGAATGTTATGGCATTGCCTTCAGAAAAAAATATTTTATGACAAAAATCACTGCAGCCTAGCTGAAGAGCCGGGAGGGGGGGGGGGGGGGGGGGGGGGGTATGGATGCGATGGAATGTTGGCGACCCTCTCCTCTGTTTGGAACTTTGGAAATCAACACATTTTAAAACTACATGAACAATTTCTAGATACAAGGTACAACTTACCACTGACAAAAACTCTGGTTAATTCCGCCATGAGTGCTAGTGCATCTTTGTTAACTGAAGAAAGCAAAGAAGAGAAACAGATTGAAACATTTTGGAAGTTTTTTCTTTTCTCATTTATATTCAATCAAATAGACATCAATAAGAAAACATTGTTGATCAGTCTTTATGGCTGATAAATGTGAATGCAATGTATTCATCTAATACTCTACAACAGACCATACCTATTTTTTTAAAAGCTATGATCTCAACCTACTCAGTAGGTGTTGCAATTTAGATTTTGTATTCCAATGTTGCAGGTATACATCAGTGGATGACTGGATGTGCTCCTCAAAACATACTTTTATTGATTATTGTTTTGTTTGCATAATGTTTGATGATTTGATGTTATATTGCATAACTATTGTAAACACTGTGATATAGTCTTAATAATAATTATAATAATTATTATTATTATAATCATGATACATGTTACACAAACTATAATACATATTTTATTTTAATTGACCCTATTAGTATTAATGAAAACCGAGTGTGGGGCAGTTAAAAGGGGTTAAGTCTGACTTAAGATTATGTGCCAGACATCAATTTGAATTGAATTGAATTGAAATGGTTTTATAATACAAAATCTGATTAAAACAGCTTGATAGCTGATACATATCAAATTTACAAAATAATGTATACAAACATGTTGACAACATTGAACATTACAATAATTATATAATACAAACATTAAAGAAAAAAAAAAAAGATCTATATAATGAAGGACGAGTAGATATTATTGATGCATAAAATATAGGCATTAGAGGCATCATATCATAAAAACTAAAACAGATTAAAGATTACACCCGGGCGTGTATTAAAAATGTACTATGGAACTAATATAAAATCAAATTAAAACAAATTTCTTTATGCTAACAAGTTTAAGTCGAGCAAAATTAAATTAACAACATCGTAATTGAATAAATCATATTATGATTTTTCTAAAATTATATGTAACAACGTGACCTAACATCAAAACATTACATTATAATTGGAATTAAAATAATACGATATAAGTAAACAAGTTAATATTAAGTATAGTATATTTAAAATCGACATATTAATATTACAAACAAGTAGTTTTGAGTATAAACATATATATCATCAAATTAATGTTATAGACAAGCGGTTTGAGTATAAAATATAATATTCAGAGTCAGATATTATGAGTATGTGTATTATACATAGAATTACATAAATCAACAATTTTTAATCTATAATAAATAATAACACTTAGCAATAAACTAAATATGTATTCAAATATGAATCAAAATCAAATTAACAAGCAGTTTAATGCTCTAATTATAAATACCACATACAAAATATATCTAAAATGAATTGTAGGTATAATAGTCTATTTAAAATAATAAAATGGCAAGGAAGTCCATAAATATCGGTCTGGTATAAAGTGTGCGAGAATAACTGATGTGCAATAAGATCAAAAGTCAAAATTGAGAATGGGTATAATATATAAATAAATAGATATTAAAAATGTGATTCCAGTCAGAATATTGCACACAAAGTTTAGCGTCCTGGAGGGTAAAACGTTAGAGTTATTTAAAATGACAATTTAAGCAATGGATGATTGAGGGGACGGCAGAGTGTTGGTAACGTGTTGTTCTAGATCGTGGAATAGTGAAGGATTCAGAGTTGCGTAATTGGCGGCCAGTCACGTTTCCACGTTGTTCGGGCAAGAGGTCGCGATGTCGGGTGGATGTGAGGAGGCTACGAGAGAAGGATAATAGCAGTTCTTCTCGGCGGAGCGATAATGATGTTCATTTTATTTCTAACTCCATTTTGAAAAGAGTATGCCTGTGTCCTAAATATGAACATCAGTGTCGCGTTTCGCACAGCACCTCAGGGTTAGGTTACCTCCGGGGGAGGGTGTCCATCAACCTAATGGACCCTAAATGGCGTATTTCACCTTTTAAAGTTTACACCCTTGAATGGCATAATGCTTTGAAAACCTACCTAGAAAAACATATTTAAAAACCTAGCTGTGCAACTAAAATGGGACCCTTTGTGGTATTTTTTCTTTCTTTTGAAGGGAACCTTAAGTGCGATGAGTGCTAATAACACCCTTTTTCAAGGACATATAGGCTGTATAGCTAAAATTGACACCATATCAATGCTTTTTTGGACCTGGTCCTGGATATGTAGCCAGTTATGTTGGGAGCAACCCCCCCCCCCCCTCCCCCACACCACATATGATTCAACTTACTTTTGGTCTTTTCTTCTTTGAAATGCAGTTGTAGCAGTCGTTGAATGGTTCCCTAGTGATGTAAATATATAACATAGGTTCTCAGTAAAAACTAATTAAATCATATTTACATTGTTTCTCTAGTCTATGCAGTAATTGATAAATGCAGTCAATGGTCAGTGATGGTTAGACATAGTACTTTTTTTTAGTAATAGTAGTAGTAGTACTAGTACTATAGTATACTATACAGAGTGTATCCAAAAAAAGGTAATCGAAGTTCAAAGGTCAATAATTTCAAAATAAAACATTGTCATAATTTCAATCAGCATCACACATAGATAGATGTAAAGACTAAAGTGTAGTTATGGGTTAGCTATTCAGCATTAATTTGACACCTTTCCTGAATCAGCAATGTCACGCATCGCTGAATTATCTGTGATTGAAGACGACAAGTGCAAAACCCACTTTTTGCAAGTTTTGGGCTAATGAATGAAAGCTTGAAAGTAAAATAATCGTGATAGTTATTAACGATGAATTCCAGTTTTGGGAAAGAAGCCGAATACATCTATATTGATCATTAATAATTGTTGAATAAGTATTGAAATAGCGCTTGTGTGGTAAAATCGGAACCTAAGCATCGTTAAATACAGAAATATCGGAAGAAATCCAATATCCGCCTGTGAAATGTATAAATCCACCGCCAGTTCGGACCTGTCCTCGCCGCTAGCACTGGGGGAGATATCGACAAGCTGGGGACAATAGCGAACACCTCGTCCTCGTGTAGGCTACTCGCACGTGGTCATGTATGTAGCATATGGGCGATTCCGAGTTGGCGATCTCTATCTGCAGACGATCAAGTTATAATTTTGCAAATATATCAATTAGTAGGCGGTTTCTTGTACAAATTTGGATAATCCTATATTAGTACAATTATGTTCTTTCACATTATTGGTAATAAGAGCTTCCATTTCATTTTTTTGAGAGGGAGGCCACACTTCAATGAAAACTTGAACCATTTTTGTTGGGGTTGCGAATAACTGAATCGTTTAGCTGAATACATTCCCTGATATCATGCATGATTAATCACATTTTAATTGACTACTCTGACTCGAGACTGAGCTGAATCATCTACATCATGATTCACTATAAAAGAAGACGAATCCCGGCCCCGGCGAGGCCGTGGGCGTAGAACGTCTTTAGACAGAGTTCGACTGTATTGCACAAAGTCAAAGACGTCTAATTTACGAATCTATATTAAATAAACATATAGATTATATATCTAAGGCCCTTAGAATCCAAGTAACTGCCGTAACTTACTTGCTTAAATGCTACACTTGATTCATCTGATGTTGAAGCCATTTTGGGAGTCACAACGTCTATGAAAATGAAAAATGAGCAAAGAAAACGGGGCTTCCCCGCGTCGGATATGACTAGCTATGAGCAAAGACGCTACAAATATATGCATCGATCGTGTACGTGTTTACATTTTAGATCTCGCGCGAAATCTGCGGATAGCGCGCGCCCATTCATAAAACTAATTAAATGTAAAAGGTAAAAATTGATAATCCCAAATAGAATATTGTATCCTCTAAGTACTGTACGTCCTTGATGCAGATTTTATCGCTTAATTATTTAGTTTAAATTGATCGATTTGATATCATTTTCTATATTTCTCTCGAAAAAGTAACACAATTTATCATTGTCATGATTAATTTCCCCTTTATTGAAAATAGACCAGTCCTATTTCAGACATCACACGATTTGTGCCTCGAAAAGTGATTGGTTCTCAATATGTGGGCGTGGAAATGGGAAAAGTCGTAGTAACGTAGTCGACGCAATTTAGAAATCCATCGCAATAAATGCGTGAATTTCACTTATAATATCTTCAGTTCTATATTTGTCCAAAGGCTTGAATTATATTTACATTTTGGCAGCATGGCAGAAGAAAGGAAACGAAGCGCCGTCGTTGATGTTGGCGTAGCAGAAAATGAAGCACCTGGGAAGAGACAGCGGCAAGAAGTCAGGGTGTGGTGCGATGGCTGGTAAGTAACGACGCCTGAGGTTCTGGCCGAATGTTTGTTGATAATACGTAAACTTACGACTGCATGAAGCGAGGGGCGAGCGCGAGGCAACGACCAAGCAGCAGACGCGACGTCGGCCGATCGAGCCCGGCCCGGCCCGGGGCCCGTAGCCGTGGGTGTTCGCGCTCCGCTTCCTTTCCTCAAGAGTAGTGACATGTTTTACCTACAATTGCTTGTTTAGCGCCTGTACAGAATTAATATCAACACTCACTCATGACCACCAGCAGGGCCACCTATACCGTTTGTGTATAGCATACAGAATCACATTGCCGTAGTGCGTTATTTTTTCGCTCGGCGCGGCGGGGCAATTGATTGTCAGATTGTTCGAGGGGTGTCGGCAAATTCACTTTGACCCAGTTGACAATGAGTTGTTAATAATAATAATAATAATAATACGAACATTTGTATAGCGCAGCTACTATAAATATATACTCTACTGCGCTTACAGGTGTAGACCTTTTGCCATATCGTGTGATATGGACTCATAGCCAATGTACATTGGGCATTACGGCCACAAAAAAAACACCTTAATATGTGAAATTCCCATCACTACGATATACTATACTCACGTAATAAGATGCAACAAAAGATGGAAGCATTGAAATCAAGTCTTTTATCACATGAAACAGTCCAAAAAGTGTTTTTTCCTGTCGATTTGTAGTCCATAAAAACCACCGAAATTCCCGTGTGTACGTAATACACGAGTTGACTATCAGAAACTGTATTTTTGATTTCGTACGCAGATGGCGCTATTTAATCTCACGTATCGATAATTCGCGGTGGCGATATTTTGGCCAAACTTGAGTCTCTAAATTTTGGAGACCTCGGCTAGCCTCGATGATCAAGAGGTTTTCTATTTATTGTGCCTTGCCTTTTTTAATATGCCATGCCTCAATACCTTGTAATGTCATGATCGGTAACAGGGTGCCACCCTTATCTTTATTCAGGACGAAGACAATTCGGGCAAGTATTTTTTCGGTTTGATTACCGAGATGAGACATGAATAATGGCCTACATGGATTCGGTAGAAATTGATTGCGGCTTGAACAAAAACTAACGTGGTGTAATTGGAGTAGAAGCGATATCAGTACTGAATTGAATGCATGTATTATATCGCGAAGATGTTGTTTACTACTAGTACAAGTACTAGCATGTGCATAGCCATTATACAGGTCGGTGTGTTGGAATTACTCAGTGGACGAAGAGGAGGTGAGCATAAAGTTTGTTTTTTCTGTTTTTTACAAATAATGAAGGGACCTATATTATGGACCAAATTTGCTTTTGCATTGTATGCAAAAGACTGTGTGAGAATGAGGGGCGAAACAATCGGTTTTAAATGACAAATTTGGATGTCTTTTAAAAAATGTTCGCAAGTGAAAAAAGACCTATCAGTATTACACAGTAGTAACGCAAGGGGCTTACGCAGTAAGCACCTTGACTTGCAGGGGTGCTGCGCTTATAAGAAGCGGATGCTAGCGGTATAGAACAATGGTACCACGTAGTGTACAGGTATGGCGTATGCTCATGACCAGGCATCGTGTTTTCACTCCCACAGAAATTCAATTTACGCCAAGGCCATACGATACGAGCACGCATATCCAAAATTAATTATGATACCTACAGTCAGTAGGAGTAACAGTAACATACAATGCCAAACTAATCTGGAAAATCATAATTATCTTCTCAAAATTAGCGAACAAAGCTACGAGATGCGCTATGACTTTTAATCTTATGAGGAAATGATGCTAAAATATATGAAACATCGTAATTATCGCAAAATACGAGCACGCGATATTGAATTCAAAATTATTTACGATCAAACAATGCCAAACTAATCTGGAACATCGTAATTATCATCGCAAAATACGAGCACGCATATTCAAAATTATTTACAATAAAACAATGCCAAACTAATCTGGAACATCGTAATTATCATCGCAAAATTAGCGAACGAAGTTACGATATGCACTACGAGAAAATGATGTCTAAAATATCTGAAACATCAAAATTGTCATCGCAAAATACGAGCATGCATATTCAAAATTATTTACGATAAAACAATGTCAAACTAATCTGGAACATCGTAATTATCATCTCAAAATTAGCGAACAAAGTTACGATATGCGCTTCGAGAAAATGATGCCTAAAATATAACTCTGGCGGACGATAAAGGAGTTGAAATGAGTGCCGTAATTTGCGCTAATTTATAACTCCGACGGATGATAAATGAATCAAAATTCTTTCCGTAGTTGCAGAGGTTTGTAGTTGCCCGATCAGGCAAATAGCAGACCATTTACGACATTGTACTTGCCCCAAAACAATTTTTACTTGCCCAGGGCAATCGGGCAAGCGTTAAAGAGGAATTCCACCCCAGAAATGTGATGTTTGCTATAAAATGAAGTGAATATGAAGAATCATGATCGAAAATCTGAGCCAAAACGGTAGAGCAATAAAAAAGTTATGACAGGATGAACTTTGCTCCGATTTTTAGTATCGTTCGCAATTGCTATCGATCGTGACGTCACTTGCGAGCTGCAGCCATTTTGACTTCTACATGGAACTTTTACAAAATTAAAATTTTCTTTATAACAAAGCAAAATTATGAGCTTACAAATTCCAAAGAGGTTGGCCCATCGATATTATTCTATGAATTCGTGAAAACAAGCAGAGAAAATTTAATTGTTAGCAAAGAAAATGAGAAATAAGCGTATTTTCATGTACTAAAGCCATGGCGGGTTGCTCGTCAATGATGTTGCATATGGCGGCAATTTTGAAACGATCGCTCATTACTACTTGATGTTCAAATAGGTATAACTCCCGTGTTTCTTGTCCGATTTTGATCAAATTTTCACCAATTATGCCTCTTATTCTGCTTATTCAAATAACAAATGGTTTTATCAGGCCCGGAATACCCCTTTAAGTGTATCAAACCTATTATTATTATGGGTCCTTCCGATCTTCTAAAATCCTTCAGTCTCGAGATTCAATAACCTTCAGTTTTAAAAGTAAACATAAATCACACCATATGATATCCCTCACTGATAGGTCCTCTTGTGTCCTAGTTTTATATCTGTTCCGGGGGTGAACGAACAAACTTAAAAACACTGCAAAGTTCCTTCACCTTGAGTTTTCCTCAAAGTCACACTCAAACAATAAACAAGGGCATACAAGTACACTTGCGCATATATGGGTACACTGTTTATAATTATTATTATTATTATTTGTATTTATTTATTTTTATTTATTTATTTTTTTTTGGGGGGGGGGGTTGCTGATCAGGTCTCTTATTCAACAAAATATCTACTGCTATTTTAGTATGCCTACGCTACCTGGGAAGAGGTGAAGAAAGAGAAGTAGACCTTTTTAAAAATTCCCTAACTTTACTTATCTCTGGTGACTTAATTTCAGGAAAAATACTTGGAAAAATTGGGTGTGTGCCAGTATGCCAGTTGAAATTTAAAATATTTAAACAAAATTATAAGACTTATTAGAGTCAGTGTCCACCTGTAATAACTCCTTCAATTTTGATTTAATTCAGAAATGTTTCCAACAAAATTATCAACGATTTAAAAAAGTACATCTATCTGAATCAGAAGTTTCCACTAACAAGCAGAGCTTGTAAAATGGTGGATCCCTCGGTTAAAATAGCAACAAATTCATAAATTATTATTAAACCATTCAATATTGTAAAAAATAGAAACAGGATTTTTGTTGTGCCTCGGACCTCAAATGTTATCTATGCCACTCGCTCGACAGGTAGAGAGAGAGAGAGACAATTTAAGAATGACACAATATTGAGTCTGTACTTCAGGAGCTAAATAAACAATGCAATAGTGTACCAGATCATACCATCAATGAATTGATACCACGTCAAATGCACCTTCAGTCCTTCACAAAGTTGGTTATAAACACAGTGCTTATCAGGGCTGCTGAGATTGTTATATAAGGCCTGGTCACACAGGACACGACTAGACCCACGAATGCAGTACGCATTGGTACAAATTTATGGCAAGCCGTTTTTAACATTTATTCCCATTTCTTGATATCAAGAATTTAATTCTTGATATCAAGAAATCTAATTCTTGATATCAAGAAATGCATTATTGATATCAAGAAATACTTTTCTGTTGTTAAGCATTGGTAATTCTTGATATCAAGAAATGCATTCTTGATATCAATAATTCAATTCTGATATCAAGAAATCGGAATAAATGTTAAAAAGGCTTGCCATAGATTCGTACCAATGCGTACTGCATTCGTGGGTCTAGTCGTGTCCTGTGTGACCAGGGGGGTGTTTCACTAAGCTTAAGTCATGCGTAAAGTCATGCGTAAAGTCATGCGTAAGTCCCTAAGTCCTGCGTAACTAAGTGTGACTCTAAGTGCATCTTACAAAGGCATGAGTCATGCGTAACTGCCTCGAGTCATGCGTAAAGTTACGCATGGTCCGGATCATGCGTAAGTACCATAGAAGTATATTGTGTACTGCTAAGTCCAACTTAGGGCCAACTTAGAGCCATTTATATGCATGTAATGTACATATATGTAATGCATGTAATGTAATGCATGTAATGCACACATGTTACATATGAATGAATTGTAAATAAATTGTGAATATAAATATATCATATTAATCAATTCTACCATCTGAGTCTCTACGTAATGTTCAAGTTTGTAATATTCACTAATTAAACAAAATATTTTGTTCAAACTACATTTTAACTACAAACATTAACTAGTACAGTGAAACCTCTTTATAATGAGATCATTTAAGAGTTACCTAATATAGTGAGGTAATGTCACAGGTCAAGGTTTTATGTATTTTATTATTTCTAAGCCCTGATAAAACAAGAAATCTGATAAAACAGGGTAAATTCAAATGGCTCAAGGTGCTCGTTATAATGAGGTTTCACTGTACATAAGTGGTAATGTTGCAGTCACACCGCCAAACCGAATCCAAACTGACAAGAGACCGAATAATTCGGGGACGTTTCGCTGACATTCGGGGTGCTAGCGGTTTGGTGTCGGAGTGGTATCGGAATTGTCGGTCTCTTTTGTTGTAACTGCTAACCCCCGTTCGGGCTCTTGTCGGTGCCCGATAAAGTGGAAGTTCGGTCTGGTTTCGGTTTGGCGGTGTGACTGCTACATAAGCTGTTTACTCTGATGTACAGATACAAGCACTGCATGACAAGGATAATAATACAATACATACATTTTGTTTTAAGCTGTCCTCTAGTTCTCATAGAGCCAATGATTTATTTAAATAAATTATTTACATATATTCATTATTCATAAATAACTTTAAATACTTTAATTCACAATATATTATTTCAAGAATAAGTACATTAATATTTAATCAATGACAACAAATGCATTTAAATTAGTAACAGGATATAGAATTGCACCCATCAATCATGGAGGAGCGCAAGCAAAAAGAGTGGGAGAACTCTGGAATGGTAATGAGAGCTGCAGGGGTTGCCAGAGGGACTGGCAGGAAGTGTCCCAAAGTAGCAGGAGACCAAGACCAAGGCGTTAACCTACAGAGATAAAAAGGCTGTGGATATATTGTATTATTCCTCACACATATTATAATTATCATCATATAATTCAATATATTGTCACAAATACATCTAAAATGTGTTAATGAAAGTTGAACAAATCTAACAATGGATATGCTTGGCATAAAAGAAACAATGCAGAAGTCTGATCTCTAAAAATACAAACTTCTGGAGAAAATTTCCTATTAAACAGTCGGTATGCAGCATATATGATGGAACGGAACAAAAGTACAATGAGTATATACAATGGTAAGGCAAGATTTAGGCTAGATTTAAAACGCCAATTGATAACATAGGCATTATGAAATTCCAGCATAGACAAATGAATAAGAATAACGTTAGATTTATACAAATAAGACTTAAAGTTTTGTATTCAATCGTGTGACAAATATAAAAATAATAATGGGCTAGTACATAAATTACAACAATATGCTGATGTACATAAGTGGGGTAGTATTTGAGATTTCAAAATGGAACATAATGACAGGGGCGGATCTAAGGGGGGGGGGGGTTTGACCCAATGACGATGCGGAGCATCGTCCACGAGCCGCAAAGCAGCGGTTTTTTTTTGCTATTTTGAACCCCCGTAAGTGATGTTTTCCACATCACATTTTCACTTGGCAGCCCAAGGGGGGGGGGGGGGGGGGTTTAAACCCCCTAACCCCCCCCCCCCCCCCCCCCCGTAGATCCGCCACTGAATGGCCAAATTTCTCAATAATGGCGCAACTCCAGTCCAGGCTAAAAAGACAGAAATTAACAATAACTTTTATTTATACACTTGTAAAATTTACTAGCCTTTTGTATTAATTTTAGGTGCAAATCCCTAGTTAGAAAATCATCCAGACAAAGTGTAAGTTGACATTCTAGTCATAGTAAAAACCCGTCACTAGTAATTTTACGTCCGGGATCACCCAGGAGAGTATATCACTGATGATTGGTTATACTATGACTGGAATGTCAAGCGGCCCCTCATCTGGATGTTTGAGCAGAACTAGATGGATAGATTGGATAATGAAAAGAAATACTGAGAACATATCTGGTGGCCCATGATGACCATGCATGGGCTAGTGAAATTCAACAGGTGTGAAATACTTTAACTGGTTACTGGTAAATTATATCATTTTAGCACTGACTATAGTTGTGCCACTGAAGAGAATTGTGGCCAATGTTTAAAGGGATAGTTGAGTTCTGGTAAAGAGAGTACAGTTTGGTAAAACTGAATTTTCGTAACCAAAACCTGCACCATTACATTACAAACTAATAGTTATGAACTCCACCATGCTCGAAAGGAATACAAAATTACAAACAACGACTTAGTAAAAAGCCTGTTATCATTCAAAAAGAGCTGTTAAAACTCAAGAAGGTGCTCTCTAAAAACTTATTGGTTTCAACCATTTTAGATAAAATATTGTGCATGTGATGGTTTGATATCAGAGAGAGATAATCAACAACTATTTTTGAAAGTTTTTGAAAAGAGGAAGCATTTAAACAAAAATGTTAACGGTTTCAAAATGATGGAATAATTGTGGGGCCCCACATTTATTACAAATGGTTACGTTTATGGATATTTCATCCGTTTTTTAAAACCGATTTTAGACATTTTCTCCAGAATGGGTTGGTGCCCAGAAAGCTGGTGTGGAGGAACAAAAAAATTGGTGGCTCTCACCCATCCACTGAGACGTGCCTCCACACCAGCTTCCTGCCAAAAAATCCATCGTCTCCTTTTTACTCGCATGGGTCGACTGGCTGTCCTGTAAAAAGAAAAAGAAAAACACAACAATTATATTATATTGTCTGTGTTAAATTGAAACCTGTCTGGAGTTTGTTAAAAAAGAATACTTAATTTAAACGTATTATTCCTGGCACACACTTACATTACTTCAGAGAACATATAGGGGAAATCAAGTTGTTTATTTTTGTTTTACTTAAAGGTGTACAGTTGGTTAATTTTAATTCTATTTGAAAGTTCATTGACAAAAAAACATGTCAAATGAGAATCATTTCTTTTCAAATGCTCTCATAGAACTTTGTCAAACTTGATTTCAAGATATTTCATTCATAAGTCTACCAGCCGGGGATCATTTTTCCTTTTTTTTTTTAAATAAAAAAACTGCTTATTAGACTATTTTGAAAAAAATATTTAAAAAAATTATAATTTAAAAGAAAATACAGCTAAGAAAAAATTACTAAAATGTTACCCGTCTGTCTCTGCTTCACCCTGTAGGCCAACGCCAACGCCAAAGTTTTTGTCTCTTGCCATTTCTTCCTGACCTCTGTCATGTCCCTCAGGCTCCCCCCTCCACTTTCTTCCGCTGTTGCTGGCGCTCCTCCATCTTGGAAAATTAGAATTGTTACAATTGGTAAATTTAATAATACAGAATCTATCAAATCATTCAAAATATTTTATCAACTCGGTTGACTATTGTATGACGGTACACATTCTAGAATTAGTGTTACAAGATAAAAGAGAAGAAATTATGTACAAGGGAAATGATGTTAATCCATTACTAACATAGCCTTCAGAGTTCAGATGTATATTTTTAATTTAAATGTTTGAAATATTTACAAACTTTAAAAGTGACAGGAAATATATTCATGATTATGATAATTAAAATAATAAATTAAATTTGTGTAGCGCATTACAATACAAAATGCATTCCCTATGCGCTTAATGAATGGTATGGTCAAGTGGCCACATAACGAGCTCGCCCAGGTCGAGTAGTGACCGCATCAGTGTACTAGATCTACTGAAAGGATTCAATGGCGATCCTTACAAAATAGAATACTATGACTATGTCTATGAGCAGTGTCAGCTATACAGGACATTCGCTCTAGGCTTGTCTATAGGATCCACTTTGATGTCCATAGTAGATGCTACCTAGAAAGATCATCTTAGTACACTAATTACAAACACATTTAAAAGACTTACCCTCTTCCAGTCCTGCCAAAGAGTGTGTTCATGTCGTCCCCCCACATAGTCGATCATAGTTGTTATCTCGTTCTGTGTAAAGTATGCCTTTCTCACTCGTTTCTACAAAGAATACAAATTGTAAATTCACGTATTAAATTGACAGGTTGATATAATGGTATTTTAGTGTTGCTCAAATAAATTAAGAAATAGTAGGTTGTTACAACTAGTTGAAATCTTAATTATGAAGGAGTCCACACAAATATATGCAGAGTGACAGAGTCAGTGCAACTTGCTTTCTCTCTTTCCACCAATATCACATTCTTTTTCAACTTGTCTTTAGACATAATTATTGAATGATGGAGCTCCTTCATTGAACAGTGCATTTTTATTTCCAAGTGACATCCAGGTACAAAGCTGAATAAGGACACATCTGCAATGTAAATTGGTTACAGTATACAATGATCATGTATAAATGTTCAATTATATGTCAATTTAGGCACACCAAATCAATTTTCTTGTAAATCCTTCCAAAGATAAAAAAGAAGCCTATTTCAAAATCAAATTCAACACAAATACAATATGTCTACACCTAGCCCTTGGGCCTTGGCTAGTAGGAATTTCATGGTGATCATTATTTACCTTCTAGCCTTAGCCGGCTTGGAGGAGCAGCTTGAACATGGCTTGCTGTCTGTCATGTTGTCAGCTAGGTACATGCAGAGGTCAGAGCTAGAAGTAGAAAGGTAAAAAATGTACTTTAAAAATAATTTAAACCCTAATGTGATACTAAAGTAAAGAACAAATTATAGAACTCTTAGTCTTTTAAAACTTGTGTGATGTTGTGTAGAAGCTGCGCTGCCTCATATACGCAAGAAGAAGAAATCAATACTGCGTTGACGTTGTGCATAGATCAACCTCTTCCGCCTGCTGCACTATCCAACAACACAAAAAAAAATTTTGTCGAACAATTCCTCCCTCCATTTATGATATGATTTCATTTAGTATTTACCAGCAAATGAAAAAAATGTACATACGATTCTAAGCTCCACTTACACTTACACTTATAACTCGGTCAGCGATCAGACTCGGACAGTACTCACTTCATGCTTCACTCAGTGAGTCAGTCTCAAGTCTCATGTCTCTCACTCTCACTTCTCAGACTCAGTCACTCACTCATCACTCACTCTCACTCTCAGTCAACATATGAAGTATACTAACTAGACATTCATCTGAATTAATTTTGCATTATATGCAACATTGTGTACTTCAATAGTCCGATACACTATAGGTCGGACGTTTCAATTTGGATAAATGATATTGTAATATTCGTTCAAACTGTCATTTGTCAAAGTCAAGCAAGTACTAGCCAACACACATATATATCTACATGTGGGACTAGACAACGAGCTAGGACGTGAAACCGTTTATGAAATGACGTTATAGTTGCCTATAACTTTCACATTAAGAAAACATGCAATCTGATTCGAAAAGTAACGCTTCAAAGCAGCACAAATAAGATAGCTGGAAGAAGATATGAAATTATTTACTTCAGGAAAACATAGATTTATTACGAGAACTTACCGAGTAATTTGTTGCACAGGCGAACGCAGACGACACGAGATCGGCGAAGAGAAATTTTTTCGTGTTTATAGCATTATGCTAATTACTTACTCATGCATATTCATGAATCAGGCTCGTACTAGAAGATTAAAATATTTTGAGTCGCACTTAGCCTAAGAGCGACTTTGTGAGACGCACGTAACTTTCCCGTTCAAGTCGCTCTTAGCCTAAGTTGATCTTAGCGATTTTGCCACTAAGTGCGACTCGTAAGTGCGACTCTTAGTGAAACACCCCCCAGGCCTTTATCTGTTCAAAATCAGTTACTATTCAGGATGGTGCCATTGTATTCAAAGCCTGTCAACAAGAATGAGTGGGACTTTTTTGTTCATTTTGAATGCGAATGCACTTTATACGATCACAATAAAAAAAAAAACATCACCTCATTACATTTAGGGCCTTGTTCTAGAAGCTCTGCATTATTGGCATTTAATGCACATTTTATTGCACCATTCTAGTAAATTGTAAGAAATATAATAATAATAAAAAGATTGAATCTCTTGTGCATTTGAAGTGTTGTGCAATTGGCTCTCATCTTTCACCGAGAGGGTCGTGGGTTCAATTTCTTCCATCCCCAGTGTCTTTTGCCCTGGGTCTAGCAAGGCTATAATTAATCCACATCGTACGCTCCACCATGGTGCATAAATGGGTTCCTAGTCAGGTGAAAATTAGCCCATTGCCCACGGCTAGTATGTTCTCTGGGGATTTGGGAGAGCACACTAAGAGCAAAATAAATAAATAATTGTGTGGGTCTGAACTGTACCTTTAGACCAGGGATGATAATAATGAAATAGCTTAGAAGTTGTTCTACATTAGGCACTATACTACGTTTTAAAAACAGAAGTAGATCTTTAGATGAAATTTGATAACATAAATCCTCTTGCTCATAATATAAATGGTTATTTGCTAAGTGTTAATGCCAACATGAAATATAATACAAACTGTAACATATGTTTCATATGATATTTCAAGTTGGCATGGAATACACTGAGCTAATTCAAACAAACATGATTATAATTTATGATGCTAATTAACACACCAATCTGTGACTGATCATTCAACGTTTTCATATTAGGTACTTTGTGACTGCATGGTTTGTGTGTGCTGTTTGCACTCTATTGGCCTATGATTCTAGTATGTTGTGTTTAGACAAATCTGTCTCAATGTTTATAATTCTGTTGCAGCTGTGGCGCATTATGAAAATCAATCCTCCAGCTTTTAATTATTGAACTGCTAAGCAGTTAAATCATTTTGTTAATGTTATTGATTGTTTTCTGAATGTTGTGTAGTATACAGTGTTACATTCATCTCATTAACTCTCAATAGATAATATAGCAAGTTGAATATGAGATTGCATTAAAAAAAAAAATAATAACATAAATTTGAAATAATATTTAAAATGTAAGCAGCAAGCGACGAATCCACAATCATGGTTTCATTTGTTGTTGATGGCATACAGTCTTAACCCTAAAAAGACGGGGGGGGGGGGCTGAATTAGCCCCCCCCCCTCCTCTATTTTACTTCGCAACGCTTAAATATTTTACGGTGCCACTTCACGACTTTTTTCCTTAGTCTTGCACAACTTTTGATACCAAATTTGCGACAACCGGGTGTACCGTTCTAAAGTTACGTGACCTTTTGTAAGTGAGCGTTAGCCCGAAAATCGCTAAATGTTGTGATTTGTGTACAAATCCTATGGAAATTGACTTTTTCCTAGAATAGACAAAATCTTCATTATTTTTCATTCTGATCACTGCAATTATTTAATTTTGGGCTACAAATGGTTGAATAATGGTTAATATTTTATTCCATCGAAAAAATATATAACAAATATTTTAAAAATGCAAAAAATACGAAAAAAATGCAATTTTCGCATAATTAATTAGCTCTAATTAGCATATTATAATTGAAACAAAAAATTTAACTATGCAATATTGTATGGCTCATGGACATCTATCACCATGCCAAATTTGGAGTAGATTGGAGTTTCGATTGCCGAGAAAACTAAAAAAAATACAAAAAAATACAATTTTTGCATAATTAATTAGCTCTAATTAGCATATTCTAATTTTGAAAAAAATTTTAACTACGCAATATTGTAGACCTTATGGACATCTATCACGATGCCAAATTTGGAGTCGATTGGAGTTTTGGTTGCCGAGATCTTAGGGGGGGGGGGCCCTTTTAGCCCCCCCCCCCCCCCCCAGTTTTTTTAAGGTTCAAAATAGCCCAGTCTTTTTAGGGTTAAAGTGATCCATTAACTTCAATGTACAATTTCAACCAAAATCACTTGGAGCTTTTCCACTTCTCTTGTACCTTGTTGTTTGGTTTATGGTAACAGAAGAATGAAAAGGGGTTTCGATTGTTTAAATGTCTCCATAATCATGGAAATATTTAAGATTGAAAACAATTAAATATAACATGTATTATCCCCGTTGTAACACATATATTGTCTGTACTGCATTATTAATTGATATTTTGTTGTCGCTCATTTCACTGGCTCATTTCCATTTTAACAATTTGTTCATACATTTTACTTCCATTTTCTGCAGCTATGACATGGTGCATTTCGGACATGCCAACTCACTGCGTCAAGCCAGGCTGATGGGAGACCGCCTCGTTGTTGGTGTTCATTCTGATGGTAAGTTTGAAAAAAGGCCGGGGCAGATCTAGGGGGGGGGGGGGCACAAAGGGCATGTGCCCCTATGTGCCCCTCTCTCCTTTCCCTACTTGTATACGGTGCATATATAACGGACCTTTTTGTTTCCTTCATTTCCTTGTCAATCCCAAATGCCCCTCCCCTGCTCCTTTCAAATATGTGGAACTGCTTTATAGTAAACTGTACTGCATCAACCTAGAAATATAGGGTGTAATTCATCAAAAGGTTACATTTTGCACGGTGCTAAAACATGTTTTGCGTTGTTTTACGTCATCAGTGGGTTAAATTTAGCCCACTGTTTTATGAAAGGCCTGTTAAATTATGCTTTGCCATCATGGTCTCCCTTGATCTTTAATTAGTAAGCACTTCCTACACTCGGTTTCGACGGTAGAGGTCTTCTTTGGCGTAAAAAATAAGTATTACAAAAATTAATAAGCGTCTGGCGTATTTAGAAATAAACGTGCATTGTGTGTAGTGCCGCACTCCATAAAGTGGTAGGTTAAATTTAACACAGGCTAAATTTAACCTTTTAATGAGACTTCCACCCATATAGTTTTGATTTGCCTTTACCATTGATAATTTTTACTTTTATTTTCAAATTATTATTTGTACTACTAAATACAGGTGCTTGATATACCCAACAAAATGATAATTTTACTTGCTCAAATTGGCAACCAAATTAATAGACCACTCACTTCTGGGTTTGGGCCAGTACAATTGGATGAGTGTCCATTTACTTGCCTGACTTGGCAACTTACAGGGTACCACCACCCAAAAATAATATTTGTATAGATATAAGGTAACAATTTTAGAAGTCCATTCCACCAAAGAGTTCAACAAATATGTTTCCAGAAAAATTATATAATTGGAAAAAAAGCATCACCATACTACAACATGTGTTCATGGGTCTGCATACGAAGACTACCTTTTGTCTAGGACGAACGCATCGTTCATGATTCTATTGTCTCCAAACGTACGTGTGAATAGAATTGGCACACTCAGAAACATTTGGCACATACAGAACCACAAGGCCACAATGGTGGCCATAATGGTTTTGTAAGTAGTGGTAATTTATTGCATTGTTTATGAATTACACAGCCCTTTGCAAAATATTGGGCATCTAGGTAGTTGATAATCACACAACATTACCAAAACATATAACTATGTGTTGGTCTTTGCCTGGCGGTCCCCTTTAATACAAAGTTTGAAAATATCTAGGATTGCAGTATGAGACTGACAATCTTTTCTTGCAATTATTTTTTTGACAGCCGACATCAAAGAGCATAAAGGACCACCGGTGATGAACGAACAGGAGCGATACAAAATGGTGCGGGCAATCAAATGGGTGGACGAGGTCGTGGAGGGCGCCCCCTACGTCACACATCTGGAAACACTGGATGAGCACGAGTGCGACTTCTGCGTTCACGGAAGTATGACATTTAATTTTAAATTTGTTTTACCTTTTTTCCCTTCTTATTGTTAACATTTTCATGATATTCCTGAATCCTGTTGCCAATGGAATGGCACCTAAGATGAGGTTAACATACTTGCCAACCGTTTTTTTTTCAATCCTACTATTGTAAACTGTATAATATATTTGTATAATTATTTAACTTTAAATTGACCCATAAAATTAAAGCATCATGGGGTTTCACAACATGCAGAAACTTAGAAGCTTCAGGGGCTTTGCCCCCTGAACCCCCACCATGGGTGTTATCCCCTGCACCCCCACTAGGGGCCCTACGCTACGGCAGGTCCCTGGACCCCATTCCAATGTGCGTTCAGTTTTCTGACTTTCAAATGGGTTAATGATCCAAAAGAGTGGGAGGGTGGGGGGAGGGGGGAGGGGGGGGGGGGGGGGGAGGTAACTTTTCCAGCCAAATAGCTTTGAATTATACAGTGACTTTTTTATGGGGATGAATTTAATAGGGGAGTTAAGTTTGCTACTTTGGCGGATTGAAATGTAAGTCATGAAAGAAATTAGGTTGTATAAATTGAAATGGGAAAATTAATATTGTTTTGTAATCACTAATAACTTTTGGGGCAATTTGTTTCCCTTCCCCAATGCACACACATACAGTGATCACACACACACACACATATAAAATAATGTATATATAAATTCAAAAATATAAGAAAGTGTCAAAGAAATTATATAATAAAGTGTCTAACGCTTGGCATTAAAACTGTATGAACAATATTACAATTAACCTATCTTAGCTAAAACTCTATATACTAACATTCAAAATCAAATATTTTGTCTTTGTCATTCTACTCACATGATACATCTTGTCAGAATATTTGTAGAAGGGATTATGGAGTCATTCAGTCTGTTTGCAATCACTGATATTTAATTAACAAACAGGATAAGGGTTAGGTAATTGTGCGCTTGTCATAGATAGATATGTCATAAGCTGTGATGATTGGTTGCAATGCTGCATTTCCACTAAGTTGTATTCATGCAATATTTTTCTATCCCCAACAAATTTTTTTCTATTCTTGGTGCCACAAGAGTCATATTTGGGGGTATTGAACAGAAATAATAGAAATATTTTTTTAACTTGCTTTACTTGACCCCAAGGGGGAGCAATTGATTTATTGATAAAATAATTGGTGTTAATATCTAGTATTGGTCTTACAAATGCTGACATGCATTTAATGAACAGAATACCGATTTTCTATATGGATACTATGAAATTAAATATTTTCAATGAGAAATAATTGTTCCCGTAATTGGTTTGAACTTGTTTTCAATTAAAATAAAACAATATATAGAATAAAATCTGAACATTCATATTCTGCATATGAAATTTGGAGGCTATTACTTTGCTAATGTCATTAATGTTAATATATTTGTCTTAATAGAAAGGCTTTGATTTGCAACAACATGTCTCTGATTTTCATGAATTGATACTTTTTTAAAAATGTATCTGTGTGTTATGTCTATATAACTTCTAACTAGCATGATCATTGAAAAGGAATTTGCAAAATACAAACACCATAAGAGCTTCCTGCTTTAATAGTTATCATCTGGAGGCTTTGGGTTCGATTCCTGTGGAAACCCATTATATTTTTGCTCTTTTTAATTTATTAAACAAATACATTTGTGAATATCTGGTAAGTTTTCATTTGTTTTAATCTGTTATATTCATATCTTTTCACACACCAGATGATATCACTCTAGATGCTGATGGTAATGACTGCTACAGGATAGTCAAGGAGGCCAACAGATTCAAGTAAGAAGTTTTCTTTTGTTCAAATTCATTTTCATAGAGAACCAAAGTAGTGACATCTTATTCTTTTGTTGCACAGGGTTTCAAACTTTCAAGGGGCTTTGTGGCTCGATGGTTGAGCACCAGTCGAGCGATCCGCTGATCTCTACTTTTATTCCTGGCAAAGCCCATTTTTTTGCTCATTTTTATTTACGTTCTTTTACAAAATGTAATTTCATTTAGGCTTTTGGTAGTGGGTTGGAGTTTGTTGATTACCTTAATGCTCTTAGCAACCGATTGGGCTTAGATTTTATGCTTGCCTAACATTGTGTGTATGAAAAGTATTTTTAAAGTACCAATGCCTGAAAAGGGGCCATATTTGATGTTGTCCCTTATGATGTGTATTATTTTTTTTGTCTATATTTAAATATAAACTTTGTATTATAGCTGATTATTGTTTTATTTCAATTGTTACAGAGAGTGTCAGAGAACAGCTGGAGTTTCAACGACAAACATTGTTGGCAGGTGAGATTTGAAATTGTATTAACTATGGAGATATTTATAATTAAATGAAGAGCATTCCAGAAACCCTTTTCAATTTGTAGTCAAAATCAGTAGGCAGGTAGGTAAACAGTGTTCCTTTTCTGTGAAACTATCACAAATCATTCAGAAGAATCGTACAGTGATGTTAGTATTAGTGTTGTCGTTTTCGGGAGTATTTACTACCCGGGACTCGCAATAATTTTCACGCCAGCTGGGAAAACATGTTCATTCACATTGAGCGCATTTATGACAATAAATCATCTTCTTGAATGAAAATGAAAGCTCTGGCGTTCAATGGGGGGACTTCCCCTTTTTTCGGGAAATCGAGTATCGATTTTTGTGCCCGGGACTCAACATTTTTCGGCGGGACCCGGGTACTCGGGACTCAGCGACAACACTAGTTAGTATGTGATTGAAGTCTCAACTTTACACTTTTAGAAAAATTGCTTTTGAACAAATCTTGTGAAGTTGATGAAGCCCTAATGATCATTCTTCATTTTTCATCAACCATAGGATGTTACTGATGACCAAGACACATCACATGGGTGGGGAAGACATAGAGACGGACGGCAGTGGGAGTCCGAATAGCAAAACACTTCAAGCATCGGTAAGTCTGACTCCCTAGGGAGTGGCAAACATGCACTTTGTGTGAAGGAATGATTACAGTGTGTTGCAGTCGATGAGTGTATTGATGTTACACAGTTATACTCACATGAATTTTATAATTATTTATTTATTTTCTTTGATTTTCTTTCATTTAAGACATCTTTAGAGATACAGAAAAAACTCCTAGTGCTGTTGTCGACTCTTAGTCACAATGCATATAGAATCAGATCTATACTAAATGTACACATGAGTGGGGTTGGGGGTGTTGGGCAGACAAAATTGTTTAACCGAATGACACCTTAAAGCAAAGTCGAAGGAAGGCGAGCAGCTTTGTGTTGTTAGCCTTTAAGGTAAGGAGCCAATGTTCAAGCGGACTGCACCTCCTGATCAAAATAGCGCACCAACACATGAAATTATATAAGTATCAATATTATTATGACTAGGATTTATTATTTCTTCTTATTATTTAATGTATATATTTTTTTTGTTTGTCTGACATCAATAGTTCATCTTCCAAGCTGTACAGCATTTTTCCTTTAGACCTAAACCAGTTCTCATTTTACCATTAACTAATACATTTGTACAAATATGTATGTATGCCTTTCCATCGTGATCCTTATTTGCCAATACTAGTTCTATTTTGACATGTTTCAGAGAAATGGTGGCTCTTTCATACTTGGACGGGTAAATTGCAGTATTTTTCAGATCATTTGGTATCATTGGGAATTCATAATGATAAAAATAACCATTTAAATAAAAGCTTTGCTTCATGTGATGTAACGGGCAAAAAGTATACATGTATATAGACATATTTACCAATGTTTTGATTTTCAAAAGGTCATGCAATTTGTAATGTTAAACAACATTAAATTTTATCAGCAAGTCTATGAATGGTTGGTGCAATGTTCCTTAAATTACATCAGATGAATACACACTCGACAGATAACATTCAAAGCATCATTTTGTGAAGTTTTGTTGAGCCATTGCATAAGACATTCTTTTAATGTTCATTATTTAGTTGATTGCATTTAATCTACCGTGTCTGCATACTACATGAGTCTTAATACCTTGCACAGAATGTTTAAATCGTAGAATACACCGGGATAAGGGATTTATTTGTATGTTTTATTACAGGGACTCGCTCATTCGGCCAAATTGCTGAGTGAAAAAAAAAGTTGCAGACATTCTTTATGTTAATTCATGCAGAAAGAACTATAGCTGAGCAATTTACAAATCCTACTCTGCTTTGCTGTTCATATCCAGCTAGAACCAGTTCTATAAATGCCAGGATCTTGGTTTTAGAATGAGTCCTTGATTTAAGAAGGATACATGTTTGTGCTGATAGTCTTGCTGGCAAGGTGAAATAAATCAAAAAAGAAAATTACTGGCCCGGAACACAGGGCCCAAACAATTTTTTTAATGATGCAAACTGTTTTCAAATTTCACTGGCCAGTTATTTTTTACTGACTTGAGGGCTACTGTATACCCCTGATTTAGAATCTGTCTTTTTGAATAAAATTAGATTAAATCGTGATCCATTCACTTTCTATTTTTTCCCAAAAGATGAAATGATATGAAAGGATTTAGATAGATAGATCGTATTTATTGAACAAAATTAACAAGACTGTAGTACATGAACATATGAACATACATGAATAAATAAATTACAACACAAAAAAAATATAATTTAACATCAAAATACAACAAAATGATACATATTTATGAATGCATTTGGCAAGAAAGGCACTAACATTAAAAATGTGATTATTATAATATGCATATTCTCATTTAATTTTAATTTTAATATAACAATAACAAAGAACCAATTTACTAATTCGTTACTTACTTTTAAATATGTAATACTAACTAAATATTGAATCTAACAAAGTGTAAATTAATACAGTACATGTATATCTTTTGAAAAATTACAATAATAAGCATCACAAAAATGCAAAAATAAGAGCATGGAAATTATTTAATTAAAGGATATCAAATCTCACTATCTATTTTATATCATATTCCTAACATAAATTAAGTTTATCATACTCAATAACGAGTAGATCTAACAATCAAATGTAATATCAAAAGGGAAGCAATACAGGGTATAAAGATTGAGTAATAAAACAAGTCTTAATTCATGTTATATTCCTAACACAAATTAAATTTATCGTATTCCATTTATACAAAGTACATTATTACAAACTATGTTTAATTAAAATTGAGTAATTAAAATTGTTTAACTTGTATTATATTCTTAACAGAAATTAAATTTAACATCAATAGCAAATCCAAAGTATCATTAATTAAAATTGAATAATTAACTTAATTTTATCTTACATGTACATTATATTCTGAACATAAATTAATTTTTATCATATTCAATAACAAATACAAGGTAAATTAATACAAAGTATCTTCATATGAAATTGAGAAATTAAATAATGTATTATGATTGTTTTCAATAACAGATACAAAGTACATTAATTAATACAAAGTATTTTCAATTAAAAATGAGACTTGATTAAAAACGTTCTTATTTTATATTATATTCTGAACATAAAATAAATTAATGATATTCAATAACATACAAAACTAATAATCAAATGTCTCCGAATTCGGATACTCTTTTACTATGATCGAAAACATCTATATTAAGGCTGTCGATTTCGGGTATATTTACTACCCGGGACTCGCGAAAATTTTTCGGGCGAGTCCCGGGTACCCGAAATTTAAACATTTGTTGATTTCGCTATAGGCATGTCACGCCGCTGGGAAAACATGTTCATTCAAGTGACAAAAATGCAGCGCATTTATGACAATAAATCATCTTCTAAAATACAGCAAAGAGGGAAAAGGGAATGAAAAGAAAATGAGAGTGGGCAGATAACTCGGGCGTTCAAAAAGGGGACTTTTTGCTTTTTTTTCGGGGTATCGAGTATCGATTTTTGCGCCCGGGACCCGACATTTTTCGGCGGGACCCGGGTACCCGGGACTCGTCCACAGCCTTAAATCTATATAGATGCTTTCAAATTCAATCTCAAATGTCTCCATAATTAGGGAGACGTTTAAAACATCCAAACCCATTTCATTTTTGTGTTATCAATAAGCCAATTAAACAACAAGGTACAAGAATAGTGTGAAAGCTCAAAGTGATGTTGGTTGAATTTTCACAAAATGAATGAATCATTTTAAATGAAATTAATTCATTACAAATTTGGAATCGCCCATTAAAAAACAATTGAAAATATCACCAGCCCTGCTTCCTGCTTTAATAGAGTGTACCATTGCAGTCTGTTGCTTAATTTGCTGTTAAACAAGGGTTAAACCCTGGGTTAAACTGATGATTTTTATCCTGAAATTAATTACATCAAGTTTACCAATGGATATAATATAAGGATTGATAATTGGAATTGATAACTTGAACAACTACAATACGATAAATACACTGTCAGAGTGTCAGTTGTTGTGTCACTTGTGTGGAGCCTTTTCACCAAATAATCATACTTTCAAAGCTCACATTGGTCATGCAAAATGTATAGATTATTTGTGAAAGTAAGAGTGTAAAATCAATGGAATTCAATTCAGTTTACCTATTTATTATTTGTCCTTTTTAAAAAGAAGTAAATTGGATTCAACTTAAAAATTGATCAATGGTATTTCACTTGCAGTGTTTTACCTTGCACCCTTGATGAATATATGAGATTGTCATAAAATTAAGTAAAATATTATTCAATTAAATTAATCTTTTTCACCCACATTGTGTGACATTTCAACCATGTTAAATATTAAGATTGTCATGAAAATAAGTTAAATATTATTAAATTCAATTCAATAAATCTATTTAACCTGCATAGTTTGGTATTTCACTGTTGTTAACTGTAAGATTGTTCTGAAATAAAAATATACATTCAATTAAATTCAATCAATCCATTTCTCTCGCACATTTCACAAATTGTTATGACAGTAATTAAAGTATTATAAGGGTAATTTAAATTTAATTAATCTTATTTACTTGCATAGTTTGATATTTCACCTTTTTTAATAATTTTTTTAAAAAAAAGGTTGTCCTGAAAATAAAATTGTATTCAATTCAATTTTTCTATTACCACCCGCAGTGTTCTACGATGAGCAGTCCCTACACCGGTATCTCACAGTTCTTACAAACTTCAAAGAAAATCATCCAGTTTGCAAGCGGGAGAGAACCGCAGCCAGGCGAGCGAATCGTCTACTGTCCGGGAGCCTTCGACTTGTTCCGTATCCTTTCGTTGATGACTTTAAAACTAGTGCTGTAGTATTTTGGTTATTTCCAAAAAACGATAACCTGTCACTGAAAATGTGCAGTTATCTGTTAATCTACAATGTATTTTCAGCTTTCTATTACTAAATTTTCTTATAAACAAATAGTAGTACCAATGTGCCGGTGAATTTTTAGTTGAAGAGGGAAGCAATTTTCATCATGTACATGTATGTATCATAATGGTTGCTTTTCTTAAATAAAAAAAATATACATGTGTTATTTAAAATGTGTTTTATATGTATTTATGTAAGAAAAAAAGTTATACGTCTATAATATTATTTACGTTGCTCATGACATTTTGTTAACCTATATGTAATTTATTTCTTGTGAAGACAGATGCAATTCAGCCCTGTTGCTGCAATATTTGTATTATTAATGAATAAACCATATTTGAATTGAATTGAATTGAAAAATAAATCATATAATACAGATTGAAACAAGGTGATATTGCTGTTATTACAATTCTACAGTTTCTACAGTATTTCGGACGATTTACATGTATTAGGAATAAGTTCTTCTTTGATACATGTGATCAAAAATTGTTCGCTGAAACCTAAAAAATCAATAACTTAAAAAAAAAAAAATGTTTTGTGCTTTTCCCAAGTTTTGGCTATATGAAATTTGATGTATGTATTTAGTTGTACAGTAAATTCGGAAAATGACTGTATAAGAAAATACCCTGACTCCTTAAAAGAGGGGTGATCTAGTTTGCTAGAGAGAGAGAGAGAGAGAGAACTGTATCATCTGGTGCCTAGGAGTTTTTAGCCCGTTTCATATTCTTCTTTAGAACAATTAAGCCAGGAAGTTATTGATTCCTTTTCTGTTTTAGAAACACTATATTTTTCCTTGACAAACACTAAACAGATGTCGGACACATAGACTTCCTGGAGCAGGCCAGTAAACTGGGCAGCTATGTCATTGTTGGGCTGCACCCCGATCAGGTCAGTGGCAAACATAATGATACTATTTTATGATAAATGCCCAGCTTTTATAGTTCACCATTTCGTCGGTGATATCACGTACCGGCGAACGTTTGATTCTGTGCGCGAACGAGATTTCGAGAAAAACGCGTTTAAAGTTTCCCAACTTCTTCTATAATAAAATAAACAGTTTTAAACAATCAAATTGCAATCAAAGTTCGAAGGTGACGAGAGAGGAATATTCTCTTCAATATGACCCTGAAAATAACCTACCTTAGGCTCTCGATTCTGTGTAATATCACTGCATAGATCGTTCGTCGGTACGTAGAGGCACTCGCATTGAGCAGTTTGAATCCAGGACTCTACGTACCGACGAACGATCTATGCAGTGATATTACACAGAATCGAGAGCCTAAGGTAGGTTATTTTCAGGGTCATATTGAAGAGAATATTCCTCTCTCATCACCTTCAAACTTTTATTGCAATTTGATTGTTTAAAACTGTTTTTTATTTTATGATAGAAGAAGTTGGGAAACTTTAAACACGTTTTTCTCGAAATCTCGTTAGCGCGCAGAATCAAACATTCGCCGGTACGTGATATCACCGACGATTTGTCTAGAACTCCTATTCTGAGGCGCATTACACTTACCCTGGCTGTAGCTGAGCTGCCTTTGCAGGCGCATCAAGCATTACTGTATAAGGAATAGATTCCTACCAGGTACCCATTATCTACAACCGAGCATGGTGGCTTAGCGGTTAGAGTGTCCGCCTCATGCACGGGAGGTCCCGGGTTCGAACCCAGACCGGGTCATACCAAAGACTTTAGAAATGGTTCTGCCTTCTAGCCATTATAGAATGGAGAAGGGAAAGTTAATCACACGAGGACTGGCCCCCTTCTGTAGCTATCGCTACATTTAGTAGACGTGTGGCCTAGGGCTAATGAATCAGAGATAGGCGCAGCCTTATGTGCCAACATTGGCACGGGAAGGACTTTAACTTTTAAAACCCATTATCTACACCTGGGTTGAGGGCAGCAAATGTGGATATATAAAGTGTCAAATCCTATATACTATGCATGGTTACATTGGTACATAATTTCAAGCCCTTATCTTTCTCAGATTAGCTCTCAAATGGTATTTTCTGTCATACAAGACAAATTATCTCACAACATTTGAAATTTAGCTTGCAAAATGAGGACAACGTCTTTGATATGTTTCGCATTAAAACAAAATAATTTCTTCAATCTCTGAGGTAATTTGAATTGAAACAAAATTAAATATAATTGTCCCTGTTTTCTTTTTGTTTACACATAGGAAGTGAATCGTTACCATGGCAGCAACTATCCCATCATGAATCTTCACGAGAGGACATTGAGTGTGCTTGCATGCAAGGTAGGCATCAGTAGAAATTTGAAATGGTTTACTTTGATAAAATAGTACAATGTTCTTGAAATAGTGAATGATGATTATTCAATGGGAAATTGCCTTTTTAAAGATAAATTTGATGTACCATCCTCCACCAAATTAAGTAGCCAGCGGAGTTCGATATTCTTAACTTGCTAGGTTATTTAATTTGTATATCTGACAAATTGTTTTTTGTTATCTGCTTACAGGGCTTGAAAGACAACAAATATAGAAAATATATGAATATTTTCAGTTGACTTGAAAATCAACAAAAGGCGGCAAGAACAACTTTTCTTCAATATTTCTGTGTATTTTTGTTCATATCAGTGACAATCTGGCGATTTCAATAATAATACAAATTAAGACAACAGGATCTTTATCGGAGAAATGTATCCAATTTTGTTTTCTCACATTTGTATATCAGTATGTTGCTGAGGTTGTAATAGGGGCTCCATACAAAGTCACGGCTGAACTGCTTGACCATTTCAACGTGGACGTCGTGACCCAAGGAATGACCGAGGTCCATCCCTGCCCGGACGGCACCGATCCTTATGAGGTATGCAAAACAGAATGATTTATATCAATTTGATGAGATTGAGATGGATTTTTTCATCCAACTATTCAATCTAGGCAATGAGTATTCCTAAAACTCTGCAGAATCTTAGTCAGTTTCAAGATAGTAAAGTTGATTTATTATTCATCCGATCCTCTACAAATGTGTGTAACCATAACATTTCATTGTTATGAAAAGGAAACACCCGAGGATGAAAACTGATGAGGTCTGCATGACGGATTTATAAAGGAGTGATGTACCAGAGTGAAATGCTAATTTGAGTTTCTTGCATAACAGTTGTTCAGTTACTGGTTAAGTATATACTGGTATGTTATTACTGAAGACAAATTTTCACAATGGATCAGGAGCCATTTGAGAGTTATAATTTCAATTTGATGCTTGTAACCCGTTCAGGACTGGTCCAAAAAATACTCAGGCTGGGAACTATGGGAAATGCATCCCAAGTCGAAATTCCCATAGAAACCATGGGACAATCCTATGGGTCCCCTATGGGTTTCCTATGATGTTCTATGGGTTTTCTATGATGTTCTATGGGACCCATAGAAATTTACCAGGTCGAAAGTCCCCCAATATCAAAACCCATAGAAATCCGTTAGAGGCATCGTAGAAACCCATGTTCCACTTTCACTATTGAAACCCATAGGATCCCTAAGAAACCATTAGGCCTATGGGTGTCTATGGGATTCCTATGGGTCTTGGTTCTATGAGAATTTCGACCTGGGATATTGTACCAAAATCAATCAGTCTGGAATGGGTCAATTAATGAATTAACCATTTTGAATGATTCTTTGTTTTCATCCAGGAGCCAAACAGAAGAGGCATCCTGCAGCAAGTGGACTCCAAGAACGACATGTCAGCCTCAAAGATTGTTAAAAGAATCATTGCTAACAGGTAAGGATGATAATACTGATAGTGATGATGATGATGATGGTGATGGTGATGGTGATGATGGTGATGGTGATGGTGATGGTGATGATGATGACAACGGCGACAATGATAATAATAACAAGAATAACAAATAATAATAATAATCCAGCATTTATATTGTGCCATCAATGTAGAAATTCTATTCCGAGGTGTATCATAGTATACATTATATAATTACCCTGGCTGTTGCTGAGCTGCTTAATTGCAAGTGCATCAATCATTTCAAGGAATACATTCCTGCCAGGTACCCATTTCCTACACCTGGGTTGAGAGCAGCAAATGTGGTTAATATATTTCAACCCTTGGTCATTTTTGTCGAGCCCACCATAGGTGGAGGGGAGACTAAGGGATCCAAATTGCGTCCGTCTGTCCGTCTGTCCGTGACACTTACACAAATTTGAATAACTTTCCAACCCTGCATCTGTTTGTAACCAAACTTGATTGGTAGATGCCCCACATTGGCCTCCATGATATTCTGGGGTCAAAGGTCACATAAGTAGGTCAAAGGTCAAATGAGGGTCAATGTGAAGTTTTACCTGCAAGAGTCTATTAGGATTGATAACTTTCTAACCCTGCATCTGTTTGTAACTAAACTTGATTGGTAGATGCCCTACATTGGCCTTCATGATATTCTGGGGTCAAAGGTCAAATGAGGGTGTTACGACACGATTTAATAAAAAGGCTATCGAAACAAAAGAAGTTGTAAAGTTCAAACAAAACAACTTTATTAAAGTCTTCTTCCTTTTTGATCAGACAAGATCTCATACACAATGTAATATATTCATGAAAACATCATACAACCAGCTACTAACAGTAAATATGGCGATTAGCTTACAAATAATCCAGTTAGCAGTGTGTAAGGATGAAGAAAGTCCTCTCAGTATATATAAGTCCGAACGAGTCCAAATAAGTGGGGAGAAGTCTTTCAGCTTGATGAAACCCAAGGTGTAGATGCGTAGGCTATCCCGCGACGAATGACGAAGTCCCACGATGTCGGCATGATCACCAGAAGGCGGAAGTATTCTGCGACGAAGTCCCACGGCGTCAGCGCGATCATCCGGCGACAAAGATGTCCCACGTCGAAGTCCAACAGTAACAACGATGTTGAAGCGACAATATCATCAGCAAAGATGCGAACATATCTTGGTGAATAACTCATTCATCAGCAACAGAATTATTGAAAATATGTTGTCCAAATGTCCAAGTAGTTTTCCGCAATAAAATGTGAAGGATTATGGAAGTACTCTTTAAATTCTTCAAGCAGGTTTTTCCAGCAATGTGACATTAATGCTGGCAACAAGTAGATAAGCAAGTCAGTTAATAACTCATTCGCAGGTAGTAATAACTATCACGATCAACGATCTCGATAACCATCTCGAGTACGACCTCGATCACCAGGTGCGGCGTACACAGTTCAATCAACTTTCTCAGGAACACGATCTCGATAACCATCTCGAGTACGATCTCGATCACCCTGTGTGGCGTACACAGTTGATCATTCTCAGGAGCACAATTTTGTTCACCCTCTCTGGAGCACGATCTTATTAAGCTCTCACCTGTCCACAATTTCTCCCCACATGTTCTGAGTTTCATTGCAGACTAGAATATTCTAATTCTAGAAAGTTCTTCATTTTTCATAATAAACAACTCACTGCTAATCTGGAATGTTCTATGTTATCCATTACACACAATGAGATAATAACAGGCATTATCAACTATGACATCATGACCTAATTACTTTCAAGTAAACAACTTTGAATCACATGACCTTAATTTGTAAATCTGTGTCCCTAGATTAAAAAATAAACAACTGTGACCTTTCTTTTGAACTCTGGGTCCCTGGACCAATCTTTTATTACTAAATGTGTTGTTTACAAATATAATTAAATCAAATAAGAAATGTTTTCTATGAGTGTAATAACACTAATTACATGTCTTAATAAAAGTTTCCAGAACATTCTTTTTATATGCAATGCATTTCTATTGTATTCCAGAACCATCCATTTATCTATATTAATTAAACAATGATCTTTCTAATTATAATATATAAAATAAATGTACTTTTATAGGTATACATCACACCATCCCCCATAAAGAAAGAAAGTTTTGCCATAGCGAAATTTCTTTTCTAATGTGCTATGCAATATTTTTTTTTTTTTCTCCAATTTACATCACTTGTGTAAAATTCTTTCATCTTCAATAAAGCAAAATCCTTACAAGTTACCAATACAAACTACAAACATATTGACCTCTTGCATAATTTATGATCATCATATAATTTCCCTTGAAATGATCAATCACTTATCTATTACTGTTATTTACCAATCATACTTTATGACTTAAAACAAATATGCATACATCTTGTTGAATAATTTCAAATTACCAACTAACCTTATGCATTTCAATGAACTAACATTTTACAAATTACCCGCAAGTAAAAAATAAAACAATTTGTACTTTGTCTTCAGGGTTATTTTTCCCTGTTTACACCCTTGAAAGTGCATCAGCTATGACTTTACTTTGTACATTTTATGTTACACCAATGGTCTGGATAGCCTCACGTTCAATGTACTCTTTGAGCATGTTCACATGACACACTCTCTGTTTCTTCCTCCAATCTGGAGAACTGATCACAGAGTTGACCTCATTCAACTTCCTTTTGACACAGTACGGTCCACTGAACATGCCTGACATGTCCTTTGACCCTTGGTCAAACTGGACATCCTTGGGCAACCCATACCTAGTGCAAACCTGCACTGGTGTCTCATCAGTCTCAACCACAACTTTTGCTTCAGGAAAGCAAGTAGAGATGTCCATGATGGTCAACAAACTGTGACCCGTCATTGTTTTTGGCAACGGCCCAACACAATCAACAAGAACCCTACTGAATGGTTCATCAAACGCAGGAATCGGAATCAAGGGAGCTGGGTTGATTGATGGCTGTGGCTCACCACCAATCTCACATGTGCGACATGTCTTGCAAAACTCTACCACATCTGCATTCAATTTGGGCCAAAAGAAATGCCTCGTGATCCGTTCCTTTGTTTTTCTAATACCGAAGTGGCCGCCAATAGGCGACTCGTGGGCAATCCGCAAAACATCATTGCGGTTACAGGGAGGGACTACAATCTGGTGGACCACAGCCCAGTCTTCATCAGCTGGCCTAAGGGGAGGTCTCCACTTCCTCATCAAAATGCCATCTTTGACATAGTAGCACTCAGGGACCTTTTCAGCCTCAGTCTCAGAACATGCTGTCTGGGACAAGCCTTTCAACACAGGGTCTGCCTGCTGTGCTTCAACCAAGGAAGACTTGCTAAACAACTCACCGCTGTTAGCAACAGAGCCTTGAACCATATCCCCTTCATTCAAATCCTTGAAAAAAGTTTCAGCCAACCAAACATCATAATTCTCCTCCACATTCACAGATTCTGCATCAATCTGTGCAGCCCTACGAGCTTGGGACCTAGTCACAACACAATCTTGGAAAATCCCTGGAAATTCCTCCTGTAACTGCTCAGTTTCAGCCACCTCAACTGGTTTCTCTGAAACAACTGGGGATGCAACAACCCTATCTCCAGCCAAGTCGTTACCCAACAAGAAATCAACGCCTGCCATAGGCAAATTCTGGACGACTCCAACAGTAACAGGACCAGTAACTAGGTCACACTTCAAATCAACCCTAAACAAGGGAACTGACATGTAACTGCCATCAACAGTCTGTAACAAGACTTTTGCATTTACAGCACTACCAGGTGGAAAGGTCATTCCTCCTCCCACCAACAATGACTGAGTGGCCCCTGTATCTCTAAGAACTACCACTGGCTTACCTGCCTCACCAGACGAGCAGGGGGTCACCTCACCATCAAACAAAAAGCTACGGTAGCTCTCATCTACCTGCTTTAACCTATCCTGACATTTGTGAGAGAGGACATCATTTTCAAGCATGGGGACAGACCTTGTCATAACAAAACCTAAATCCTTCTTGTCTCTCTGCAATTGGAAACATTGCGATTTCACATGTCCCCTCTTCTTACAGTAATCACAGATTGGGCCATATGACTTTGGACTGGTTGGTTTTTCAAGCCCCTTCTTAACTCCCTGAGGTGAGTTGCCACCTTTGCCTTGCGGATCTTTTTCAAACGAGGGCCCCTTTCTACTATCATTCTGATTTTGCCCTCTGTTTGGTTTTCCTTGAAAAGGCCTGAATGCAGGTCTATCCTCACCCTTGTGGGTCAATTCATACTCGTCTGCCATGAGAGCTGCTCTTTTCAAGTCAGTCACCTTGTGGTCGTTGAGGTGGTAGCTAGTACTGAGCGAAACACTCTTTTTGAACTCCTCCAAAAGAACTACTTCTCTAAGGTTTTCAAAACTTTCGTCAACCTTTAGAGATCGGAGCCATCTATCCAACATCACCTCCTTTTCTCGAGCGAACTCAACATGAGTCTGACCTGTCTTACGAAAGGTGTTCCTGAACTTGTGCCTGTAAGCTTCTGGTACCAACTCATAGGCGTTCAATATTGTGCTTTTCACTGTATCGTAATCACAAGACTGTTCCTTTGAGAGAGAGGAGAAAACTCTGGCAGCCTTCCCGACAAAAACACTCTGAATAAGCATGGGCCAATGCTTTTGTGGCCATTCCAAACTCTCAGCCACTTTTTCAAATGACACAAAGAAGGTATCTACCATCTCTTCCTCAAATTTCGGCACAAGACGGATATTCTTTGCCAAATCAAACCTGTGGGAAGCATTTTCCAAATTGGGGGTAGCATGTGTGTGAGCTAATTCCAGCTCACGCAATCGGAACTGCTGTTCCATTTCTAACCTTCTCATTTCCGCTTCTATCTCTCTTTGTTTTTGTTTTTCTTCTGCTTCTCTTTGTTTTTGTCTTTCTTCTGCCTCCAATCTCATCTTCTCTCTTTCTAATTCAATTTTGGCAAGCTCAAGTTGAGCATTTCCAGAAAGTTCCATATTTGGTTCTTTAAGATTCATATGACTACCTACAATGTCAAGTTACCTTCTTCAAGCTTGGGGTTATTTCTACTTTCAAATACCGAGCAATGGCAATCAAATCACACTTTCTCAATGACTGCAAGTTGGAGATGGACAAATCTGTCCTCTCAACGAATGCTTTAACATCAATTGTACTAATACTCATAATGAATCAATGTACAGCAATAACAAATCAATGAAATCTTGTCTGTATGACTTCAAGACAATTCTACAAATTTTCAACAAATTCTTTTTTGAAATTTAACAAACAATTCTAGCCAATTTTAATTGTTCATTTCCCGGACTGGCCCCCAATTTTGTTACGACACGATTTAATAAAAAGGCTATCGAAACAAAAGAAGTTGTAAAGTTCAAACAAAACAACTTTATTAAAGTCTTCTTCCTTTTTGATCAGACAAGATCTCATACACAATGTAATATATTCATGAAAACATCATACAACCAGCTACTAACAGTAAATATGGCGATTAGCTTACAAATAATCCAGTTAGCAGTGTGTAAGGATGAAGAAAGTCCTCTCAGTATATATAAGTCCGAACGAGTCCAAATAAGTGGGGAGAAGTCTTTCAGCTTGATGAAACCCAAGGTGTAGATGGCTCAAAACCACTAAATATGCACCATTTGGCGAAATAGGTGTCGCACACATTCTACTTTGAATAAATCAACATATTGACAAGTTTGCATGACTGGCAATCATTAGTAGTTTTTGGTACAATATAATCTATAAATGCTGAAATATTGAACAATAAAACATCATTATTCAGGAAGTTACAAGCTTTTAAATATGGTAAACATAGCAAAAACCACGTGTCGCAAACCAAAAATTATACATATTTGTCATGTTTTTAAATGAAAACATGCCCTCTGATGAATAGAAATTATACTAAAAATCGTGTGTCGGTATACTCCTCAAATAAAAAAAAATAATCATGTATTAAAGTAAGATTGAATGCAATAATTTTACAAATAAAAATTGTCGCAAGGTTTCGTGAAACATACGTTACCGTGACTTATAACCCCCCTTACTTACTGTACCTCTAAATTAATTTCGTGTTTCTTTCGTCCTGAATTAACTTCATACTACCTCACCTCGAAACCATAACAATAGAAATGCTATTTGGATTTGCACTATGAAATAAAGATACAAACGATTGCGTGTTTCTGACCGTATAGATAAGAAAAGTAACCTACGTTACCACCGCTATCAGAACTAAACAACAAAATGAATACAAGAAAGTTACTAAACATTAACACATGGTACCCTCATCCATGTGAAATAATATTAACTCATTCGCAACTATACATCGTTTGTGAAACTCAGGTCGAACTGAAAATGAAACATGCGTTACCGTAACATACGTTACTGTTCATTTTAAAACTTTCAATTAATTTAGTAAAATTGTAACCGCTCGCCCGCGAACAAGTGCTTTCTAGCGCCATCTGGCGTCGTACATTTGCCTAGCTACATTTTTAGCAACCCATGGTATGTCACATCGGTAGCATGTTCTCAAGCATGGACATCAATTATTTGAAACAGTTGGCTAACGGCGATTGAAGTTTGATTCGATTTGTATACCAAATTACATCGAATTATTGGTTATTAATGAATATATGAATCCTTTCATATATGCTTGATCAATGGGCGTAAACAAAATCACATCTTAGGTGGATTTTCAGGCACTGTAGGCTACTATTTACACAGTCAGTGTTGTAACGTAGGTTTCATCTCAGTAACGTAGGTTACTATTTCATCTATGCTCTTAAAAAGCTATAATTTTGGAGACAACGGTTTGCACTAAGAATATGTAATATGCCTTGATAGAAACGTATGTTCCAGGGACTAAAAATCAATCTGAAATTCATATGTGGAGGAAGTAAAAACGATGTGAGATATGTTTTAATTTTGCACTTAGAATTTGTAATAATATGCATGAATAAGAACATATGCTTCAGAAAAAAAAAATCATTCTGAAATTCAAATGTGGAGGAAGTAGGAATGATGTGAGATGTGTTTAATTTGCAATATTTTCGTACCTCTTACCTTAGAGTTAAATCATTGCTAACCTTACGCATGCGAGGCTCGGTCCCTATATTCAGATGTAACATGGTTTACATGATGAACATAATATTATTATGCTAAAACTTAATTTAGCTGTTTTTACTTTCAGATTTCACACTAATAGTATTTCTCTGGTCTCTCTTTACCTTAAAGGGCAATGAAACTATGGCTTTCGGTTATCATTATCGTTTAGAGGGTGAACAGACATTTGATTTGAAAAATAACTTGGCAATTTTGGCCTCTTGGATCCCATGAAATCCTTACGTGAACATACTCACATTTTACTAATTCTTACGGCGGCAATGGGAGCGGCTATGTTCTTGTAATTACCGACATGCTTTGCAAACTCTGACGTATGTGCTTAGGGATGAACAAAAAACTTTTCACTGATTTCAAAGCATCTACAAGTATTCAGACAATGGTTTGAATTGGTGGTATTTAAATGCATTATCATATCATTGAATAGTGGTATACCCGATAGAGTTTTGACATATTTCTTCCAAAGCAGAAATCTGAGTCGGAGTAATGTTACAATTATAATAAACAGGTATATTACGATGTATACAGTATACTCTTGAGTTGCTTTGCCCTGTAATTTAATTCAAACATATAGAGAAACTGACCAGAAATGTAATGTGATTAAAAGAGGGCAAAGAAAATGGGATTCCAACGGAATATTATATTACTCAGTCAACTCGGGAACAACTCAGCGTAGGTTCAAACTGCCTCCACATTATTGAGGTCATAAAATGCAGATTAGAATTAGAATTGTTTTCTTTGATGCAAATATGAATTTGGTAGTACAATTGTTTGATGTAAGAGTGATGTTAAAGTAACAGTTTAAAACAAAAACATTTTTATAGCTTTTATGCTCTTTTCCGCAAGCTCTTTTGTGTGTTCATAATTCTGACGCCCGTGACGCTTATTTGAAATAGTATGTTTATTATCATAATTCTGGTCATTATCATTGTTCACATCATGATTGTTCCACGGTTATTTTGTACTATGGAAACTGTGATAACATTATTATATTGCATTTTTCATTTGTGCATGTATTACACATTTGATGTATGCATCAACTGTATGATTTGTATTATTTTCTTAATATGTTTTTGTTTTCAAATTTACATCAAATTAAAAATATTATGTATCATAATGCTGCGACATCTGATAATAAAAAAACATTCACACCCTTTAGCATCTAGGAGTAGAAAGGAGTAAATATTGTTTTAAAATGCAAGTAATATCTTTTACAAACAAAATACGTGCCGGATATCTTAATAGTTTGTACAATAACAAATGTTGAGGGTTTAAGTGTATATCAATGCAACTTACGTGAAACCTACGTTACCTATATTAAGGGTTCTTAAATGGTAATAATGTTATCGGAATAGAATTTATATTGTAATATTTATAAACGTACATAATGGAAAGACATTTGTCTATTGCCTAAGCAGTCAAAATATTTATATGAAAGACAAATAAGGGGAGTACTAGGTGGATTCACACGACCTGATCAGAAGTTATTGATATATGATTCTTCAAAGTTAATGATTATCACAAAGTAATATGAAATACGTCCTTTGGAGGCAAATATTGCTTTAAAACATATAAAGGAATGTCTAGAGCAGTTGGTAATGTTGACATTGGAAGACCTCTTCTACTCCGATCGTATCCAGGTGTGTGTTGTATTTGTGTAACATACGTGACCCATATGCGAAACATACGTTACTAAAGTTTAAACAGACACTTGGTTCCTTATCATTTCATGATAATGTGTTGTTTTAAATATGTGATTCACGCATCCAACTGGAAACTGTCAATGCATGAGTAGGGCTGCCATGGTCAAGAATTATGTAGATACAAGGAACGACGCGGGATATATAGTGGAACACCTGATCCACCTTCACCAACACCCTAAATCCCAGTGGCTAACAATTATCATGTGATTGGAAAGAAAAGTAATTTCCTTTGAAATTACAATCGTCGCATTGAATTTTGTAGCTAGCAATTAAAAATTAGATTCAACGTGCCTTCCTGTAAAAATAAAATACTGCCAATTAAAAAAAAGTGCAGTAACGTAGGTTACGCAGATGAAATTGACATGTTAAACTGTAAGTTTGAGAAAATTAGAAGTTCACAACATTACGTGCTCATATTTATCTAAAGTATAATTCAAAGCCTCCTCTTTCATTTTGTTCGTGTCACAAAGATTTTGAGAAAAGTTTATTTTTTCAAAATTCCAAAATCCGAGTTGTACATATTTAGTGGTTTTGAGCCAGATGCGTAGGCTATCCCGCGACGAATGACGAAGTCCCACGATGTCGGCATGATCACCAGAAGGCGGAAGTATTCTGCGACGAAGTCCCACGGCGTCAGCGCGATCATCCGGCGACAAAGATGTCCCACGTCGAAGTCCAACAGTAACAACGATGTTGAAGCGACAATATCATCAGCAAAGATGCGAACATATCTTGGTGAATAACTCATTCATCAGCAACAGAGTTATTGAAAATATGTTGTCCAAATGTCCAAGTAGTTTTCCGCAATAAAATGTGAAGGATTATGGAAGTACTCTTTAAATTCTTCAAGCAGGTTTTTCCAGCAATGTGACATTAATGCTGGCAACAAGTAGATAAGCAAGTCAGTTAATAACTCATTCGCAGGTAGTAATAACTATCACGATCAACGATCTCGATAACCATCTCGAGTACGACCTCGATCACCAGGTGTGGCGTACACAGTTCAATCAACTTTCTCAGGAACACGATCTCGATAACCATCTCGAGTACGATCTCGATCACCCTGTGTGGCGTACACAGTTGATCATTCTCAGGAGCACAATTTTGTTCACCCTCTCTGGAGCACGATCTTATTAAGCTCTCACCTGTCCACAATTTCTCCCCACATGTTCTGAGTTTCATTGCAGACTAGAATATTCTAATTCTAGAAAGTTCTTCATTTTTCATTATAAACAACTCACTGCTAATCTGGAATGTTCTATGTTATCCATTACACACAATGAGATAATAACAGGCATTATCAACTATGACATCATGACCTAATTACTTTCAAGTAAACAACTTTGAATCACATGACCTTAATTTGTAAATCTGTGTCCCTGGACCAATCTTTTATTACTAAATGTGTTGTTTACAAATATAATTAAATCAAATAAGAAATGTTTTCTATGAGTGTAATAACACTAATTACATGTCTTAATAAAAGTTTCCAGAACATTCTTTTTATATGCAATGCATTTCTATTGTATTCCAGAACCATCCATTTATCTATATTAATTAAACAATGATCTTTCTAATTATAATATATAAAATAAATGTACTTTTATAGGTATACATCACAAGGGTCAATGTGAAATTTTACCTGCAAGAGTCTATTAGGATTGATAACTTTCCAACCCTGCATCTGTTTGTAACCAAACTTGATTGGTAGATGCCCTACATTGGCCTTCTTGATATTCTGGGGTCAAAGGTCACATAAATAGGTCAAAGGTCAAATGAGGGTCAATGTGAAGTTTTACCTGCAAGAGTCTATTAGGATTGATAACTTTCCAACCCTGCATCTGTTTGTAACCAAACTTGATTGGTAGATGCCCTACATTGGCCTTCTTGATATTCTGGGGTCAAAGGTCACATAAGTAGGTCAAAGGTCAAATGAGGGTCAATGTGAAATTTTACCTGCAAGAGTCTATTAGGGTTGATAACTTTGCAACCCTGCATCCGTTTGAACCAAACTTGATTGGTAGGTGCCCTATATTGGCCTCCATGATATTCTGGGGTCAAAGGTCAAATGAGGTCAAGTGCACGCAAGTGGGCGAGACACTTTACGGCTATCGCCTTGTTTTATGAACAAGTCATCAAAGAAATACTAGATCCCTTTATTTTTTTCTCATTTTTCTAGGATCCGGTTTCAGAAGAGGAACAAGGCTAAAGAAGAGAAGGAGCTGCGTTGCATCCAACTCATCGAGGAGAAGAGACGCCAGTCATCTCTCAGCAGTTCAGGGGAGGGGGATGATTCGGCGTCACCGGAGGAGTTTAGCCCTCCGCCCACTTTTGCCCGCTAGAGCCATGCATGAAAGTCAAACTAGTATTCCACCGAAACTTAAACAAAACCCACCCAAACTACTATAATTTCCCCGCCCCCCCCCCCCCCCCCCCCTCTCTCCATCCCCATTCAGATAAAATTCAAAGGAGAGAATCACTCTTTAAAATGGCTCTGACACTGAATAACATGTAAAGCTTTTGCCCAATTCTACATATAATTATCAACCGCTGTGCATATCAAGAGCAGTGCAAGATCTCCATACAAATTGCTACGGCTCCTCCGAGAGTATTATTCTTCCTCCAGTCTTTTCTGACATTAGCGTCTTTTCGCTCTGCGACGCATGTGCGGCGACGGGGGATTTAAATCCGCTGTGACCGTCCCCGTACTCTGGCTACAGTCGCGATCTATTTGCAGTTTCGCAATTCTGAATACGCGGGAGTTTCACTCGTTCCATTTATCATGCATGTTGTACTATAAGCATACGGTATAGGCAGTACAAATCACAACATACTGTGCATGCAGCGCGTGTGTACGAATCAGTGCATGAAACACGTGAGGTTCTAAACCAACATGCGTCGCCGTGCGAAAAGACGCTATTAAGTTGCAAGGCCTTGACAAAATGCTACCCCCTCCTTTTTCCTTGTTAACTCATTTCCTACAGGAACCTTGTGGGTCCTGTGTTTACTAATCAACTCTTGGGGGATTGCAAATTCTAGTAGGAAAAATGTAAATATAGGTGTTCTGCACCCTCATGCAAATCAGTCTAGATTCGACACCTAAGCTGCATCTATCGGGTGATGACGTTAAAGGGCGGTCGCAGACGGAAAAAACAAATCAAAATTGATCAAATGCGTCTGTAAAAAATTAATAACCAACCAAACTTTCTCTCTCTCTCCTGATTCGCCCCTCAAAGTAAGTGAGAGTGATTATATACAAAAAAATAATCATCAATATTTATTATAAATAGTGTTTGTATTTCAACTAGCAAAATTGCTTTTTTATGAATTCATTCTTAAATTACAATATCTTAATAGCATTTTCTAAATTTCTCACATTTCTTGTGCAAAATCAAACAAATACCTATTTTTACGCAGTTGCCTTCATGTGATTAGCTTCGCTTTACATGTGGCCTATTGTATAACGTTTTTGGTGTGGGTGAAATCTTATTCATATGTATATATACAGCTTGAAGATGCTATGTATATAGAGAACATATTTGTATGTCATATAATAATTGGCATGATGCATTTAACTTTGATTGTCATTTATGAATTACATAATTATATTTTTAATGGTGGAAATTGTGTAATGAATGTAGAGACTCGGGTCTCTACATCAGGATAGTGGGTATATGCATGGCAACATTTTTCAAATTTAAGGTTATTTTATCTTGTTGCAAACATGGTTATGCCAAATATCTACACACTAACCTTGTGGGGGAAAATGTAAAATCATACCTTTATTTTTCATAACAACAATAACAAAAAAAAATGTATGAAGGGAAGATACAGGTACACTAAATAAGTGTATTGTTAATCCACAAATTACCAGGTTAAGAGATTATCAGCATTATACAATTCATTGTGAAATATATAATATATTTCGTTTGTGATATTTTTACATTTGATCTCAACAAATGGCGGAATAATTAGTACTCGTAGAAACTATGGGGAACAAAAATGCTTTATTGCGATCCTTACTATGTAAGGAAAAGGACTACCGTAAAACTTCGCCTATAGGCGGTACTGGTTCAATAGGGTTGTCTCAACTTTACATGATTATGCTATCATGAATATTCATTAAGACCTGCTCGAAGATCGTTGACAAAGGGCTAGATACATATTCATTATACTAGATCCTTGTGGACGCGGCTGGGGCTGTTGATTAATACCTGCTAATACTGTGAGATAGTAGCGCCTATAGGCGAAGTTTTACGGTACACAAAAATTATTCTGACATTTGTAGTTTCCATCTGTGCAATATATGGATGCTAATAATTGCAGGAAATAGAAATGCCAGAAATTTTAAACAACTTATTGTAGATATAATTATTTATAGTTTTACAAATGTTGGAAATTTAACAAACGTTGAGATAATATGAAATACACTTATAAGACAGAATTATGGTTTTGTGCCAGATTTGTTAATTCAATACATTAGGTAATTCTATAGCTAGCTGAATACCGCTCCTGGAGGGCTGAGGAGCGGTAGTGATTTTTGAGCACTCAAGCTTGCATCCAGTACATTTTATCAGGATTGGCACTTCTTATCTCTAGCCCCTGGGCGCTAATGTCTCAGCAGAGGATTAGAGGATTAGGATTGTTGACAGCAGTAATAAAACTGATAAGAATGTAGTCGATACGGGAAAAAAAATGATAAAATTGATCACCACGATGGTGGAAGACGTCATGAATAATGATTGTTGGTAAGCATTGGGAGTTTTTTAAACAATTTTTTCCTCTGATCTTTGATCTATGTTAGATCGTTGCAAAATACTTGCCCATCAATTGGACGCGCTTTGCCTATAATTCAGATTTGTGGGAATAATAACAATAATAATATACTCGATTTATATAGCGCCTAATATGATTGATAATCATCTCTAAGCGCTTTACAATGATAATATTACCCCCGGTCATAGGATACAATGCAAACCAGCACACATTGTGTGCACCATCTCCACTCCCTGGGGAGCATTCCTTCCAAGCGGCTCATGGGCATTGAGAAGATCATTCACATATAGGCTTTCACCTCCTACCGGGTCCCCATTTATACACCTGGGTAGAGAGCAGCAATTGTGGATAAATTGTCTTGCTGAAGGACAAAGGCAGTGGGCAGGGTTCAAAACTCGGGATCTCATGATCGGAAAGCGCGCGCTCTACCAATCTTGCCACACCACATCCACATGTGGAATGATGAAATTAGTTGAATAATTCACAACCATTATTGCAACAACAAAAATGTTTGTTTGTTGAATGAAAGTAATTTGAATTGATGTATGTGTAATGTGATTATCAGGCCTAATGTTGGCGATGGTTTATAGAAACGATGAAATAATCAATTGTTTTAAATTGGTATTGTGGGATGTTGTGTAGTACAGTCGCCTCCATGCGCAAGTTACCCCTGGATCGCATGTGCAATGAATGTGCTATGAATAGAATTGGCATTTATAGCAATTGTTATATAATGTAAAAGGATTGGCACCAAATAAATGCCAACAAATTTACACCAAATCATGCACATTTTTTTTATCACATGTAATCGTGCGCTAAACAGTGGTAACTTGGGTATGGGCGCCAGTGTATATAACCCCTTACATGCCTCCGCCAATGAAGTGGTCGGAGGCATGATTTGTTTTGCCCTACCCTAACCCCTGCAATATGTGACATTTGTTAATGTGGAGTGACGGGTAGATTTAGGGAGAAGGGTACATAAGAGTGTGGAAATATCTATTTGGACATACATGTATAACTTCAAAAGTTTATTTGATGTGCTTGTAGCTAGACGTTTACGTGAAGCTTCAGTGTTTATTGATTGTACTTTTCTAGAACTAAGTTCCAATGTAAGTTGCAATAATTATGCTAGTTATTATAACAGTCATTTTACTGTACAAGTTAACAAGACTAGTGTCTGAATACGGAGCAAGTTTCCAAGTTTAATGTTACAAGTTGCAAATTTGACTTAATGTATGTGCCATGAATGAAAATTTGCATCCATGAACAAAATTGATGTGGCATATATGAATGATGATTATATGTTTCATATTGGAAAAAAAACATATACTGCAAGTTTAAGCTTCAATATTCATTCATAATTATTGGATTAACTACTTTGAGTATATAATAGGTTTTTGATATTGTCGTTCGAGAAAGAGAAGACTGCAAAATTACTATTGTAAATAGTCATTTACTATAAGATTCTTTACTTTTAGTACGTACTAGAAATTGTTTGAATGTGGGTTATCTTTGTTAATTATTCAAACAATTTTACTCTTATTATTATTATTATTATAATAAATAATGAATGTGATTTTCAATATTCAGTATCCTTCAGACCAATAGCTATAGGAGACTGTATCAGTCCCCTATTTGTACATATAAATAGTTTATATTGCATTATATTTGAATTCTGAATAAAGAAGTCTTATGGCTCATTTCAATTTAATTTGTTTTTGTTTATTTTTTTCCCCCCAAACAAATCTTGTGTAAGAGAAATGAGATTAGAATAGTCGATTGAAGGGCATACCTACAATGTATGAAGTGGATTTTAGTAGGAGATATGATATGATATGCATATAACTTTGCATTATATTACATTATATTGATTACAAGATGATTGGATTCAGCACACACTTTCCATCCCGAAGACCAATAAATGCAAAACGGCGACATGTATGAACAAAACCAATGTTGTCCTTTTTATATAAATGGTGGTATAAACATTTATTTGCAATCCATAATCAACATCATATCAATTACGTATAGAATATTTATCTAAATACACATAAAAACATTTAATAATAGTTTCTGAGTTGTTTTATAATTACATGACAGTTTTTACAGAATTTCTATTTTTAAAATATCTCTTATTTTCTCTAAAGGTTAATTTAATTTATTTTTCAATCAGGGCTCACAATGGAAAATTATACTTTTTTTGCCTGGTCAGACAGATCATATCCTCAACTGTTCAATAATTTCCCATGACACAAAAACAAAATAAAGAAAGCATGTAATAGGTAGTTTAGTTTCCTATTAACGATAATAAAGAGGTACTGGTTGATATGCTCTTCCAAATTTGACACTCAGTTTTTCATTATCTCACAACAAAATTATTTTGTGCAGCGCCCTCTATACCAAAACTGAACTTCAATTGTCGAGTAAAAAAAACCTGTTGAATAAAATTTCACACGTATGCATGCACTTGGAGAAGGAATCCTTGTTAAATGTACTTTCACATAGATTTAACAACTAACCAAGACACTCGCACCAAAATTAACCAGTACTCTTCTGTACCTTTAAGACAACAACGTTGCAAGTGTTTTATGTAATTTATTTTGGTGGCTCAATATGAATTGTTGGTGGCCCTGTTTTTTCCCATGCCCAGCTGATCGGTGCTGATTTCAAGCTGAGGGGACCTATAGCGTCTAGATGGCCTTATTTTCACAATTCGGCTCTCTCTATGTAATTTTTCTTGAAAAAAAGGAATTTGGCAGTCATTTCTCATGAAATCAATCAATTTTGGGGTAATTAGTAAATATCTAATTGTCCTGGGAACGCCTCTTTTAAATCGCCAAAATGTGACGTCATCTTAAGTACGGACTAATGAACTAAATTCTGTAGATGACGCGGCAGACCTATTTTACAAGTCATCAACTTTGGAATAAGTGCCAAAGTACGTTGTATTCTTTAGGTCCTTTAAAGCTTTATGTTTCAGAGACATAAATGTTACTGAAACATTCCCTAGCCCTAGTTTTACTGATAACTGTCTTTAGCAGTCACTGACTATACATGTAGTTGCCACTATAGTAATCATGTGCAGAGAAAAAACACAATGTTGAAGCCAAATGACAGTATTTATTCATATTGGATTATAAAAATGTGGCAAAAAAAACGCCTATCAATTGATTTATTTGCAATTCAGAAAAATATCTATGGTAAAAGATCGATATCGCCGATGGCTCGGGTGAAAAAAGCTGTGAACTTTTCGCAAAATCTAATCGGCGGCGCATGGAATTTTCCTTATATTTTCGCATTTTACGATTATATTTTACCACATAAACCCTCTTTTATACTATTTCAACCATTTGGATCAATTTCTTTGGGCTAATAGAGGGGATTTCCATAATTTTCCCAAGAGGTAGCCTGTCTACAATGCCCACTATCTTGTTTCCCTCAGGTGGTCACTATAAACAAGTTAAAGGGATAGTTAAGTTTTGGTATAGAGGGTGCTACGCAAAATATTTTTTTTGTGAGATAATGAAAAACTGAGTGTCAAATTTGAAAGAGCATTTTAATGACAGAATAAACTTAATTTAATCACGATTGGTTCAGAAGTGGCTGAAATATCCATAAACATAACCATTTGTAATAATTGTAGGGCCCCACAATTATTCAATAATTTTGAACCAGCCATTAAGAGTTTTTTTAATAGTTGTTGATTATCTCTTCATCTAATCACTATTTCACATGCACAATATTTTACTTAAAATGGCTGAAACCCATGAGTTTCTAGAAAGTGCCCTCTTGAGTTTTAGCAGCTCTTTTTGAATGATAACAGGCTTTTTACTTAGTCATATTTATATTTTTGTATTCCTTTCGAGCATGGTGGAGTTATAGCTATAGTTTGTAATGTAATGGTGCAGATTTTGGTTACTAAAATTCAGTTTGACCAAAACTCAACTATCCCTTTAACATTGAATTTTGCAATTTATAAAAAGATGGATCCAAGTAAAATCAATAAAATGATCAAGAATGCTTGATAAATATCAACATGTATATATTCCACACTGTGATGTATCAGGATCTAACCTAAATCACAAACAAGAATGAACTCAAATTCATTGATTTCAGTAATAACCTGAATATATAATAATAATATAAACTCATGAAAATCTGTATGTTCACCACATACATATAAAAATAGTTATGTACAATTATTACTATAGACTGTATGAAAGTACTATAGTTATGACACTTATGAATTATAATAAGATAAAAACAGGAAGTTTATATTAACCAATGAATACACTGAAAAAATCATAGAAAAAACATTTCAGTATTTCAGAGGTTGCTATGCAATGTAATTATTCATTACTGCACACAAAAATAGTTTCTGTTTTGTGTATAGGTATGTTGTAGCATTATTTTTCAATGAGTATTTGTGAGCCGGTAGTACAAACAATAGAGCTATATATATGAACATATTAAAATGATACAATTTACTGGAAAAACTATATCCATATCATATTATCTTGCATAAAAGTCATATTGAAAATATATCGGGGAGTTTTAACTAAAAGTGTAATATTCAAAGTGAAATAGTTAATAACTATCAAATCTAATCAAATTTAATCTAATCATTTTCTCAAGATATTGAATTCACTTCATTTGGAATAACATATTATTCTGGTGGATCAAAATATATTTCAGTACAATTAAAATACATAATTTCATGAAGAAAAAAAACACACATACACTGTACATATGGACATTGATTACTTACATATACCACAAACTTACAAAAACATGCTTGACATTTCATTACATGTAACATGTATGCTGTGCATGACATCTGCCTTCAGAACCACACATTCATCTTACTATTTGCATAGTCTACATTATATTGCATATTTTCTGTTTACAGTTTCAGTATTTCAATTACTCAAAATTAAGATTTTAAAAAACGATTAAACCTCTTTTTGTACAAGCACCATAACCATCTTTCAGTGCATTATTATTCAATAGTAAATACACAGAGAAAGAAAGCATGCCAAATGCAGGTGAAACGTTACAATAAAATTACATAATTGATTCTGTCAAACGCAGAAATATATGCAGTAGAATTCCTTATAATGATGCCATGAATATTAAAGTTAAAAAAGTTAAAGTCTTTCCCGTACCAATGTTGGCACATAAGGCGGCGCCTATCTCCGTTTCAATAGCCCTAGGCCACACGTCTACTAAATGTAGCGAAAGTTACAGAAGGGGGCTAGTCCTCTGGTAACTCGTGTGATTAACTTTCCCTTCTCCATTCTATAAATGCCGAGTGTCTGGCTAGAAGGCAGAAGGTACCATTTTTAAAGTCTTTGGTATGACCCGGTCTGGGTTCGAACCCGGGACCTCCCGTGCATGAGGCGGACACTCTAACCGCTAAGCCACCATGCTCGGTGGCATGCCATGAATATTACCTTGTTGTAATCAGGTATCTTGTTATATAAAGGTATAAAGGTAAAAAATAATGTAAAGAGCTGCATACCAGTAACATATATATTATATCACAGCTCTCTATAATGCGGTTCCGCTGTACTGTACATGGGAAAAACCTGACTAAATAGTACTTGTCACAAATATATTTTTTTTTTATTGTTTGAATTGGAAAAAACACATTCAAGAACATAATATTACATGTATAACCTTTTCAAGGAAATATTTGAGTTCCTTTATAGAAGATGATTGTCGGAAACAAATATACTGTAGATATCAATGTCTATGAATGAACTATTTAACAAAATACAAAGTAAAGTCAAACCTGTATCAGCAGCCAACCTGCATATAGTCACATGGTCACCAAAAGTGATCCCTTAGGCTTAGAGAAAAAAAATTATGTTACAGAATCTGTCTGTAGAAGTCAGCAGTCTATAGTGGTCATGCACTTTTCGTGTTTCACTTTGGAGGTCACTATACACAGGTTTGACTGTTAATAAACATCGATAGAAGTGTATAAGAAAGATTAGAATTGCTTTGTAGCAGGTTGTCAGAACGAAGAATAAATACAATTGCCTCATGAATAAATATACAACGTAGTTGTTTTCAAAGTATACCCTGTTTTCCTCCACTTTTAAAGGGTACCACCAGCCAAAAATAATATTCTTATAAATAAAAGGTAACCTTTTTAGTAGTCCATTCCGCCAAAAATTTCAGAAAAATATCTTTCCTGCAAAATTCAATTTAATTGGAAACAAATAACCATACCACAACATGTGTTCATGGGTCTGCATACGAAGACTAGCTTTTGTCTAGGACGAACGCATCGTCCGTGAATCTATTGTCTCCAAACGTACGCGTAAATAGAATTGCCGCACGCCCAAACGTTTGGCGCATATGGAACCATGAGGCCATAATGGTTCCGTAAGTGTTGGCAATTAATTGCATTGTTTATGAATTACACAACCCTTTGCAAAGTGTTGGTCATCTATTTGATATCACACAACGGTACCAACATATATAATTAAGTGTTGTTCTTTGACTGGTGGTCCCCTTTAAAGTCTTTAATATAAGCCATAAAAAAAAGTCTTTCAAAAATTATAAAAAACCAAAAAAATTCAAAACATTTGCATTAGTTACTGTTTTATTCTTTCTCATATAAAAACATAGCAATGTTCTTAAATGTTTAGTAGTCAATACATGTAAGACAATATACTTTAATGAATGTATGGTAAACATTGGAATGTGTGGTTATATGGCACATGAATGTATCTACATGTCTTTATATTTCTGTCTGTTTGGAATTCAAACCAAGGAGTACAAATATTTCATTTAATTGTGTATCCAAGACCAGGGTACCCTTTTCATAAAACTGTTCAAATTGTAGGTGTCCAATTATTGTAAATACCTTGGCAACAACCAATCAGCATCAAGCATTTTAGCTGTTGTCTGGGTAGTTACGATAATTGGACACTTACAACAGTTGGAGAAGTTTTAATGAAACAGGGCCCAGATGTTAATAAATTCCTCAAACATTACTCTCAGTCCATGCTGTACACGTCATACCATACAGTTATTAAATATTAAGACAGTAACTTGTCAATAACATATTATTATGCCAATAATGACTACTTTGTGATTGTTCATGCATTTATCATACTTTGTGTGCTTCGATTTTTGCTGTGTCTTCTTGGACCTCAACGTGAACATCAGCAGCAACTTTATTCCACTAACCTTCCTGTTCATCCTCAATATTTAAAACCTTTCTCTTCTTCTTTTGTCTCGGTAAATAATCTATACACATCTCTGTGATTAATATGTGGCTTGCTGAGGTATAGAGGCAATCAAAGCTCTGGTCCCTATGAAAGACCAGCTGCACCACAATGGCGCACCAGAATATGGGTTATCTAACCATTATCTCTTTCTTTTCCCCTACAATTAACCAGTATTGATGTTACTGAGTTGTTTCGTAACATTTTGTTATGTTTGTATTTCTTGAATTCTTTATATAGTAGAAATAAAAACAAACAAACAAAAACTGAATGCTAGAATTGGTGTTCCTCCATTTTGACCGCGTCTCCGTTGACCTCAAGGTGAACATCAGCAGCAATATTAATGATACCTCTCCCATCCTCTTCCTCCTCTATCCTCATCATCTCCTTCTCCTCCGCTATCCTCCGCAGCTCCGTGTCCGACAACGGGATGGCCGTGGGGTCAAAACTCTGTCGCGTCACCGTGCTGTTACGCTTTGCCGTCCCCATGTTACTGTTATCATCTTCGTTGTCGTCGACGTACTGCTTGGGGGCGCTCTGCGCCACGACGTCCGGGTTCGGGGTCCAGTGCGACGCGGAGAAGTAAGGTTGGAAGGACCGGCCACTCTGCGCGCCCTTCCCGAAAACTGCCAGGATGGCCAATCTCGCGTCCTCGTCCACCACGCAAAGCACGTACACGAACGCTATGCCCTGGACGATTGCAAAGACCATGAACAGGTATTGCAGATCGACAGCGAGGCTGTAGGCAACGGCAAGTGCAAACAGCCACGCGACATAACACATTATGAATAGGAGCGTCAGCTGGACGAGGCGTTTTGTCGTGAGCCACGCCCATGGCGCTCTCATCGGCTTCTCGCCGGGCATGCTGCTACTTTCTACAAAGTCACTGCTCGTTTCCTTTTGAATGATGTTGCGGTTTGCGAAGAAGAAGACGATGGCCGTTATCACCAGACAGATGGCCAGGGGGATCACCAGGGCAAAGATGAGTGCGTAAGGAACCTCTGAACTAAGGAAGCATCTGAGAAAGATGAACCAATAATTATATTAATATAATAATAATTTATAATAATAATAATTTTAGGCATTTAGCTACGCTATTCATAGTAAACTATATCACAGCGCTTACAATATTATTACCCCGGTCAACGGATACACACTGCAATCAATCCTGCACATTAAGTGCACATTTTCCACTCCCTGGGGAGTGATGATATAATGATTTATATTGTGTAAAATATGATATCTCATCATTTCTAAGCACTTTACAATATCATTACCTTAAAGGGTACCAACACCCAAAAATAATATTCTTATGAATGAAAGGTAACATCTTTAGAATTCTATTCCATCAACAAGTTCACAAAAATATGTTTCCAGAAAAAAAATATTATCGAAAAACGCATCACCATTCTAAAGCACGGTCTGAATAAACAAGACTAATTTGTCCAGAGCGAACGAATCGCCCGGGATTCTATTGTCTCCAAACGTACGCGTGAATAGCATTGGCGCACTCGCAAATGTTTAGCCTGTTCGGAACCAGGAAATAGTAGTGGTTCAGTAAGTGGTGGAAATTAATTGCTTTGTTTATGAATTACACAACCCTTTCAAAAATTTTGTGTATCTATTTGATATCACAAAACGGTACCAAAACATATAATCATGTGTTGTTCTTTGCCTGGTGGTCCCCTTTAATCATTGGACACGCTCATAATCAATCTACACATGACATGCACTTTCTCCTCCCTTAGGAGCAATGCATTCTGGCCACTATAAGGCACACTCAATGATAAACAATTATATACACAATTAAACACTGCCTGGGTGTAAGCTTGACTATACCATCGTTTTTAGACAATGCTGGTTAGATCGTTGGCTTATAAAAGTTATGCTGTAGGTGTGTTTTGCTAACATACCCCGAACAAAAGAACGCTGGACGTCTGTACCAAAGGACGGACGGACAACCCTAGATCATAATGCCTCCTGCTACTTTGTTGCAGAGGCATACAAATTACTATATCAGAGGTATGGTTAGAAGCAATGCTAGAAGTAAACTTTTTCATAGCAGCCCAATCGGATATGTAAAATCAAGAATTGCCTCTTTTTGGTGCCCAGGCCAGGGTTCTGCTATCTGTTTCCCAAGTCAGTGCTAGTGACAGTTGGAATCAATGGAAATTGGTGACCCAGAGTTCAATATCTCTTGCCATGGGCCAGTGAATAAATTCTAACTACTAGCCATGGATTTTCAGATGGCCGCTTGTTGGCGTCATCTCTTCGCATGGAGTTGAATAGGGAATAATGTATCTAGATGCTGTAAAGAGATTAGTGGATATCACATACCTCGGTAATGAGTTGTTGTAAATGGAAGGTGCTGGCGCAACTGTTACAACCATAATCACGAGGGGAATACCTATGAAGAAAAAAAAATAAGTGGTTGTAACAATCATGACTCGAACTAAGACACCAAATCTCAATAATATTTGTGTTTTATATAGGATGCAAACAAGAATAGCACACTAAAGGGTCACATAAATTCACTGCAAAGGTTAATTATCTGCCCAAAATCAAGGATTCCTATTACTATAACTTTTTCAATAACAATTGATTTATTATTTGCCTTTGCATCATGAATAAATAATGCAATTGAATGCAAATCGCAAGACATTTTCATACATGAAAACTTGTTTTAGGTTGGGGAGCAGTGTAGAAACCTGCTATAGCTCTGCATTATTGTTTATTATAAACATTTCCAAAATTATAATCATATCACATAGAGAAGGCTCCAACCTGCAAATGAAAACTCAATTAGCCCAAAATCAACTTAACGCCCTTTCCATACTCGCTCGATGAAATGTGAAATTTTTAGAGTCAAATTGAAATAAAAAGTAATTGTTCCACGCTACGCAACAAGAACATACCCCAAGTGGCTACGATAGCGTTGAACACCAGCCACCGGGACTCTGCGGCCTTGCGCAGCGAAGTGTCGTAACACTTCACCGCGATCGCAACCATGGAGCACGCCATCACGAGCATGAAGTAATGCAGGAACGCCGCCACCACTATACATCCTCGGGACATAGAGGGCTCACTCAGCCCAATGGCGAAGATAAGGTAGAAAGCCAGTGTTGCCAGACAGAATGAAGCCTCGATACGGTAGAGTTGCTTCTTCCTCAGTTTTCTGCTCAAATGAAACAAAAGTAATAGCCAATGTTTAACAAATTATAAAAATGACTGGCAATATGGTTCATTTATCTCCAACAAAGTGTAGATATTTGTTACGTTAAAAATACCTCTATAACAAAAAAATAAATATATTTATTTTTTCTCCTTCATATCCAAATCATGCTGGTCTTTATTTATATCTAATAGATCTTTTTTTATAAATATAAATCTACCGTTATTGAAAACATCTCCTAATGCTTTTCAAAGGAATTGTATTATTCCTACGTATGTGCCTGGTTAAGATAATCAGTGTAGATTCTGGATTGCGCAAGTAATTGACAACAAGGAGTGTAAATGAATGCTTGATAATGTGGATGAGATTTCCATGCAAGAACATGCAAGTTGAAATTATGAAGTGAATTAAGCATATTCCTTACATACATACAGCCAAATATTTTCACAATCCGTTTGTGAAAAAAGATTAAGAAGAATGCTAACTCACATCATTGCAATATAATGCAATTGTTGACAAAATGTTCTCTTATCCAAGAGAATGGAAGTCAAAATTATGAGGTGAATCAAGTTTCCTATGACTCTTTGTAACAAGTTTAACAGATTTTGTTCGAGATTCTGAAATACCCATACATTTTGTACATAGTCCAACACGTTTTGTAAGCAACTGGCTAAAAAATGCTATTAAACTCACTTTATTGCAATGAATGCAAGGAAGCAGAGGGCAGCAGCAATAGCAGCCAGACCAGCCCCTATGTAGACTGCCGCATGGTTGGGAGTCAACAGAACAGCCTCGGCAGACACATCCTGAATCAGGATTAAATACACACAAAATTGTAAATCATCTTCATATTCACTAATAAACCCATAGAAAAAGATTCAAATTTGTTCATTCATTTCCTTGCTTGTTCATTCTTTCATACATATGTTTATTCGTTCGCCAAACCATCCACCCTACCATCCATCAATTCATCTATCTGCCCATCCATCCATCTATACCCACCCATCGATCCATCCATCATTCAGCGAGTCACTCCTTCATTCATTCAATTGTTCATTTATTCACTAATTCATTCATCCACCCATCCATCCATCCATGCATTAAACCACCCTTGAGTGCCAAGCTCGCATTTTTGCGAGTTACAATACACACAAATGCCATAGAGCATTAAAATCCCTGGCACGTTAAGAGTTAATTAATTCATTCAATCATTGGTAAATAAATCCTACATTCAAAGGTGCTCACCTTCATCAGCGCGAATGAGCCAAGCACCTCGCACTGGCAGACAAACGTGTCGGTGTCTGCTAACCTAGCAGTCTGGCAGCCATCTTGACTCCAGGCTCCATGGCCTTCATTCAGTGAGCTGTTCCAGTTCCCACACGTTGGACTTACAGCCGTCTTTTCAAACTAATGTGGGGGGATGATTGAAAGTTATTAAATCAATATTATTTTTTAATAAAAAGTAAGCATAATACAAATCATGCAATCATAGTGATTGAATCACTACAATCATCATCATTGTTATCACTATCTTCATCATAATAATCATCATCCTCATTATCATTACCATCATCATCATCATCATCATCATCATCACCGCCATTGCCATCACCATCACCATCATCATCTTCATCATCATATCAACACCATATATTAGTCATTCTTCGATAAGTGTATAGTTTTGCGTCCCGCTACTTTGGTGTCGCATAGAAAAAAAAAGTAAAGCTTTTTTTGTTACCTCTTTGTGTTGACTTACAAGTAAGTTAAAAAATCAAAAAGTTAACAAAAAAGTAAAGTGATAACTCTTATACTTTTTTTAAAATTATTTTTTGTTATGTTCCACCCCCCTCAAACTCGCATGTCCCGATGGCATCATGTAAAAATATCATAATGTAGCATTTCAAAAAAGATGCATATTTTTTGTCCTAATATACCTTAATAAATTCAATTTTATGAGTTGACTACGAATACCAAGAATAAATACGCACAGATGCAATGTCTTAAGATTTTTTTTCAAAAAAGGAGTCTGTTTTTTGTGTCCCGATATTTTGCGTCATCTCCATCACGCATTTTGAGTCCACCATCTACGGTACAAAAAAATGCTAAATTTGAGTGATCGTGGTGGCAAAATGTCGGTTGACTAGGTAGTAGTAAGAAGAGACACATTTCTTCCCCGGTCTCCAGGTAAGTAACATTGTTTTTTTTGAGATCTTTGTCAAAAACCAGGTCCGTACCTTTATTAAGCGTCGTCTCCGAACGCTTGATATTAGCTAGATAAAGATGTTAGATTGAATTTCTAATCATTTGTATGAATGTGCCCACGGAACAACCACACAACACTATCACTCATTTGTATTGAATACATTGCTATTAGCTATCGGAGCTTTAAATGTGTCTGATATCATCTCCGTCACGCGTCATCTCCGTCACGGCTCTTTTGTGACTGAGATGATGAGTTTGAGTTGGATTGTCAACTCAGTTAATTGACACACAATGTTGTTCAAAGTTGACAAATATTCTATGACAAAGCTTAGTTTGCATGAATTTTAGATTATTATATAACATGTGATTCTAATGTATTCTGAAATACACGCTTCAGTCATCTCCATCACGCTTCAGTCATCTCCGTCACGCTGAGTTCAAATGCATAAATTTCGACAAAGATTATACTCTGGTAAAAAATATTTGTATTGGTATTTATAGCGATCTATTTACTCGTAATCATGTACCTCTCTTCATCCTAATTTCCTGAGAAAATTTCATCACACTAATTGAAAGCAAAACTATTTGGCAAAATTCACTATTTATTCAGCAAGGCAAGTATAAATGGTGGCTCTAGAGAAAACAAATGTGATTATGGTTGACCAATGTTTTTTTTTCTTTTCACAGTCACCCTTTCTTTCCAAACGAAGATTGAATAAGAAGTGAATTATGTTCTTCAGTTAAAATGCGACGATCTATTTGTGTAAAAATGTTGTGACGGAGATGACGCATTAACAGTGTACATGTTAATAAAACCCAACAAAATATTACATAGCCCCATTAAAGATCGCGCCAAACAATATTTCCCTAATCTACAGATGTTAACATATATTAAACACACAGAAAGAAAGTGAAGAAATAGTTTTGATTTTCACGATCTCACGATGGTCGAAAATATACACTTATTGAAGAATGACCAGCATACGATCAAACTTGTATATGAAGATAATCCAAGGATACAGAAAGGACTGGCCTATTCAATTAGGTATAAAGCAGATGATCTTTGAAAAGAGGTGCATATTACTTAACACCACAAAATGACCAATAAGTCTGGAAAAATTATTGTGCTGATCTTCACATGACATTAAAGTAGAAGTCATTACCTTTACAATGGTATATAATTTGTCATATTTGGACTAAGCAAACCTTCTCAACATGAGCGCCCAAGATTTGGAACATGACTGAAGCAATTTTAAAAGATAGGCGTCTATTCAAGCGCTGTAATCTGGTCATTTTTATCCAATGAAAAGTCATATTTAAATGTGATTTCTGGTGCTAAAAATGTTACAGAATGTAGATGAAAATACCCTCATTCAGGAAATACTAACATCCCGAATCTCATATTGTTAACAAAATTTGACAAAGCTTAGTCACATAATATATACACGTATGTTTTGTCTTTCTAGACAGGTTGGATAGTTGGTTCTCAGAGCAGGTTTGACTGTACTAGCTCACCTGCCTACTTGCGGTTGAGATAGTGCTTCTTGTTTCACCTTCGACCCCTGTGACATGCACCATCATGACCCAACCGTTGGGTACGACCTGTGACGACCCAACAGATTGGAAGAGCTTGTCGACTGGGTGGAATATGTACAGCAGGAACACATCGTCTTGCACTGTTGGTAAGATAAAACAAAGTTTTAAATAAATACAAGCACAAAATATAAATTACGCACTCAGCAAATAAAAAAAACAAACATGCAAATCCATGCACCACCATGACCCAACCATTGGGTATGACCTGTGACGACCCAACAGATTGGAAGAGCTTGTCGACTGGGTGGAATATGTACAGCAGGAACACATCATATTGCACTGTTGGTAAGATAAAGAAACAAAGTGACAAACGAACACAAACGTAAACACATAAATTATGCCCTCAACAAACAAACCACAAACCAATCCATATATGCATGCACTATCTCAACCTAGCCATCCAGAACTATTCTTGATGACACACCATATTGGAATAGCTTGTTGACCGGATGGAGTGGGTACAGCAGGAACACGTCATCTTCCACTGCAGGTAAGATTATACAACACCAAAAATGAACACAAGCACAAATACATATTTATGTTGTAAACAAAGAACAAACAAACCTGGACATGGTGTGGCAAGATTGGTAGAGCATGTGCCTTTCAGTCGTGAGGTCCCCTGGTTGAAACCAGAGTGTGCCCATCACATTTTTCCTTCAGCAAGAAAATGTATCCACATTTGCTGCTCTCAACTCAAGTACATATATATAAATGGGTACTATCCAGAAGGATTGGAACATGTTTCCTCAGCAATGTCTGCACGTACAAGGTGATTGGCTTAATACTCCCCAGGGAGTGGGAAATGTGCCCTTTGTGTGCTGGATCGAGTGCAGTTTGTATCCAATGACTGTGTTAATAATAATGATGTGCTGCGAACGTTGAATGCCAAAACATGGGCTTTATAAGTAGCCTTCATTATTATTATTATTGACTTGACTTAAGCCGTCCATACCATCGCTGGGATGTATGATGGCTTCTGCTTCACAATGGCTTGCCACATCTTCCTATCTCCTGTCATTCTGGTGGCTTTAGTCAGGGAGTCAATTTGTCTGTTGTTACAGTCTGCCCTGACACAGTCCATCCATCTCTTAGGTGGTCTTCCCCTTGGGCGTTTGCCATGTACATTTCCGTTGAGAAGGATGTGGGGGTATCTTTTTGGATTCATTCTGCTGATATGACCAAAGTATCTCAGTCTTTTTGTGGCAACCCTGTTGATGATGGTTTCTTCCAAGTTCAGTTGTGTTCGTATTTGTGTGTTTCTCATCCTGTCGAGTCTGGTCATACCAATGATTCGCCTGAGGCATGCCATCTCAAAGGTGTGAAGTCTGTTCTCATCGACCTTCTTTAGTGTCCATGTTTCTGCACCATATAACAGGATCGCCAACACCAGGACTTTGTATAGTTCTACTTTTGTTGAGCTGCGTATATCTTTTGATGCCCAGATTTTGTTGAGTGCTTGGAATGCTCCTATTGCTTTTCCAATGCGGTGCTGTACCTCTTCCGAGCACGATCCTGTCTGGCTAATTGTTCCTCCCAGGTAAGTGAACTTTTCTGCCTGTTTGAGTTGTTCTCCTCCAATGTTTATATGCAGTAGTTGAGGCCGTTTACTTATTGCTTGTACTTCTGTTTTGGAAATGTTTATTTTCAGTCCAAAGTTTGTGCTGCTTTGATGTACTAGGTCAACTAATGTTTGAAGATCTCTATCGTTGTCAGCTATAAGGACAATATCGTCAGCAAATCTCAGGTTGTTAATCAGCTGCCCCTGTACTTTTACGCCGATCGTGGTGTCGTGTATTGCATAGAGCATCACAGCTTTGAGTAGGATGTTAAAAAGTTGTGGGGACAGGACACATCCTTGGCGTACACCAACTGTGGTTTTAAACCAGTCGGTCAGTTCACCATTCACTCTGACTGCGCTGTTTGATTGTTGGTAGAGTGCTTGTAGTAGGTTTATGTATTTAGAAGGAAATCCGAAGAACTTCATCGCTTTCCATAGACCTTCCTGCCAGACTGAGTCAAATGCCTTTTCGTAATCAATGTAGCAGCATAGGAGACTCTGATTTCTTTCAATGCGCTTTTCCATCAGTTGTCTCAAAGTGAACAGTTGGTCCATGGTGGAGCGTCCTGGACGGAATCCAGCTTGTGCTTCGGACAGCACTTCCTCTGTTTTCTTCATAATCCTTTGCTGGAGGATAATACTGAACACTTTCCCTGCATGGCTAAGCAAGCTTATACCCCGGTAGTTTCCACAATTGAGTTTGTCTTTTTTCTTGTATATTGGAGTTATTATGGCTTTTCCCCAGTCAGCCGGAAAGGATTCTTCCTGCCATATTTTGTTGCACAAAGTGTGGAGTATGGTGATACTTGTTGGTCCAGCCGCTTTGAGTTCCTCTCCTGTGATGCTGTCAACTCCAGGTGCTTTCCCTTCTGTGAGTTTCCGGACAGCATATTCGACTTCGTCTCGCAGAATGTCTGGGACTGGATCGAGGCTAGCCATCTGTGGTATGTTGGTAGCTTCTTCATTTGTTGGGTTCTGGTTGTTGTACAGTTCTTCAAAGCTTTCTTTCCATCTCTCTTTAACGTCTTTCATCTCGGTTAGAATTTCTCCATCTTTACTTTTCACTGCCTGCATTCTGATGGTGGATTTCTTGGTGATTTGTTTAATTGTTGTGTAGACTTCCTTGGATTTGGTAGCCTGGTGTGAGGTTTCCACTTTTTTACATAAATCTCGTATCCATTTATCCCTGCAGCCTTTAGTTTTTCTTCGTATTTCTCTGCTAAGGAAGTTGTATCTTGGTCTTTTGTTTGGGTTGCTTTGTTTATCTTGTTTAGCTTTCTTTCTCTCATCACTCAGTCGGAGAACTTCCTCACTTATCCAGGGTTCTTGTTGTTTGGTCTTTTTGTATCCCAGTACTTCCTTTATTAAATCCATATTATTAAATCCATGCACCATCATGACCCAGCAATTTTGATTTAGTTGCGATGTCCCTATGGAAGGAAATACAAGTAGCTTGCCCAATGATGCACAGCAGAAGAAAATCTTCTTTAACTAAAGGAAAAGCAAACAAATCAACAAATCATTGCCCACAGCAAAGAAGCAAGCTATATATTACATGCCCCATTAGAACCCTGCCATAAGGGAGTGACTTGTGATGAAGCAACTGAGTGGAATAGCTTGTCTACTGGATGGAATGAAATATTTTTTCATATATATTTATAGCCTTGCAACATTTAATTTTCCAAGTCCATATTATATGAGCTACTTCAGATTGGGTCCAGGGGTGGAGCTCCCTGAAGCTTTTTAATTCTAAAAACAAAAAAAGAAAAGAAAAAAGTTCCACATTCTACCGGCGAACAAGCAAACAAGCAAAATAGCCAGGCCCACGGAGAGAGGGGCCCCACCAGTAGTCCCCCCCCCCCTCCCCTCCACCACTGTCACTCAATAGTTCTGGAGATATCACAATAAAAAAGTGGATACACTTTAAGACAAACAAATGTATGCACAACACATAACATACCTTTTACAGTATAGTAATGCCTCTCACCATTTTGAGGTGGACTCAAGCAAACAGGTAAAATCAGAAATACAGTATATACAACCACTCCAAGCAATATACTAACCAGTTGTGGGCAACTCAGCAAACTGGAAGTAAATCGAAGCTGCCGCCTCTCGATCGTACGTCAGTACCGACCTGTCATAGGACGCATGGCGGGTGACCATCCTGACAGTGTCCCCCTCCTCAGTCTCTCCCTCATCTACGTACAGACTGTGTCCGTACCAGTCAAAGCCAAGATCGATGGCCCTGATTGGCTGCATCCCTACCACGATGTTCGTCATGGCAACCGTGTGGTTTGTCTGGCCGTCAGCGAGCTCGGTGATGGCCAGCACCTGCGTGAGGGCGCTGTTGATGCGGGAGGATGCGTAATACGTGCTCTCCGCCTCGAGGATGATGGCACTGTCGACGTCCAGAGCGAGGTTCAGCAGGTTGAGTGCTCCATCCAATAACTAAAGGAAAGAACAGTTAATCCTGTGTATAGTGACCACCCAAAGGAAAGATGAAAAGTATAGCCACTGTAGACAGGTGACCTCTATAGACAGGCCCTTTAACATTGTTAATCTGTAGGGGATATTTGTTGTCACTATAGGCAGGTGGGCTGCTATAGACCAGTGGCCACTAAGACAGCTTTGACTGTCTAAGATCATTAATTGACCAAAGGGGATATTAGGGAAACACCATTCAGTCATTTATATTGTATTATTAGAATTATGAACATTGAAATATAAAGAGGAACAAAAATATGCATAATTTCTTTCACCAGAATGCTATAATTATGTACTAAACTTAAATAATCAAATTGTGTTAATTCAATGTAGCATTTCCTTCAATGTTCTTTCTCTTCCTCATATATATGTTAACACTTGTTTAACAATCAATTTGAGGGAGCAAACAATTAATAAATGAGCTTCAATATTATACACTTTGGTACTGATTATTATTTCATAATTTCAAGGCTTCCAGTGTTCTTCTATATTAATTCCAGTGTGCCTTATTGGATATTTGTAAGCAGTACGTACTTATAATACAGAGAAAAGGGTCAATTGATCGTACAGAACATTATGACCATATTGATAAATTATTAACCCACATTTATATATGCAATTTCAATTTGATTGCATTAATAATGGCCAGCCAAGCGGACGGCATGAAGAGCCTGAGGGTAATAAAGTCACAGAGCATATCAAGGCCATCTTTCATTTGTTTGTTGCTTGCTCAGGTGCATTCATGCGGGTGTAACACAACAAACAGTACACACCCAGCGTAACAATGCACACAATAGGCGTACTTCGCTTTATCATAACACATTCCTGCCGTATAACTGTGGCATGGTCAGGTTAAATCAAGATTAGGAGGCGAGACAAAAGGGGTGGGGGAGCTAAGGTTTCCACATGACTGGGTGTTTAATGAGCTAAAAATAAACGTGTGTTGTGTATTCCTTTATTCATATTTAGCCCATCGGGGAATGGGGGCATGAAAGCCTCCTTGGGTGGAAGCGGGGCAGCCCCCCCCCCCCCGCATGTATGAACAAATGCTGCGACGTGAATTACAAATGCTGTGCCATGAACAAATGTTAGCAAAGAAATATTTCATGCATACCTGTGGTTTCTATCATGCATGTATGTAATCAATATTGAAGTTACTGAGTAAATAAAAAGCACAACGATATCATGGATACCTTTTTTTCATATTGAGTATTATGTCACGTACGCGCAATAACTTTTCCCTCCTGTTAACAATCTTGAAGCAATGCAGTTACAAGTTGAATATGCTTGAATACATTTATCAGATTTGGCTGCAACCCATGAAGGGCAAGGAAAGGAAATGTCAGTAGCTATCACGCTTCTGACGATTAAAGTGGCAACCCTTAATTATAGTTAAAAAAACATTCCAACACCCAAACACACCGACAGCCTCGTACGTCATTAATAGTGAGTTTCCAACAGATTTATAACTAATTTATATGACCAAGACTTCTTTTCTTGCAGTAAAATATGCTCAGATACCCAAACTGTATACAACAATTCAAAAAATGTATGTTTAAATATGGAAACAACATAATTTGGGAATACAATTCAATTAATTTCTTATTTTATCGCGACTTGTATTGTCTTAGCACAGGCTCCTAGAATCTCTGCTACTCAAATAATAGTATACTGAGTTTGGTGACATCAATGAGAGCGAAATAAGAGTTTAGATAATTGAAATAGAAATCATATTTTTACTAAATGAATGAACCTTCTTCAATCATGTCACTGCTTGTTCTAGCTAGTGCTTCTAAGATCTCTGCTTCTGCTAGTATTCTGATGCTAGTAACATTTGGAATGGCAGCGAAATGAAAGTTGAACAAATCTGAAATTGAACCAATGTTTATAATTATAAGTTTAATGTCCATCTACGTCAATAGTGACACTACTTGTCTAGCAGAAGGCTTCTAGGATTTCTGCTACTGCCAGTATCCTGATGCTAGTAACATATTGAATAGCAGCAAAATTAAATTTGAGATAATTGAAATCAAAATCATGCTTAACAAATTTAGAGTGCTCCTACCTCAACTGTGTCACTACTCGTCCTAGGTAGGGCTTCTAAGACCTCTGCTACTGCTAGTATGCTGATGCTAGTAACATTTGGAATGGCAGCGATATGGAAGTTGAACAAATCTGATATTGAACAAATGTTTATAATAAGTTTAATGTCCACCTACCTCAATAGTGACACTATTTGTCCTAGCTAGGGCTTCTAGGATCTCTGCTACTGCTAGTATGCTGATGCTGGTAACATCTTCAATGCCCGTGAGATTTTTGGCCGCTTCATTAACGATTTCCAAATTCCTGTCGGCATCTGTGTCTTCTGTGATCTGCATGGGGGAACAAAATATTTCAAACATAGGGAAACAAGTCAGAAATATATAATAAAAATGAAAATACAATAAACAATTCTCGTATCAACAATTACATATTTAACTTTGATTATCTTGGAACAATTGTCCGTTCCAAAATCCAGTTGCCCAAAACAAGCCACTAAAATATAACTTTCCTTTGCTGGCTGCATCACATTACTATGCAGAGGTGGCAAATTTGAATGAAACTGCAAATTTATAAAGTGGTAAGGTTTCAGTAAAGAATCCATGAATTGAGAAATGTATTCCTTTCCTGAAAACAGCTAGCTCTAGCCTCTAGGGGTTTTAAATTGCTTTGAAGCCAGTTTGAGACTGGTAACCTACCTGTGTGCTGAGTTGTAGTAGCTGTCCCTCTTTTGTGACTGGCCCACAGTCAGTGCACGTAAACTGAGCCCAGGCTGCCTGCAGGCTGCCCAATTCATCCATGAGGCTGATACACAGACGCCTGGACAGAGGGAGCACACCAGCTGGGAAAATATTTAAATAATATTGTAATTCAAGTGCTGTAGGCTATACATCTAAAGCATTATTGTTTAGTCAGGCCACCACCCAAACTGTTTTTGCTTGTGGCCTGGTCAATTTTAGGTGGACTGCATGTATTATTGTTCTGAAATTTTACTAATCTGAGCCATTCAAAAAAAATATTGGGTTTTGCAAGGACTCAAACCAAATTTCTGGACTGCTAGACCAGTGCCATAACCATTATGCTTCAAGATGCTTTGAACGGTTGAACCATCCAAGTTTCAAAATTTTAATTTATGAATCCACTAGACCTAGTTCTTCAGACAAGGTTACATGAATGGCTTTATCCCCAATCATCTATAATGAATAGACAGGAAGTTCAACTTTGTAAGAATTGTTATCGTCTACCTGCAGTTATTAAGAAATATGTCACATTTAGGAACAAAACAACAGATCTGATTCTAAGAGTATTGTGTCTTGAGTTGATTGTGGAACTAAAGGGGTTGATGTTTGAAAAGACATTTTACTCACAATTTTGAAAGCCAATGGGACAAACTTCTGTAGTTCCCGCCAGTGATCCGGTGTCGGTGACTGGGAACGTTAGGGTGCCTTGTGATGTATGCAATATCTCCTGAAGGCAAACTCCAGCTAGAATTATTGCATGGAAGAAATTAATTCAAAAAGTGTTAAAATATTCATCTATTACTAATCTCTAACTCTATCTGAGCTGAGATTCTCTCTCTCTATCTATAGTTTGAACTTGTTTTATGATAGAGGCTGTTCAGATTATAACACAAACATGTACATGTACTTGCAAAGATGATAAAGAAGGGTAATGTATCTTCTATGACAGTGGCATGACATGGTCTAAATAGTCCACCTGATTTGGGTCAGGGGATACTCTTTTGCTTTTGTATTGCTTTTTGTCAAATTATAGGGGGCACATGCCCCCCCCCCCCCCCCCCCGGCCCCTCCTCCCCAGTGCCCCCTGTTCTTTACCACTGTTCTATGAGTTCATAATAAAGTACATACTTGCACCCGGGATGGCCAGTATGTAGAAAAGTTTAACTTCATCAGACAGTGTTGCTGCCCTCTCTAGATCGATTCGAAGCATGACTATGTCCATCATTTCGTCGTCCGTACTGACGATGAGGTCGGCAACGACGCTGGTGCTTGCTGGGATATCATCTGCCGTTGCCAAGGGAACGGATGAGGCTTGGTGGAAACGGATGACCAACACATGGTATAGGGTGGGAGGATTGGCCTGGGACGTGACTGCCAGGCGGCTTGATATCTAAGGAATTGATGTAAAAGATAAAGATATGTGAATTGAAAGGTAACTAGTTGTGGCGAGATGCAGATAAGAATGATCATAGATTTTGTTGTGGAAAACATCTAGAGGGTCTTGAAGTATGGAGGATGGGAGGTGAACACTAATTACATCCACGTGGTAATGAATGATTAATGATGACCAATATATAATACTTATAGGATCATCTGTATTAGCCTGGCTGGTGGTTATTCGGTTGCTTCATAAAGTACCAATATAATGAGCTGAGACAGGCAAAAAGCGTACCACCATATAAAATGTATTCTGTATTAACTATAACTTGTTTTATTGCTCGTCTTTTTTTCTATTGGAGACTACTTCTGCTCCCATCAAGCAAACATGTATATTCCGAACTACATAAGTCAAAGTATTCCTAGATACTGTACTAATTCCTGGTGTACAACATAATATATTAAATTGGTGCTCACCTCATTTTGGATTGAGTTGGCAGTAGATGTGAAGAGGTCTGAAGAGGGATCCTCAAGATCCTCATGGTAGGTATATTTGCTGTCCGTAGCAACCTGGACAAAGAACTCATTGTTGCCCTCGATTTGGGTCACTGTTACGGTGGTATCCTTGTCAGAGACATGCAGGCAGGCCGTGTCCTAATATGGTTTAAAAAATGATGATGATTGATGATAATTTAATAATACACATTTTACATAATATTAATAATACACATTTAACATTATAATATGAATAATAAACATTTTACATACAATGTGTATAGCTCAAAACACATTTAAAATGTCCCTTGCGTCCCTTGTTTGTATCAATACCTTGGTCCATAGGCGTACCCAGTGGGGGGGGGGGGGTCCCCCCTTTCCCAATTTTCGCTTGTCTCGAGACCACTTTTTAGCGGATCTCGGCCATCATTAACCTGGTCTCGGCCTCGAAAATTGCGAAGAATCCCGGTCTCGGGCTCAAAAATGTTGAAATTTCTTGGTCTCGACTTCGAAAATTTTCCGCGAACACCCCCCCACCCCCTGAGAGGATTCTCAACCAATTATGGTCTCACCGTCTCGGTCTCGAAAAATTTGAAGGTACTTGGTCTCTGCTTTGAAAATTTTCAACGGACACCCCCCCCCCCTACTGAGAGGGTTCTCAACCAATGATCTTGTTCTCGGCCTCGAAAATTTTGAAGGTAATTGGTCTCGGCTTCGAAAATTTTACAAAATAACCCCCCCCCCCCTTGAAAAAATCCTGAGTACGCCACTGCCTTGGTCCCTATTGGTACAGTTCAAACCCACAAAATCATCTTGCACACCATCTCAACTCCCCAGGTGTATACAAGCTAAGTCAAGCCATATCATCTAGGCTTATGATGGTAATCATGCATGTATTATAAAAAATTGATGATGATGAATTGATGATCAATGATGATGATGATGATGATGATGATGATGATGATGATGATGATGATGATGATGATGATGATGATGATGATGATGATGGATAATGATGGGGTTGATGGGGATGATGATGGGGTTGATGATGACTATGACGATGATGATGATGATGATGATGATGATGATGATGATGATGATGATGATGATGATGATGATGGATAATGATGGGGTTGATGGGGATGATGATGGGGTTGATGATGACGATGACGATGATGATGATGATGATGATGATGATGATTGACAATTATGAGGATGATGTGTAACCTAACCAGGCTCTGTGCGTAGCACAGAGCCTGGCATATTGAAGTGTGTGTTAGGTGTATCGCTCCTAACAATTATTGGTAAAAATAGTATATAAGATACTATACAATTTATATCTGGTTTTATACTTACGACGGATGTTATCCATGGACATCAATGGTCCACTGTCTTGATACATGAGGCTCCATTCGGTGTATTTATTCACAAAATTAGGTTTTTATCGTCCAGATTGTGGTAAGAAGCAAAAATTCCAAAATGGTATCCGAATTTGTGTCCACAGTGCGCATGCGTGAGGTCGCAGGTCAAACTTTGGCGTACGAGCCAAGATGTACTCAATGTTAACCTAACCGCCTGGCATATACATCGCTCGAAATCTTGCAGGAACATGTTTGTAGATGGGCGATGAGGTGTTTTATCCTCTTTAAGCAGATTTTTTTTAAATTTTGTTTACTTGTACTGCACCCTAAAATACCTATGTACGACGGCGCTACACAAAATTGCTATAAAAACAATGATAACCTACCTCAAATTGATTATTTATGTCGATTGTCCTTGTTAGAATCCCGCTGTGCGATGCCGACGGATCGAAAAAAAAAGCCGGATTCTAACAAGGACGATCGACATAAATAATCAATTTGAGGTAAGTTATCATTCTTTTTATAGCAATTTTGTGTAGCGCCGTCGTACATAGGTATTTTAGGGTGCAGTACAAGTAAACAAAATTTAAAAAAAATCTGCTTAAAGAGGATAAAACACCTCATCGCCCATCTACAAACATGTTCCTGCAAGATTTCGAGCGATGTATATGCCAGGCGGTTAGGTTAACATTGAGTACAGTGGCCTGGCTTATATGTATTAGTCAACCGATCGCCACTTACGCGCGGAACCGGAATAAAACCTCGCCTATATATCCCAGCATGCATTGCCGATGACTTTGGAGGCGACAGGACAATTTCGAATATTTGTGCGAAGCCGTTTGGGATTAATCATCAATTTGAGGTAAGTTATTATTCTTTTCATATAATTTCTATGTAGCGCGCAGATAAAACGCACTTTTGTTCTCTAGAAAAGGTTAACCAAATACAAAAAAAATATAATTAAAGGTGATAAAAACACCTCATCGCAAAAACGCTACACCATTTCGATCGTCAGTAATTCACAGCTCTGTGCTACGCACAGAGCTGATCATAGTTAGATGATGTGATGATATGGCAGTGATGATTTTGATGATGCATGAGGATGATAATTTTGATGATGATGATCATGATCAATGATGATGAAGATGATGATGAGGATGATGATGATGATGATGATGATGATGATGATGATGATGATGATGATGATGATGATGATGATGATGATGATGATGATGATGATGGGGTTGATGGGGATGGGGATGATGAGGATGATGGGGTTGATGACGATGGATAATGATGGGGTTGATGGGGATGGGGATGATGATGATGTTGACAATTATGAGGATGATGAAGATGAAGATGAAGATGATGATGATGATGGTGAGGAGGATGATGATGTTGTGATGATATGGCAGTGATGATTTTGATGATGCATGAGGATGATAATTTTGATGATGATGATGATCAATGATGATGAAGATGATGATGAGGATCTCAGAATCTCATATTTGGATCCTGACATCGCTGTTTCAGCATCATTGTCAAGAGGTGGTTTTACTCCTGTGCAACGGGTCTACTAAATTTGTTCAATGGCAGACTGGAATTTTGTTATCGTTGGTTGAATTCCATAGTAGATGATGAACATGATGATGATGATGATGATGATGATAATCATGATGATGATGATGATGATGATGAAGAAGATGATGAATGCCATGCACCAATATAATTATATGTTAATTATAATATTAATAATTTCGATAAACAAAAGTCAAATATAATACAGTAAAAACTAAATTTCAACACACAAAAACTTAAATTTCAACACACAAAAATATAGTTAAGAATCAGAATCATTAATTATAATAACAATTACTTATGTATTTTATTAAAATTACTACTACTTATCACGCTTATATAATAATAATTTATGAACATTATCAACATTTTAATATATATCATAAATTATATGAAAATCATTAGGTAGTAGCTATATATCAGGCTAGCAGTGCTACTGCCAGTGGTAGTAGTAATAATGTATACTAGTAGTATATACTCCTTGAATTGGTACTGGTAGTCATGATGGTAGTACTGCAGAGTATAATTATTATTTACAGAAACTTATATTTGGAATATATATATGTTACTTACCAAAAACTCAGCTGGGCCCACCAATAAACTGGTCAGAATAACCAAACTTAGTGCTGGAAACGATACCATCTTTTGTCCTACAACCATACAACTAAACTACCGAAAACTATACAACTAAACTGGGTGGTAAATCTCTCTCCGTGCATCGGTCCTTGACTTGACTTGCAAGGGTGGTATACTTCCACACTACCACACCGAGGATGATGATTATTTGGTCCAGAGGCGGAAAATCATATTTGTTTCACGCCAGAGTTCTGGGCTATGATCGATGCATATTCCGAATGTGTGAATATTATTATCCAGCAGCGTTCAAGATGAAAGTTTGTAAATTGTAATCACATAATGTCTTTTTTAAACACCATTTTAGAGCAAAAAATATTCCCGTTTATACTTCCTGTGTAAGCTATACAGAAACCACCCAATATATCCCACGCAAAATGAATGAAACCGTAAAAATACCTTTCGGTCTTTGAATGAAAATCCACATCTTTTGAACTTACCCACTCAAGCCGATCATCATCAAAAGGCATCAAAAGGGTAACCTCCACTGACGTGTGCGTAGTACGTGTGCGATGTGTGGTTCAGCCCTTTTTGTTGACACAGTGAGAGAGAGGAGAGGAGAGATTACATACAGTTGTTCACCTGGGTTTATATTTACATAAAACATTGAACAGATTACAAAGAAAATTACATTACGAGCGACAGAGAGAAATGAGGAAAGAAGGGAGAAAGCCCCCCACCCCCCCCCCCCTCTCCCCTCTACGTCTTGTTTTTTTCTTCATAGAGATGTAAAGAGAGAAATAAGAAGAGAAAATGAGAGAACGGAAGAAATAGTCGTACATATATATTAGTGATTTTGTTGTTATAATTATTATACGTCTGTTATTATATAACAACAACAAATAGCAATGATATAGCTTGTTCTAAAACAACTTAGGGCAATTGAGAAAGCATTCAAGCATAAAGTCAAGAATTGAACAATTATTATATAACGTATTCATGAGTAAATGTCATTTTCACTTGCCACAGTAATATATGGACATAGCGATTCCTGGATTTCATATTATTATGTTTATTTGTTATTTGTTATTTATTTGTCATTTTTTGATAATCTATAGAAAACTGTGTCATAAATCAGCAATAAGTCACGATATGGGCAATTAATCAAACATGAGGAAAATACATATTTTTTTAATGAATACATAATTGTATGGGGTGATTATATCTTCATTATTTTGTTTGTATTATTATTTCATTGTTATTTGATTGGGGAAATAAAATTGAACAATAGAAGCATGGGACAGGTTTCGAATTTCCCTTACGTTAAAAAGTTATGTATGATTGAAGTGTTCAGATGTTAAACTATATCCACTGGATAAGTCGTAAGGGGTCGTAACTATCACTTTGCATTTTTGCGATTACTCGGCCACTAATGTCCATTTAACTTGAAATTTCTCACACATATTACTCAGTGGACATATTATCAGATATAACAGCAATATACATTGTATCAACCATTCATCTCTTTTTAGTTTTTGCACATGTATTGTCAACCAAAAACTCCTACTTCCATGTGTCAACAAAGTATCCTCGTGTTACACTTGTAATATAATTCATGTAATATAATTCATGTATATGTGTATATATATATGTTGTTTCTGTTTGTATTATCGTCACTTTATAGCCTCTGAAGAAGATTCTGCTAGGATCGAAAATTTAGGCCCTATATTGACTCTCATAATTACATCTTGTATGGTTATGTTTAACATAAATTCTTGCTCCACACAGAGAGGTACGTAACGCCTCCCACCTTCTGTTTGTAAGTACAGCTAAATCTGTGAAACGATGGGAGGATCACGAGTGGAGGACCCCGGGCAGGGAGCTCGAGGCCCACTGGTACTGCTTATAAACATGATGCAACAAAAACATGATGCACAAGCTGCACAACCAGCACAATTTTTAGTCTATGTCACAGACCAAGACATTAAAATCGTGGTAAAAATCAACACATTATTAAAAAATAGTTAAATTTAAACTTTTACCTAGCTGTTAGCGGAAGCGTTCATGATATTAAAGATTATTAGTGATGCAGTTATTCTTTAAATCAGACAAAATGAAGGTGTTTTATTATGTTTGTATTGACATAACGTCTGAACATGAGAATGGTAATCTTGCGTAATCATTGAACGTGCGGACAGACTCTGTCTCTGATCTGTGCTTCATCGGGAGCAATTTGCCTGAATATCTACGAAGAAAGTGAGTAGAAATTAATTTTTATTGTATTGACTATGCAAGGAAACTACCTTTATCTTAAATATTCATTTTTGTATCAAAGGAAAGCTATTAAAATGTATTTCTTCAACTGATTCTTGATCGTTCAACTCAGCGTATCCGAAATCGGTTATGGTACTGTTTCTTGTTGGTGGCGCTAGCGCAGTGCATGTGCAGTACAGTGTCGGGTGCCTCTTGTCTCAAAATTTAACGGATCGGAGCTCCCCAAGAAAATATAAAATCAGAGTTCTAAAATATACAGTTCATGTTGAGCTCAGCTCATCTTGAAACAGTATATATGGTAATAATGTACACAGTAAATTGTTTTATGTTCACAAGATCACTATTGACATACACAGTTTACTAGCTTAATTGCGCTTTTTGATTGTTCGAAAATATGACAAAGTTTATATGACATTGACAGGTTAGTGAGCTCAAGGAATGACTGCACTCTGCAGGATCACCCTGCAAGTCGAGGGAGGTCGGCAATTCTAGCACAATCTCGGTGCACGTGCAGTGGTCAGCAAGTTCTGTGACCAGAGTGACTGACCAGGATCTATAAACATTAAAAAAACAATTTATCTTGACATTTATTCATTTAATTTTCTACTTATTTACTTAAAGGGGACCACCAGGCAAAGGACAACACATTATTATATGTTTTGCTACCGTTTTGTGATATCAAATAGATACCCAACATTTTGCAAGGGGTTGTGTAATTTATAAACAAAGCAATTAATTTCCACCACTTACGGAACCACGGCTATCTCGTGGTTCCACACGGGCCAGGCATTTGCGAGTGCGCCAATGCAATTCATGCGTACGTCAATAGAATCCCGGATGATTCGTTCACTCTGCATAGAGCGCCGCTGGCTCTGCTCGCATGTCTGCGCATTCAGACCGCGTGACCGCATGGCTGAGAATGGTGATGCGTTTTCCAATTATATATTTTTTCTGAAAACATATTTTTGTGAACTTATTGAAGGAATGGAATACTAAAGATGTTACCTTTCTATAAAAAGATAATTATTCTTGGGTGGTGGTACCCTTTAAATTTCTGTAGCCATGCAGAGAATGACATCCTTGAGGTACTGTGTGCTGAGGCAGCATAGGTTGGCACTTCAGCCACGATCCCAGCGGTCATCCAGCGGTCTAGCCGGCCTGACCAGAAGACAGATGATTGACCGCATCATCAGGGTGGATCACGCAGGGGAAGTGGGAGCAGACCGCATCTATGCTGGCCAGTTGGCTGTACTGAAGAATACATCAGTGGGGCCTCTTATAAAGGTATACATTTATAGCCATTTATGAAGCTGATTTCGACATATTTTTTCTGAATAAAGGGGATGGATTATCATTTTAAATCAGCCATGGGAGATGAGTATAAGAATTAATGTTTTAAAAACTTGAAAATAGCAACGTATATTTGTAGTCGAAAACTCAACATTTCTTGCATTGAAGCACATCAGGCACCGCCTATCTCAATTTCAATAGGCCTAGGCCACTCATTGACCTGAAGTACTGAAAGTAACAAAAGAGGACTAATCTTTACTGTACAACCACTATTGAAATATAAGACAGTACAAAATTTGTTCACACTTCACATCATAAAAATGTCATATGGGGTTAATTTTTCCCTGACAAAGATTCTGCTACTGATCAAAAGCTATGCTCCTTACTGACTCTCATCATAAAATGTCTTTATATTTGTTTGCAGGAAATGTGGGAGCAGGAGAAGCACCACAAAGAGACGTTTGAGAGGCTGATACCAGAACACAGAGTCAGACCCACCGCACTGCTACCACTCTGGAACATTGCAGGGTTTGCTCTAGGTATGTAAATACATTCATATGGAACTAGTCTAGGTCTAGATCAGATCCAATTTTTGCTTTGTTTTTGCTTAGTTTTGCTTAGTTTTTGCTTAGTTTGAGCTTGTCCCAATCTAGGCCAGACATTGAGAAGTTGATACCAGAACACAGAGTCAGACCCACCGCACTGCTACCACTCTGGAACATTGCAGGATTCGCTCTAGGTATATTATATACACTCATGTTTGTCTGGTCTAGGTCGACCTCGGTCTGGGCTTAGTGTGAGCTTGTCCCAATCTAGGCCAGATATTGAGAGGCTGATACCAGAACGTAGAGTCAGACCCACAGCGCTGCTACCACTCTGGAACATTGCAGGATTCGCTCTAGGTATGTTATATACACTCATGTTTGTCTGGTCTAGGTCGGCCTCGGTCTGGGCTTAATAGTGTGAGCTTGTCCCAATCTAGGCCAGAGACGTTTGAGAGGCTGATACCAGAACGTAGAGTCAGACCCACTGCACTCCTTCTACTCTGGAACATTGCAGGATTCGCTCTAGGTATGTAAATACATTCATATGGAACTGGTCAAGGTCTAGATCAGACCCAATTTTTCCTTTGTTTTTGCTTAGTTTGAGCTTGTCCCAATCTAGGCCAGACATTGAGAGGCTGATACCAGAACACAGAGTCAGGCCCATGGCACTGCTACCACTCTGGAACATTGCAGGGTTTGCTCTAGGTATGTAAATTATACATGTATATAAGTGAGCTTAGTGTGAGCATGTGCTGCCCTTGGCATATTAGTACCTTGACTCGGTATAATAGTTTCCTTCCAGCACTGTTGTTCTTATTTCGTTGGGTTTCATTATTAGCACAGCTCTGCTAGAAAAAATGAAAACTGCAATCAGTGAAATGGCACCATACCATTTGAGTAATTATTGATATGACTTTACAATAATGTGTTGTACATAATGGTGACAAATATTTACTCCATGACATGAAATATAATTTGTTTAATAATATGTTTTTGTTGTTATAAAATCTCTTCATTTGATTTGACCAGGTGCTGGAACAGCGTTGCTAGGGAAGGAGGCTGCCATGGCGTGTACGGTAGCTGTGGAGGAATCAATAGGAGAACACTATAATGAGTAAGAGCAAAAGAAAATCTTTTTATTGGAACATTTTCTCTAGAGAATGAGATGAGTAAAAAGTTTTAAAAGAATGCAGGAGTATGCTCTTCTAACAAATACATGAGCCAAAGCCGACATTTTTTAGTCAACCTTTTGCGTGAAATTTTTCAAGTGATAGTACAAGTTATTTATTCTCAGTGTAGCTGTAGGGGAATTGAATATTGGGTAAGAACAAGAGAAGTACTACCAAAGTCACAAAAAGGCCATGTAAATTTTCAGAGTTCAATTCAGGAACATTTTTATTTTTATTTTGTTAATGCAGTCGAGTTTGCAACTTAGTAGACCTCAAAATTAAAGTTCAGATTTGTTCCTCTATGATAGAATGGCATCTCATGTTAGGCCAATACTATGTTATACACATGAAATTGTTACTTTTTACCATGAAGTTGATTAATTCCTTTCTTTCTGTTCCTAGTCAAATCCGTGCCCTAATAGAGGATGACCCCGAGGTCCACAAGGACTTGTTGATGATCCTCAAGGATCCTCAAGGAGCTGCTCCCTAAAGCCCGGCGCAGACAGAGCCAACTCGACCCGATCCGACTGGTTTTCAGCTTGATTAACTCAGTATGCGCTGCCTCAGGGTTAGTCCAGGTTAACTCCGGGTTAACTCCGGTTTGTCCAGTCAAGTGCCAGTCGGAGGTCATTCGAGGCCGAATGAACATGTCGGATTGGCTCCGACTGAGCGAAACTGACTCTAGCCTGACTGAAAACCAGTCGGATCGGGTCGAGTCTGCTCTGTCTGCGCCGGGCTTTAGATGAGTGGCCTCGGGCTAATGTAGCCCCTACAATTGAAATGTAATGTTCACTTTTCTGAAGAGGCTTCTCCTGCTAGTCCCAATGATGGTATCTCTCTTATTTTCTGTTATTTTCTTTACCATGAAGTTAATTAATTCCATTCTTTCTGTTCCTATAGTCAAATCCGTGCCCTGATAGAGGATGACCCTGAGGTCCACAAGGACTTGTTGGTGATCCTGAAGCAGTTCAGGGACGAAGAGCTGGAACATCTCAACACTGGCCTGGAACATGATGCAAAAAAGGTGAACATTTCTTCAATAGAATGTTGTTTATTAGCCTTGCTTGGTATTAAAAGGGATCAAGTCATATCGTCAAAATCGACAAAACTTACTTAGTACTCTAGCGGTTCTCACATACCTCATTGTATTCAACAGAAGCTTGGAACAGGTTTGGGTTTTCTAATATCTCTTTCGTTATTCACGATATTTATGATTGAAATGTGTGCATTTAAAAGTCTCCCTGGGATAATTCCAACCCACTGAGGTCCACAAGGACTTGTTGGCGATCCTGAAGGAATTCAGGGATGGAACGTCTCAACACAGGCCTAGAGCATGATGCAAAAAAGGTGAACATTTCTACAATAAAACGTTTATTAGCCTTGCTTGGTATTAAAAGGGATCAAGTCATATCGTCAAAATTGACAAAACTTACTTAGGACTCTAGTAGTTCTCACATACCTCATTGTATTCAACAGAAGCGTGGAACGGGTTTGGGTTTTCTAATTTCTCTTTCGTTATTCAAGATATTTATGATTGAAATATGTGAATTTGAAAGTCTCCCTGGGATCATTTTAACCCACTGAGGTCCACAAGGACTTGTTGGCGATCCTGAAGGAATTCAGGGATGGAACGTCTCAACACAGGCCTGGAGCATGATGCAAAGAAGGTGAACATTTCTACAACAAAATATTCCTCATTGCCCCAAATTTTTAATGTCTAGTTTATGAATTTTAGAAAGTTGTTTCCCCCATTCTTCAATCTTAACCCATTCCCTTTGAGATTATAAAATCCGTAAGCAACAGGTTAAGACTTTTATCTTTAAAATCTTTGCAATTTGGAAGTAAGTATGATTTGTTAGTTTTCTCCACACTCCAATGATTGTTAGAGCATCTCAACACAGGCCTGGAACAGGATGCGAAGAAGGTGAACAATTCTACATCAAAATGTTACCCTTTTTCCCTAATTGTTGATAGTTCAAAAAGTTGCTGTGTGATCTTTTTGTTTTTTCCATGCTTCAGTGATTAGAATGTTACGTTATAGCTGTTTTATGGCACTTGATCACTTGATATTTCGTCTAGTGTCACATTTTGCTGGTCAACTATCATCATCATCATCATCATCACCACCACCACCACCAGCATCGTCATCCTCATCCTCATCATCGTCATTATCATCAACACCACCACCACCAGCATCGTCATCCTCATCATCGTCATAATCATCATCATCACCACCACCACTGCCACCAACATCATAACAAAGACAACAGCATTGTCTCCACACAAATGGAGCCAATAAAGATGAGGCCTATGTTGTATGTTTCTTTTCCTTTTCCTCCACTCTTCTTGGGAATAGGTACACATATGATGAATAATTTGATGTAGATTATCATTCATCCAGTCGAAGTTAATAATATCTTTTATAAATCAAAAAGCTGAAAAATTACTATTTGTAAGGCGATGTTTCGCCGGTGAACTACCGGCTTCTTCTGGCTACTCTCCAAAGTGTAGAGTGGTCTTTATAGGGATGTGCAGGAATCGTCACGCACCACCGCATTCGGAGTGCGTGAAAGACGTCTTAGGATTTCACGGACGGCCCTGTCCCATGCGTGCGAAAGGTTGAAACGAAGGCCCCCCCCCCCCTCTTGTTCAGTCTGGGTTGTTCCACTCTTTCCCAGATGGATTCTTTTACTCCTTGCTCAAACCATTATAGGTACATACGATGCATTGGATACTTTCATCAAGACAGGATGCAAAACAGCAATATGACTCTAGCCTAGGAGAAGATGTAAACCAAATATCAAAGTGTATATTTTGACTTAATACACTAGCACTTAATACAAAATGAGATTACCTGTATATTTACGTTTTCCCTCTCTTTTCTCCCTTTTACACTGTTTCTTTGCCAGGCACCTATGTATGATGCATTAGATGCTGTCATCAAGACCGGATGCAAAGCTGCAATATGGCTCTCAGAGAGAATATGATGGCATCAGTTAAAAAAACTATGAACAGAAGAAATGAAACTTAATTTTTTTAAAGAGAAGGACCACATTTTGCTGAGGTCTGATAGTAAGTGCTGATCGTGGAAGGAGCAAGAGACAGTTATTGTTATGCAACCTGTGATGATCTGACATCATGGATTCTAGGGTCAGAGCACCGGTCTAGCAATCCAGAGGTCTCGGGGAGTCGGGGTCTGATTCCTGTGGAAGCCCATTTATCTTTGCTCCTTTTCACTCATTTTGGATTGTGAGATCAGCAAGTTTCACCTCAAGAACTTTTACCATGTTAAATGCATTTGATATGCGGTTCAAGCAGTATCACTACTGATGTTGTGGGAGTGTCGTATTATACTGTTGTTAAATGGCGGTGGAGGGTATAGTACGGAATATTACATCCCGAGGGATTTTAAATGCTATTGAGGGAAGAGTAAATAAGTCCCGAGACGAAGTCGAGGGACTTATTTTCTTCACGAAAGGAAGGGTAGGAATATTCCGTGATTTTCCCCGACAACAAATTGAACAACTGTTTTATCATCTGACTGTCAAACACAGGGGTGTAATATTGCCATGGTATATCCAAAAATATAACACAGCAGCGGCATGTACTGTATTTACTAAGTCATGTGATAAATTGATTTAGACCTTCATCTTTCATTGTGAGAGTCGTCGGTTTAATTTTAAAATGTGGCACTTGTGTTCTTCAGCAAGGCACGTTTTCAACATTTGCTGATCTCAACCCAGATTTAGTAAATTATGGGTACCTTGCAGGAATTTATACATTGAAATGCTTGATTCGCCTGCAAGGCAGCTCGGCTACAGCCACGGTAATAATATGCTGGAATATTATTGTAATTATTATTATTATTGTAGTCTTGGATTGGACAGCATTACGGCTGTACATTTATGTAGAACTTTAATGTTATGCTACATGTATTGTACAAGCCTATAGTCTTGAAACATCTGGGCCCCGTTGCAGAAAGAGATACAATCGATTGTAAGTTACAATTAATTGTAAGTCGGCAAATTTGCGTGATTCAACCAATCAGATTTGCACATTTAGAACACATGATCTGACGTACAATCAATTTTAACTTACAATTGATTGTATCTCTTTCTGCAACGGGGCCATGGACTACTGGGGTTGTGTAATGTATAGGCTAAGAATTCTATTTATCATATTTTTTTTAAATATGGATAACTTGAATTATAATTAGGAGATAATATCTGCTCACATCTGAAAATCGGTTATGCAAAGTTTTTACAATATAAAATTGTAACTTAGGAGAGTTAAAATAAAATAAGGCTTTGGAATTTTGGTCTCGGTTAATCACACTTACAATCAGTAAAAATTGAAGTTAGCGATTAGTTTTATACTAAAAACTGCTCTCATTAAATCTATGTCTAAACCAAACTGTTAATCTTATCATAACTCCAACCCTAATTAGAGAAAGAGGTTTCAGTTTAGGTCAAGAATTAAGTTTAGGGTTAGAGGTAGTGGGACTTTAAAAAGTAGATTGTGAAAAAATATTACGATATTACGATAGATCCTTGAGGACTAATAACACAGTTCAGCGAGTATAATATGCATTAGTGCCCGTTAATCTGGCTTCTGTGAGTAAGGGCTAATACAAATGCATGAATTATGTAATATAAATTAGTACAGATAGTCCTGAATAGTTGAAAATGAATGTATGTTGACTTGGTTATCATATTAATTTGATAAGTGGGTATGTGTATTATGTCTTGAATAAATTTGTTATTAACTTAAATGGTTAATTTTGTAATGTATGATTTTGTTTTTTATTATTCATCATTAATTAATGATAATAGAAATGGCGTAATTACTCATCAGTGTTTTAAATAAACCAAAAGCTACTTTTGTTCTTGGGTTCACCCAAATATAATCCTTGGTATAAATGTTGTATTCATATTGGCATATAACACAATTTAACCCAGGGTGGGTTCAACACACTGTTGATAATTTGGACCATGTTTAATCCCACTCGCACCTTCCCGCAAAGCTTTACCATAAGAGCCACATAATACTTCTTTTGTGAATGCAATGAAATACAATATGGTTATTCCCTTGCTATTTTGTGGCAATTATCATTTATGGCATCATAAGGACAATATGTGAGAGTTCACGTAGCACCTTCAGGTAGGCAGAGTTAAAATGTCAATATGTTCAAGATTCTGCCCAATTCTGCTTTACGAGGCCTCTGTATTATGGGGGTATTTACATTATGGCGCAATAAAGCCAATGTTTCTTAATTTGCTTTACATGGCCTTTACAGCAATTGCTTTACAGTGATGTGTGACACTGTGACTTTACAAAACACTCACATTTTTGCTTACTGTTACTAATAAATGCATCATTCCTGTCACTTCTAGTCGTATATTATACAAATGATGCACAGGCTTGAGTGGATCGGTAAGAATTGGATGCACGAGTTTAACTTTGGAATGGTGGGTTTTAGACCATTTCCAAAGTTAAAAGAGTGCAGACAATTCTTACCGATCCACGAAATATGCCTGTGCAGCATTTGTTCTATAAAATGGGCGCAAAAAATGCGAAAATCAAACCTAAAGTGAGCCATGCATCAGTAAAATGCATCAGTCAAAACTTTTACACGCTAATTGACCAATCAGAATGCAGGGATTCTTCTACCCATTTTATAATTCCTCCTGACTGACCACTGGAGTGGGTTATGAAACCGCTGTTGTTGAATTGCCTCCTATGTCAACGGTTACGTAACCTGCTTTTGTTAGTGTCGATCGAATGACGTTTCATATACATGTAGTACCGTTGGAAATCATGGCAGCCTCCAGTGGTCAGTCAAAAAAGATGATAGCGGTCTCAAAAACATTATTTCCATTGTTAGTGATACCCAAGAGGTAATGTTCAACTAGAAGTAACAGGAGTTATGCACTTATTTTAAACAGTGAGCAAAAATGCCAGCATTTGATTCCCCTTCTAAAGATGTATTAATTTGTTTATTTATTCAGTCTTCTTAAAGGGACTTAGTAACATTGTCCAAATCCTCAAAATAAAATTTTCATTCTAGGGGTTCCCTTATACATTGTTGTATTCGTATTAACAATAAAATCATGGGACAGGTTTCGGTTTTTCAAATTTCCCTTTCGTTACAAAGATATGTATGTTTGAAGTATTCAGATAAGAAAAACTCCGGGCGAGTTTTTCTTCCGTGTACAAAGTGAGTGCAGTGAGTTACTGAATATCACTTTGCATTTTCGCTCATTACTTGGCCATACAATGTCCATTTGACTTGAAATTTTCACACAATACCCTGTGGACATGAGATAACAACAATATTCATTGCATCAACCATTCATCACTTTTTGCACATGTCAACAAAGTTACTAGATCCCTTTAAAAAAAACAAAGATTTTATGATTTTGGATTTCCAACAGTAAAAAACAAACAAACAATAGAGACAAATTCAGTACGGTATATAGTTTTTCTTTTATTACAAACTCAAAATCCCTGTTTACAGTGTTGCACATGATACAAATGTTTTTTTTTCTTTTACATAAACCTCACAAAACTGAGATATTAACACAAAATATTTCATACATATGTACAGTTTACATACAATAAATTCATATATATACATCAATTTCTAATGATGAACCTTTCATTACTATACTACAAAAATATAGAAAAGGCTTTAAGAAGAAATAATCTCAAATAAATATAACAAATAATTGAATTCATATTTGGAGAGAACCTATTTAAGATAGGTTAACTAATTACATTTCATACTTCTACAGAATAAATCAAAGCAAACATATTGCATCTGACTTTTCTACAGACTTGAATTAATTTAAATGGAGTTTGTTCTGCATTGTACTTCTAGTAAAACACATTGTTGAAAGCTTCCTTTTTGTTCTTAAGAAAAGAAAAAGGAAGAACTTTTCTCATACACTATCCTGACCTCAACACAAACTAGTTGCATTTTTTATGACCGACTCTAGCAAAATATGGCTCTTGTCAGCAAAATATGTATTCCAGAAATGGGCTTTTTTAGTGAACACATGAATTAATTAATTTTCACATGTTTGCAAAAATTGATGTGACCATAATTATATCACATATTGTAATTTTTCATAATTTTGTGTATCATATTAAAGCTAATGACAAGTTCTTTCAATCAGTATAAATGTATCAAATTTGATTTTAGCAAACAAGAGCCCTGTTTTGCCAGAGCGGTCACATTGATGTGTGTTAATATTGTCCCTGCAGCATTTATACTTTAAATGCATAGAAAACTAACAATATATCAATAAATTTTATATAAATTTGTGTGCCCATTGGCACACTCTAATTTAAAAGAAAATGAGGAAAATAAATCTAAATGGAAGAATAATAATTCTATTTCTCGATCATGTTTGTCGGAGAAAAGAAACATAAATTTCAAAGGAGAAAAATAATTTAGTTCATGATTACTTGTCAAGAAAGAAAAAACATTACAAAAAACAAATTGATATGCTGCAGTAACACCAACATTTTGTTTTCTCGAGACATTCCACAACAATAGATAACGCACATAGACAACTACGAGACTGAATGATATCTACACAACTACGATCGGTTTGTGGAATGTACAACAATAAGCATGTATGAAACTAACAATGTAGTCAGCAATCACATTCCCGACTACCACATTGTTGGAATCCAAAGAAACAAACATATAGACACATTATTGTTACAACATGACAAGGAATTAATTCATAAGAAACAATGCACATCTTAATCTGTAGGGGTTGTTCCCTCAATGATTTCAATTAAAAAATAACATTCATCATGATCCGTGGACCTAACTTTTTGCAATAAAACAAATCCCAAAGAAATCGTACAAGAGAGGTCTAATCTTTGCGAGTATCCTTTCCACACATTCCTTTTCAGAAGAATTTTACAATCGTTTTGTCATAAATTCTCTATACAACAAGAGTCTTGGGCCAATGCTCATAAAACCAGACTAGTTACATGTATGTTCCATTCTAAATATCCTTTAGATTATACGGCTAAATAAGCGACACAAAGTTCTCTTAGTCTCCGACTTCAGCAGAATCGTGAAATTCTGCACATCTGAATATATCCCAAATTGGCATGGATAAAAAACTTATTTTGTCCCATATAATTAGAATGAAACCACTTCATCATGCAAGTTTTTCCGAACTTTTATTGATCCGTCAAAAAAAATAGCACAAACTTGCTTTTCTCATAAATAGACATGTTTTTCTCCAGTTCGGGTTAGTTTATGTGTGCACAGCCCCTTAACACCCAGAACTGTTTACTAGTACAACAAATGCCCAGACAAAAATATATTACACATACACATATTAACTTTTCTTGAACAGTTATGCCCTAGATTAGTCTTACCCTGCCCAAATCTGTCATATACAGGGTGGCCCAAAAAAAACGGAACGGGGCACTTCCCAAAATATAATACCACAATGTTTATGTTCATCGGATAGGGTGTCCTTTCCAATGAAAAACGATACCAAGAACAGTAATTTTGGTCAGGTCTTTTTTGTTTAAGGACGCAGTGAGTGAGACCATGTCAGGTGCCGATTTATGTCGATTTCGACCTAGTCAATGCCAGTTTAACCGCACTCCTTGCCCGTAATACCATTCAGCGACCAGGCCCATTCTCTCGGCACACGGCTGAGTGCACACTAACAATAGTGCGCGATGCTCAACGATATGAACGGCTGGCGCTGGCTCAATACAAATTGACAAAAAAGAGAACCCGACATGGTGTCACTCACAGGGCCCTAAAACAAAAACTACACGACCAAATTGACTGTTCTTGGTATCGTTGTTCATTTGAAAAGACACTCTATCCGATGGACATAATACATGTGTTACTTTATTTTGGGAAGTGCCCCGTTCCATTTTTTTTGGGCCACCCTGTATATCCAATTACACAAAACTTACTCTTCTAAATAGTAATTGTCAAAAACAAGCATGATTTTTAATAACGTAGTGTGAATTATTTTGGCCATAACTGTATGTTCACAATATACAGACACTACGGTACTTGATACCTCGGCAAGTATTTAAAATGTTTCTTAAATCGCTGGTTTACACTAATCATGATTCAAGTTAGATGTCACCAAATTATTTCCCCCTCAATTAGTGATCGTCTGAAAAACAAAAATGTACTGACCCTAAATTACATTTCATTTGTAAACCGTCTTCTATCCAAAACCCCACTCCCTACTACATCTATCAAAACTGTGATTAAGAATGAGGGTTCCAAGGAAGAATACAAATGGTCATCATTCTGTCATTCTTAAAAGTTAGTTGACCAATCGGGCCACCGGAATATGACTCCCACTTCCATTTGTACAGGTCCGAAGTAAAATGTCACTGGCCCAACGCCAGCAATCCAGTGTTGGTGCCTTTCTATTAAAGCCCAAGTCCAGTTTCGGGAAAGAAGCCGAATACATCTATATTGATCGATATTGTTGAATATGTATTGAAATAGGGCTTGTGTGGTAAAATCCGAACCTAAGCATTGTTAAATACAGAAATATCGGAAGAAATCCAATATCCATCGCCCGTTCAGACCTGTCGGCGCCGCTAGCGCTGGGGGAGATATCGACAAGCTAGGGACAAGCCCGTATAGCGCGACACCGCGTGTACACCTCGTGGTCGTAATACACGTAGCATATGAGCGATTCCGCGTTGGCGATATCTATCTGGCCCTAGATCAATTTATAATTTTGCAAATATATCAATTAGTAGGCGGTTTCTTGGCCAAATTTGGATAATCCTATATTAGTACAATTATATTCTTTCCCATTATTGGTAATAAGAGCTTCCATTTCATTTTTTTGAGAGGGGGGCGTTTCCAAAACTGGTCTTTACCTTTAATAGCAACAGTCCCTCGTACCAGTAGCGCAGTGTGGTCAGACTGATCAAGGGGGGGGGGGGGGGGGCACGAAAATTATTGGGAGGCACACCTTTTGTATTTCTGCATTTTAACAAAGATTTCCCCCTAATGTTTTTTTTGTAATTGTTTTCTCATATTATTGGGGGGGGGGGGGGGGGCACATGCCCCAAAGGCCCCAAAGGCCACTGCCTCATACAACAGTACATGGGGGAAATATTGTACACTAACAAGTAGCACCAGTGCCAAGATATTTTCACCAAACACAAATTTGAAACATTGTATTAACATCGAGCTGCTCAAAAAGAATTTTTATATTGTTATACCAGTATCTGTATAAATGTCAACGCATAACATAACATCCAGTTTTAATATCAATATACAAATAAATAAATACCAATATACATGTACATGCACACATTATATATTTCACTGCTGTTGTAGATGTTTGTAAGTGTCTGTGCATGAGTTTGTCAAACAGTAATCACTGCAGACATTATGTACTCATATTGTTATACTGAAGACAAAATATTCAACATAATTTTGCTTTTAATTTCTACAAAATCACTACGCATCCTGATTTGATTTTGTGTAAAAAAACAAAAGCTATATTAAATTTATTTTAATTTTATAAGTATCATGCACAAGTCTAGTAAAATTACCTATGGCGAATTATCTCATTCTCAAACCATCTTTGTTCTTTAACGTATCAATGTGAATTGTAGTTGCATACACACGATGGAAAATGTGGTATAAAAAATCAGACAGTACAAAAGAGGCGGTGATTTTAAAATACCGGTAGAAAAATTGTAGTTGAAAATTGTGGAAGGCACAGTGCTATAGGCTAGCCTTGGTTCAATGGGCTCAGCTCAGTAGAATAAAGGCTTGGGAAATCAAATGTGAAAGCGCTGGGGGGTGTTGCATAAAGAGTTGCGATCAATCGCAAGTCTGTAAATACGCACATTTGAGCCAATCAGATTTGCGCATTTGGGTGCATTTTCTGACTTGTGATTAATCGCAACACCCCCCTGGAGACAAAATGTCCACAAGACGACTTGAATACTGGTGACATTTCATAAATGAAAATCACTAGTGCCGTCTGAAGGTGTCTTGCAAATGCATTTAGACCCGTATGTACAGCTATAGCACAACAAGAGATATAAATGTAGTCTTTGTGGAGCTTCGATCTCCTTAACCTTCAACTGACTAGGCTGGAGCTCTTCCATGGCACAATACACACATGTATGAAGGAACGCAAGGGTTAAATACATGTACAGTTCAAGCTCTGTGGCTCTGCTCACCTTCATAACGACTTTGCCATCAAGCAAATCTATGACATTTATGGCCTAATCCACCTGCACCGTTTCTCCTTCAGTTTCCTAACCGACCAAATTGTGGCAAATGGTCAGTTTCTAGCAAATAAGTTCCATGACGTTTTGTTTCACATGAAATAGAGCCGAATTAAAAGTATCCTACTAGTCCATTCCGAACTTGGTCCACATCATTTTGTTTCCTAATACCTAGTACTAGTACCTTCCGGCTGTTTCACCACATATTGGTCGGATAGGAAACGGAATGAGAAAACCGTGCAGTAGGACAAGGCCAATACAGATTCCACTCAAACAACCGACTCGCAGAGCCAGTCGCAAGGTTTTGACATGTATAATCTTCACGACCGGTTGTGGCCCTTGATCGCAATTTTCAGCTAATCAGGCAACGTGGTACACAATGTTCCCACAGATAATGGCCGGTATTCTAAACTAAATCTATCAACTGAAGCTTGTAAGCTTGGCCTAACTAATCCACACTTTAATCCACACCTCCGGACTAAGTGTGGATTAACTATTTGGTATTCTGGTACTTGGGACTAGCTAACCTCGGACTAAAGTGTTGAATTAAGTCAACACTTAGTCCGATGTTAAGCTACCAGAATACACAATTTTAGTCCGGACTAAAGTTGCCAAGTTAGTCAGGGGTTAGCCGACACTTAGTTAGCACTTTAGGCCAGACTATTTTAGTAGAATATCGGCCAATGGGTGAACATGTCATAGTACAAGAGTGTAAAAGCAGAGCCCTATGTTATATATGGCACAATATGAAGGGAAAGACAGGGTTGCATATTAAGTTACAATCCGGTTGAGATTGTAAGTTTAGGTTTCGATATCAAACATCAACCATCTTAAAACTTATCTTATTGCCACACGAACAAACAGGCAAATTTTGTTTACAAAAACTACGGGGCAGGGAATTACTTCATCAGTGATGAGACATTCATATATAGATTTGTATATTTCGATGAATGAACTCTCATTTGAGAGTCTTATGCAGGCAGATGCCCGACAAAAAGCAACATTACAGCACAGTCATTTTTTTCAATACATCTCAATACGAGAAGACAAACAATTGTGCAACATCCAATTACTCGCTAGCACAGCTCCAATGTTTAGTTCTTTTCTATCACGATTTTTCAAGCAAGTTCTTGCTCATATGATGAGCTGGCTAGGCCTGTAGCTTGACAGGTCCTTGTTGCTGTTGTAGTTTCTAACCCCAGTCCTTCAGCATATTTAATTTCCTAATACATCTCGATAAGAGAAGACACACAATTGTGCAACATCCAATTTACTCACTAGCACAGCTCCAATTTTTAGTTCTTTTCTATCACATTTTTCAAGCAAGTTCTTGCTCATCTAAGTTGGCTGGGCATGTAGCTTGACTTGTTGTTCTTGTTGTTGGTAGCTTCTAGCCCAGCCCTTCAAGACTTGACTGGTGGTTGTTGTAGTTTCTAACACCAGCCCTTCAAGTCTTGACTGGTTGTTGTAGTTTCTAACACCAGTTCTTCAAGACTTGACTGGTTGCTGTTGTGGATTCTAACCACAGTCCTTCAGATCTCTGATTTGTGGGACGCTTTCTTCTTTCGTGCCTCTAGCATCTCGTAGAAGGGATCCCGACTGATGCTTGCTCTGCGCAGATAGAGAATAACACGAGAAAAAAAAGAGAATGCATCAATGAATAATAATAACAAAGATTACAAATAATTAACATCGTACAACTGAAGTGCCTAAAATGAGATGTTTCCCACCTTTACACCTCTTACTGCTTATTCACTGTGACAAAAAAACAACAAAAAACATTCCAGCCTACATATGATAGTGTATCATCCTCATTCCCCGAGGAGCACTCCTTCCAAGTAGCTGAGGGGTGTTGAGGAGATCATTCATACAAAGGATTTTACCTTCTATTGGATCCCCATTTAAGAAGCGATATGGATTAAATATCATCATCATCATCATCATCACCATCACCATCATCATTATCATCATTATTATATGTAAAGAGGGTGAACAAATCATGATACAACTGCAATTTTATCGAGCACTTCTATTCACCACCTCTCCTCCCTCCCAGCCCCGCCCCCCCCCCCCCACACCCAACTTTACATAGCTTTTTAAGAGGTTCATGAATGGGTTGCCTTGCTAACGATTTCACCGGCAAACATATAATTGTTTCAGTTTGCGAGACATGTGAGACGCGAGACAATAACAAACAATGTCGGTGTCAAATGGCGGGAAATCTCCTGATTAGCAAAACAGGAAATTCAACAGTTCAAGTGGTGCTTTCCTCATTTCACTAGGACCCGAGGGGGTAAGGACGCCGAACCAGGCCCAGCCCTAAATAAATGCTGCATACCCAGTAGCCACTCATCTCTATATAAACATGTACTATGTGAAAGAGCTATTAAAGCTTCATTATTGATTGAGTTTAATAGGAACATGAAGAAAAACAAAATTGGATCATGCGTATTACAAAAATCTATTTGGCTACTACAAGCATTTCTCAAGTGCAAGCAAAACTTGTACAATTGTGTCCGCATATATGCTTGGAAAAGAGTTCCAAAATAGTGATGTCACATGGTTTAAAAATTAATTACCCTTTGATTTGGGCTATTATTGGTAGTGGGTTTGAACTGGAAGGTTGCCTTCTTAACAACTGCTAGGTCAGACATGTATGGCTTGCCTGACAATGCATCGCACCATTATCCATGGCAATGAATATCTGTCGTGTCAAACTTCAGTACTCTATTACCCTGAGAATATATGTGACCGGCTATAGCAAAACCCGGCACTTGGCGGTAATTCATGTTTTGAAGAAATAGGCATTTTAAGTTCACATAATGTGTGCAAAAGACTCCTACTTAATGATTGTAAAATTGAAACAATCATATCATCGCCAATTATTTACCAATTTGTTGTAATGGTATAAAAATCAACATTATGATTTTTACCGACAAGTGCAGGGTTTTGCTATAGCCGGTCACATATATTATTAGAGTCATTGATTCTAATCACCTAGGATGGGCCATGCATGTTTTGAGTCCCTCACCCCTGCACCAACTTTGACAGATGTGTATGCATTATGATACAGTATGGAGACAATTAAGTTGCCGGAACTTGGTCACACACCATTCATTTTATTAAGTGAATTGCACAAATTACAGATTATGAATTATGGACAATCATATCCACATGTCTAACAGAATTTTAAATCACTTCCTTACGTCAAATCTAAAATCATCTCCTTATGTCAGACAGACATGAAAGCTTACGACCCCAAAGTGACTCTCAGTTTGCGTTGTTTTTTTTCAGCATCAAGTTTTTAATGTCAAGTACATACAAAATTGTATGAACATATCATTCTACAAATCTTATACTTCCACATGTGATGAATCAAAGTTCGATATACCTAGGGTATACAAAAAAGTAAAACAATAAATTTACTTCCTTATTGTAACCAAAATGTAAATTAATTGCTACCTAACAATAAAAAAAAAAAACACTAATATTGAAGTATATCAATATGCTAGTCTTTTCTGTCTCTCAGAGCAAACAATAATAGAAATTGTTTTAATTTGAAGTGTACAATCTGTCAATGAAGTACAAACTCTCATTCACAATGAGTCATAAATAATGCTACTTTCTATCTCTTTGACCAATCAAATAACAGAAAACATTCAAGTAAGTTCAAGTCCAAATCATGGTGATAATTTAAACTACTTTCCCTTTCCATCGTCCAAAAAAGCTCAATAAAAAAACATCAAACATTTCAAGTCTAAATCTTGGTGATAATTCATACTACTTTCCCTTTCCATCGTCCCCAAAAAAGCTCAATACAAAAAGTTTTGTTCAACAAAGTGAAAGCTTGTTGATCGTTATTAAGTGAGGTTTTGGTTCCCAACCGGATGCACAACATACTTCATCATGTTGAGAGAGAGAAGGGCGTTAAGGCACTTTTTGTAAATATTTCAAAATTAGAAATTAATCATAATCTGAAAATTTAGCATCACATCTAAAGGAAGCTCCGATCTACAGGATGGTATGCAGTGCTCGACACTCGCACTGGCCCGCTGGCCCGCGGCCAGTGAAATCGCACTTTGGGCCAGCAAAAATGTATACAAGTCATATTTCGGTGGCCCGATCGGGCAAGCAGATTTTCAACCGGACATTGACAAAATTAGACAAATCCTATTTTCTTCCATATCATGCTTCATTTATAATCACAGGTTGGATCAGGGAGAGTACTATTTTGAATAGTAAAAAGTTTGCTTATGAAATACAATTTTCGGGCCAGTAAATTTTTCTTTCGGGCCACCAGAAAAGGGGGAAGAGATTATTTCACTGGCCTGACCAGGCCACTGACAAAAGAAGGTAAGTGTGGAGCCCTGTGTTATGCATTTATAACTCAATTTAGCCCAAAACTGACCCTTTTCACAAAACACTGTCACTAAATTACATGGTGATACACAGCAATTGACCAATCAGAATGCAGGGACTCTTCTACCCATTTCATAATAAATGTTGTTTTGTTGGTTTAAGAACCCTGCTGTTTTTTTATGCCTTTAATTTAGTTTCTTTTCTTGTTATTTTGTTTGTTCTTTTTTTTTTTGTGCTGTAAATGATAGTTATGAACTTGCACACCGGAAGCACATCCCACTCTGCCATCAATGTGAAAACACTCGTCACTGAATGTGTTTTATCTGTTTAATGACCTTGCTGGTTCTTGCTTGTATACAAGTGCTTGTACTTTTATTTGGTTGTTATTATTTCTGTTTTGTTTTCACTGTAAATATGAGTACTTTCAAACCAGATAAGCTTATATAGTGATAATAACCACTAGGACTTGTTGCGTTTAACACAAAATAATGCAACAATTAAAAAAGCAAAATACATCCTTGCCATCCGTATGTAAACGTTCCCACTATTTCAAGTTGTTTTGTCAGTCAGATGACTTTGCTGGTTTGTATTTTTCTTGTTATTGTGTTTAGTCTGCTTGTTTGCTTTTACTTTGCCTTTTGTTTTTAATGTAAATATGATAGTTACGTACATACAAACCTGATGCAGAACCCATTTTGCCATTAATATGGAAACATTGCTTTGCCTTTTGTTTTTAATGTAAATATGATAGTTCCGAACATACAAACATGATGCAGAACCCCATTTTGCCATTAATATGGAAACATTGTCATTATACTTATGTTGTCAGTCCCATGACATTGCTTTTTTGCTTACAAGTAATTTTGTTCATTTTTATTAATTTTGTTTGCTTTTGGTTTGCCTTTTGTTTTTAATGTAAATATGATAGTTACGAACATCCCAGTATCTTCCTGTCATGCGGTGATTTTCCCCAAAATAAATGCCTCGTCGGAAGTAAGAGAGAAAGTGAAATCCGGATACATATTTGTCTGTTCTTTTAGAATGTTTGCTTTGTACCTCTGACGGATATTGCTGTGGCGATGATATAGGATACATTACATTGGAGCGTGATATATATTTTAGGTTCTCAATTTGTTTTATCCCAACCAGTAACTTGGTTTATAGGTAAGGTAAACTTATACTTGATATAATGTAAAGAACCTAATAATTATACCAGCAAATGTGCCATAAAATCACCGGAAGAGGTGCTTCATTACACAAACACGGACGTTAATCACTACAGAAATAATGACATGTATATATTATTGCAAGTAGAAAACAAAGTTAGTACGGAGTCTAGCTGTAGGACACCCAAGGGTGCTGTCCCCCATTGTATGTATAACTCTATCAGCAAAAGCCCTATAAAGACACCTGAAAGGGTGTTCCATTACAAAAATGAATGAAGGATGTTATTGTTTTACCACAAAAATGACCCACCTGTCATTACACCTGAACATATGCTATATACTATTTGTGTTTAAACTCAATGAAGCATTTCCTTTGTTACATTGTATTTCTCTTGAAAATTGTTAGCACATTTATTCAAACAGGAAATTATTGCATTTTGATCAATCCTTGTGAAAATGACCTGCAATTTGATTCACAATTTGTCTCCTAATCATCATTGTACCGTAAATTTATGGCAGGTAATTAAAAAAATCTAGAGAAAGAGGAAACATTTTGTGAAAATATATCCTTTTCCCATAACAAAATTGTTGAAAATAATGCATCCGGCCACTTCATTGGTGGATGCGAAAAAATTCCCCCAAATTTTACAGAAAATTTGTAAAATGTTCCTAATACGTATCATTAAATGAAAGAGGGGAAGCAAGCATGTCATCTAGAGATATTTCAATGATAGGGTCATCAGTAAAGGCCGTTTAGAGCCAGAAATAGAAGCCATAATTGAAATGGCATCCTGTCAAACCAAACAATGCGCTGTCGCATCTTCCTGTCTCGTGTAATGTCTAAATCCCAGCACCTGCGGTACTAGTTGTAGCATGTAGTGGTATGCCCATACCTATACATGGTGGCTCGATAAAAAGCACCACTCTACAATAATATTTATACCTATATACCCGGAGTAACATGGAACAGTCAAACCTGTGTACCGTGACAACCTGAAAATTGTATGAAAATAGGCCACTGTAACGGGTTCCAAAACTTTATATTTCTCTGCAGGAGATAATGATTAGTGGTCACTATAGGCAGGTTGGATGCTATAGACAGGTAGCTGCTATTGTACTTGATTGTACTTTTTCCGGACACCCTGTATTGCCATTAATTGCACATGTAATAATACATGGAGTTCTACAAGTCATTGCCCAACCCTTTCCATTCAGCTGCTATAATACTTTAAAACTTTCAAAGTACTTTCTTCCTTTGGTTTTTCATAGTCTGTCCGACTGAGGACAGACGCTGTACTTTTTCGGACACACTGTAGTACCACTGAATTCATGCACATGATACGTGCAGTCCAACCCTTTCTCATCATGCGGTTATCTCATAAATAAAGGGTTTCCCCTTTCCATTCAGCTGCTATGATACTTAAAAACTTTCAAAGTATTTCCTTCTTTCGGTTCGTCAGACAACGACCTTCACGCGCTGTTTCCCTATCACGTTTAAGACAGGTTTTTATTTAATCACTCACAATGACATAAGTCAAACTCTGGTTCTAAATTACACAAAATTGCACAAAAAATGTTGTCCGAATTATAATATTCAGGTAAATTCAGGAAAAATCATGAGAATTTTGTGAAATAATTGAAGGGTTGACTAGTTTTCTATGCAAAAGCTTACTAAGTGGGTTTGGTTTGTCATAGTCAGTCGTGGCCAAAAGAGACCGACCTTCACGCGCTTAGCTTGCCGGACCTAGTTACTATTGTTAAGCTTGCCAACGGGGAGTCTTACGTCATACGCATATTATTTGCATACATTACAGAAGCGGTCTATTACTTACAATGACTTTCAAAGTAGATTTCTGGTTTGGATTTTTAAAAAATCAGCCAATTTTGTATAGATTCATTTAGAGGACAAATTTTTTTGATATCATGAGAAGTGCCATGCAATAATGAAAGGGTTTGCAGATTTTGTTTACATAAAGTAGGTTTAATTTAACTGCTCTTTAAAAATAAAAATAAAACATTTCAAATGCTGCACGTTATTCTGTCTCTTTATGTTAAAATATCCTTGTTCCTGTTCTTCTTTTATTGTTGTGTCATAGTGTTGCCTTGGAGAAGGAGGTATTAAAATTACAAACTATTATTCTGATTATTCTGATTATACCAACATATAGTTCTCTTTATATACAAACCACAGTAAGTTTTAAATCCCCCACTTAATTGCTTTCATATTACCCAGACCAAACTATCCATCCCACTTGACCATATAATATGCAACACAGCCATTTTCAACATCAATTTTTACACAACCATGCTTTATAGAAAATGTAGTTTCTTCTTTCAGTTGTTTATTTGTCCATTCTCTTTAATGCTAGAATGTAGTGTGCACAAACTAGCTTATAAAGAGAACCACCACCCCAACAAATATTCTTATAAATGAAAGGTAATAGTTTTAGTAGTACACTCCACCAACAAGTTCAGACAAATTGGTTTCCAGGCAAATTATATGATTTGAAAAACCATCACGATACTATAGTAATTGTTCATGGGTCTGTATACCAAGATTAGACCATTGTCTAGAACGTATGCGTATACCGGGCTTCTAATGTCTCTAAACGTATGCGGGTATAGAATTGGCCCACGCGCAAACATTTGGCACTTACGGAATCATCGGCCATGTTGGTTCTGTGAGTTTCGGCTATAAATTGCATCGTTTATGAATAACACAACACTTTGCCAAAGTATCTATTTACTATCAAACAATGGTACAAAACATATAACCCCGTGTTGTTCTTTGCATGGTGGTCCCCTTTAAAAACGTTCCGACAACCTCTACATCCCAACGCATGACAATCTTTTTAAACAAAAATACTCACTGCAATGCGTGTATCCATTCCTTCTTCTCCTCTTCGCTAGTCGCCGACATGCGGTATTCGGTGTGACGTCCCTCGACCACGCGACCATCACCGTGCGTCTTGGCAGCCTTGATTACGGTCTTAGTGTTCGTAGTGTTCAGTTGGAAGCAATGCTAGGGGGGGGAAGGTGTTGAATTTTAAAATGTCAAAAAGTTGAATTTTGATGCTAAAATGTTCAATTACACTTTATAAAATAATCAGTATTTACAAGGTTCAACTTCAAACAATACAGTCATTTTGGTTTGGAGCCTCATAAATGTAAAAGCTTGTTTATGGAATCCCATAAAAGAACCCATATTAAAGGGGATATAACAATACTTCTTCTTATACTTTTCATTATATTATATGCCTTAATTGGGCTGTACCTATAAAAACAGGTTTTAATGTCATGTGATTTTATATCTGATTCATAAATCAAAGATGCAACTGTGTCTTGCCTTGAAATTGTATTGTTATTAATATTTTTCAAATATATAATGAAGTAACACAAACATATACAATTACAAAAAAATACACAAATTAAAAGTCAACTTAATGTTTTATAATTTTAAGATCGTTTGTTTGACAGCTTTGACTTACTGCTTTCTTGGGGTCATCCACTTCTTGCACATGTAGGTTCTCAAGAGGAATAATGCCCTTTGGTTCTCGGTCCTGCAAGAAACAAAACAAGTACATAATATTAAGATAAAAATGTCAAACAAAGTAAATTGATACCTAAACGTTCTACATTGAAATCAAATAAAATCATTCAAATCATAATGATATAAATTGTTTTATTGGGGTCCTCCAATCCTGGCATTTAATTACCAAGTTGCATTTGAACGCAACTCAAAGTTTCTTGCAACCCCCCCCCCCCCCCCCCCCCCCCAACCCACCATGGGGGAGGTTGATAATGCAAAGTGTATTCAATGAATATATGCATTTAAACTCAAAGTCGCATTTGATTTTTTGTTACATGCGTAGAAGCCAGAGATCTACCAACATTGAAATTCAACAATCAGGAATATTTAGGGAAATTTCATCAGAAATCAGGGAGATATATATCAAATGCATACAACCTAATGACAATAGTATTTCAGTTATCAGGGAGACTGGCTGATGGGATGAAATCCAATGCATTAATCTTGGTCTATTTTCCGGGAGTCAGGTCTATTTTCAGGGAGTCTCCTGCGAAATCAGGGACACTTGGCAGCTCTGTATAAATAAGCGCAACTCTGCAACACCCCCAAGATCAGGCAAATGCCAACCCTACACTTGGGTCTTCGTTGGGTTGGGGACCCCTTGTTATGGAGGAAATGGGCAACAGGTGTCTAACAGGTGAACGGTTCCTGACTAGAGATCAGCACCCTTCCTTCCTCTCTTCTTCCTTTTCTAAATCACTCTCAGACTCAGGGAAAAAATACACGGGGGCGGCGAACGAATTTGCCCCCGAAATGCCAAAAAGAGCCCCCGAAAAAAATGATCGGAAATCGGCATGATCAGATCGTGATCGAATGCCGATCCGATGATCACTTACAGCATTAGAGCTAAATAGTAGCCTCTGAAATAATTTTTTTTTAAAGAGCCCCGGAAATTTGTAGCCCCCGAAAGTTGGAAAAGTAGCCCCGAAAACTTCCATTAAATTTTATAGGGAGCCCCCGAAATAAAAATATTGATTTTTTCCCGGGCTCAGGCTCTCCATCTTGCCTTTGTATTCAATATCACCCGATACATTTTTTGTTCAGTCACTTCCATCCTTTCTACATGGTTATTATCATTTTTTTTAATAATATGCTCAGGATAAAACAAAAGCCTGCTTGCAAAATAAATTTCACTCTGAAAATTTGCTTTGCATTGGTCTCTATGCAAATTTCTTGGGCTCTTTTAAAAGCCCAATCAGACAACTCAAATTGACATTGACATAATGAGAATAAAGATCTTGTATTATTTCCATGTGAGTGAAATATATATAAATTGCAGTTTGTATCAATTAAGCAATATTATGAATAGTGGACAGTTTTCAAATGAAATGTAAATATAGGGCTTTCATTTTTTTTATATGGGCAACCAAAATTTGAGAAAAAAGAGGGGAAACTAGCAAAAACATTTAGTGTGAAGGACTAGCATATGCAATGGGTGAAGTTTTTTTAATTCTTCATTCCCGTCTCAACACTTTCCATCCAGCCAATCTTGTCTTGTGAGTCAGTTGGAAGGCGACGCATAAACAGGAAATTTGGTTGCGGCGAGGTGGCTGGGTAGACGGGGTCACCATATTAAGTGTATGCATGTAGCCTACATTGTATTCCTTATATGCCGTTACTACCTGTGTCTAGACCATGGCCAGTATTCAATACGAGTATACTTCTCAACGATTACATGAGAAATTGACCAAGTGATTTGTTGGATGAAGACGTGTACTTATTCCATATCAAATTGGATTTCAGACTTTTATCTTGATACAAACAAAAATTGCATAAATTACGATAACTCAATTTATTCTGCTAAAAAAAACCCAAATGTATATCCAGTGTAAACACACTTTCAAAAGTCCATTCAAAAGCAATGGGTAAATGGGGTGTGTTTATACTTAATGTTGTAAATTCAAAGTAGTAGAGACAGTTATCTGTGAGTATGAACCAATTCCAGTCCATTTCTTTATTTAAAGAACGTTGGTAACTCAATATATCCTGTTCTAAAACAAATTTATATCCTGTGTAAACACACTCTTAATTGCCCATTGGAAGGCAATGGGTGAACAGGGGTGCATTCATACATGTACTTACTGTTGTAAACTCGAAGTAGTAGAGACAGTTATCTGTGAGTATGAACCATCTCCTCTTCCAATTCTTGACTCTTCCACCTGTTCATAAGAATGAGGCAAAGGATATGGTTTTGAACATTCACAACAAAGTAAATGAAAAAGAAATACAGAAAACAAATAAAATAAAATAAAATACTGAAGTGAGTTAAAGGTGCAAAAACTGTGCATAAAACATAACAAAATAATATGAAACAAAAACAATGTGTAAACTTTGTCACATCAGATAATAGACAAAGAAGGTGTTGTATTAGTCAATTTGAATGTCCTAAAAGCATGTTTACTTATTTTATTTGTTCCTTTTTTATGAATTCATGTGGAAAGGCCTTAACATTTATTTGTGGCATTTAAAGATGTTAGTAAGTACATCAAGTACATGATTTTAAAATACATAGAGTTTATATGTAGGTTATTTTGAATTTTCTTTGAAAATTGGCCTTAGTTTATTTTTTACGCTAAATTGTATTTTTCATCTGGTATGCCAAAATAACCCAACTGTCATTTACATTTTGTTTAAACTTCCAATATAGATGTTTTAATTATCCTGTTTCACCAAACTTGACTTTTTACAGAAAACCCTATCTAGATATTGGATAAAGATAATCCCAAACTATCAAATTTTTATACGAACCAACAACAAAAAATTCCTCTTCAAAAATATTGCAAAATAGCAACTGTTATTGAACATATTTCTTAATTTAGACAATAACGACACCAATATACTGATATTTACTTTGTCAATAACAATATCATATTTGCCTATGCTCATCATATTTTACAAGGCAGCAACTATATTTTGCGAAATGCACCAAAATATCCAACTAGAAATAAAAAGAAACTTTTACTAATTTTTACTGCTAGTAAAATTATATGCTTTTTCAATCTCCATATTTGATTATTGTTATCTAATCTAAAACTAATTTCTAAAGTTCTATTAAATTAATTTTAAAAAGTAAAGTTTAATCAACATTGCGCAAAACCAAACAAAAAATATAATGCATTTTTTATCAAAGATGCCTTCAGTTCCAGGAATCTAAAAGAAGCTTTAAAAGGAAATACAAGGTCAGCAGAAAGGGAACTAGCGGGTAATTCTGAAGGTTTCTTCATTTCAAAATTGGGGTCATAGGAATTCTAGAATGCCATTGACTGGGTGATCTAGGCTGGTCAGAATAATCTGTAAGCAAGAAATATCAAAGCAACTGAAATAAATCAAGACCAAAACAACATTTCAGCAGAAGGAACGCTAGCGACTACATTTCAAAGTTTTCTATGTTTCTAATTGAAACAACTGAGGGTCAAACAAATTCTAGAATGCCATTTGCTGAATGATCTAGAAGCTGGCCAAAATTATCTGTAAGCAAGAATATAATATTTAAAAATGCAGCAAACTGAACAATCTATGCCTGTTTTGATAAAAACAAATTATTATATAATTGCTTTCAATACTAAGGGAAAAGGTAAATCTATTTCAATGTCATAAGTCAAGTAACGAATCATGCATTTATAATGCAATTTTTCCATTTGCGCTTATCCATACATCAACAAGGTAACAAACATTATGGCCCGTATTCACAAAGGAGGTTTGTACAAACCCCGGTTCAAACCGCAGTTTACATCTATGGAATGCCAATTGTAAACTGATGGAGAGAGAATGTAAATTCCTTACTTGTTAACAATGTTGATGGTACACATTCTCTCTCCATCAGTTTACAATTGGCATTCCATAGATATAAACCGCGGTTTGAACCGGGGTTTGTACAAACCTCCTTTGTGAATACGGGCCTATTTGTCCAAGCGTTCATGATGCCAATATGCCATGTCAAATCAAGAATCTCCACAATGCACTGAGAACCAAGAGGCTAAATTATAAACTAAGCAAAAAGAGGTCTAGTAAATCATAGATTGTAAAGGTCTTTATTATACAGAGTATTAAACCAGCTCATAAGAGAGAAAATGACACGACATGCCAAATAAAACTGTGCATTCATTTTCGAGAAGAGTGTATACAGGTTTGAAAAATTAGGTTGAACAAAAGTGAAATAAATTTGAAAATAAGGAATGATTAAATAATAGTTGCAAATTTCAGAAGAAAGAAAGGTAGAATTAGGATGGAAGAATAGTTAAGACATTTATGGACTATGTTCATCATTCATTTTGGAGTTGCCCCTAACAGCTTAAAAATGAGACCTAGATAACTTCAAAAAAGTACTGTTTGTGCCAACAAAGAATAGTACACAAATGTGTGATATACTGTAATGATTTCCTTTTGTTCTATAACTGTGCCAAAAAACATTTTCATGTTTGACATTGTGATATAAATTACATTATTTATTAAGCTTCCTATAAACTGCTGATGTGATCATTCCTTAACCCATTGCCTACTTGAATCTAGCGCAGTGTTGCCAATTCCGCGTATTTCCCGCGGAATCGGGCTCGTTTTTACCACGAGCCGCTGGGAAATTTTAATTGTCGCGGGTTACCTTATATCGGGCTTGTTTTAGGGTGTTTTTGTTTTGTTCATGAAATAAAGTAACAAAACCGAATGGTCACGCGGGGACACGAACGCGCATTTTGCACGCATGCACAGCGATTTTAAGAGAGTGCGCGGATACGGACACATATAAATTCCACATTCGATAATATTCCATTGCTCGCAAGGTGATTTTTGTGAGTCCGCTTGTTTTTGCATGAAGTCGATTGTGTTTCCGCGGGTTTCTGTATGGAGGAGTTGGCAACACTGACCTGGCAGGCCATGAACTCTACGGGGATTGCAATATACAGAAGTGAACAAGTTAACAACAGAATACAAGAATAATGGAGAGGGTGCCCATATGGTTGAAGGAAATCAATACTATTCTTGGAAGAACTGCATCCGTCAGTTGAAGTGGAAAACTTGGGAGGGGAAACGGCACAAATCCAGAGTGATCGATATCTCTATTTCTTTATTAGAGCGAAGTGTGATTATGCAGCTATATCTTCAGGCGCGATCTGGAATTCAATTGTATCTGATTCGGTTCACTTAGAGCAAATTAGCAGGGAAGTCCATGGCTTTACTTTATTGCGCCAAGGCAGATCAAAGTCAGATGTAACATACAAATCAATTTACTTGTTGCTCTGCTGACTTCTGAAGTAATCTATACCCTTTCACATTGCAAATTTTTGAATGGTGTACAAATATACTAACTTTATTGGGGGGGAAAGTTCATAATAAAAAGCCTAAAAAACTCCTAAAAGGTAAATCTCATGGAACAATCCAATTTGGTTCACTTACATCTAGGCTTTACATGATTGGGCCAAGACAGATCAAAGTCAGATGTAACATACAATTCAATTTAACTGTTTCACTGCTGACATTTAAAGTAATCTATACATTGATCCAGGCCTATTCTGAAACGGTCTAGGAGTGATGTATCAATGGACTAACTTAAGTGTGAAAGAACTTCATACTAAAGGATCTAAATACCTCTAAATTTCAGATGTAACATACAAATCAATTTACTTTCACTCTGCTGAGTAACCGAGGTAACTTGTATATACCCTCTCACATCTGTGTCAAGTTGTAAACCCTTTCTAAAAGATCTGGGAATAGCTTAGAAATTATCTACTTTTATTGTGAAAAACTTCATTACCTTTATTGTGAACAATGGGTATAACAAATTCCAAAGTTCAGAAAATATTTCAAGAGATCTATCTCATATCGATGCAGGTCAGATTCTAACTTGATATAGAAACTGGCAAGAATCACTTACATCTAAACCTAACCATGGAGCACAATACTAGGGGCCATCTAAAGCAGATTGATTGATCTGTCAGTAAAAAAAACAGGAGGCTTTTGTAACAACTATGTTTGGACTAAAAAATATCAACATTTAGAACATACACGGATGTATTAAAGCATAAAGGGTATAATAAGCCAACTTAGAAGATCGAGTCATGGGACAATCGATATCATTATCGTCGGGCGAGAGTGAGAAGGGCATAAGTCTATATTTGGCTAATTTGAGTTATGAGCACCATCTTGTAGGTTGGTGTCTTCTCTATGTGATGCCAAATTTTCAGATAATAATTATTTTGAACATTTTGGGAATATTCATCAAATTTGAAAGTGAGCTCAGTATATTTGGTTTTACAAGGCTCCCAAACTTTGAACACGATTATCGCTGAAGTACAAAAGGTGAACTACCTAGTGCCCTTCTATTTCTCAAACGGCAATATGCACATTCACCAGCACACCTGCAGTCCTGCGCCTTCTAGGTTTTTCTTTTTGTGACTTGGAACACTTCAGCTTGATATAAATTACCTTAATTTCCTCTTCCTGATTGCTATCGTTTGTTTAAACAGGCCTCTTGGGAAAGCAAATGAATCGCGCTAATCACATGCTTTTTTCATATTGAGTTCCCTAATAATATAATATGAGTTGGGTATTGTGCTTAGTCAGCAATATTATATTGTTATCTTAGGGTAAGTAAGACAATCTTGTGATCACATTATCAAATATTGATATGTAATTAAAAACAAAAGGGTAACAATAACCTGCCCCCCCCCCCCCCCCTCTTCAGTTTAAAGTATGAATTCAATTTAATTGTCTCTCATCTCTTCTATATTGTTTTCCCTTAGTCTGACTCTGTATTTAATTAGTAACAGCTGACACTGTTTTTCATAATAAAGTGGTCACAATGCAGATTTCCAGCCCAAAATTGCCACATGCCTCGTCTCTTGGGCATCTGTTTTTGGTGCGCAGGGGGACTCTTTTGTTGACCGAGATTAGCAGACAGGAAACACGAGTTCCAAACGTCACCGGTCGCGCCAACCCACCCAAAAACACTCGCTTGCGGTTGTCGCGATGATTGATAAACCTTGCGCTGTCAAACTTTTGTCTATCTAGTATCTTTACCCCCTCCCCGACCCCTCTGAACCCAATACCATCTCTTCCCGATGCCTCTAGCCCCGACACCTACCCCATCCCTTTTTTCTTCTTTTTTTCTCTTACCCTTTTGAAGAGTACCTCCCAAGCTGCCTAACTTTAACAGTCCATCCCTCCTCTTTCCTTTCCCTTAGAGATTGGCAAGCGTAAGGACGCTACACCCTGGATCGCCATTTTACATTAGGCTATTTACACTGTGTGCACTACATAAAAGTGAGCCAATGCTTATTTAGCACTGTGTGCAAGCCATTTGCAAGATGGCACCACGGATCTGATCTGAGAATCCGAACCACCTTTATCCTGTGGAGGACATTTTTTTATTTTTTTATTATTTTTTTGTTGGGGGGGGGGGGGGGGGGGGTAATAATCCCAGTCAAAGATTCTTTCAACATATTGACATACACATCCTTCTAATTAAAAACAATTCCCTCCCCTATCTCTTTTCTTCTCCTCTATTCAACGCTTCCCTTTTTGTTCATACTATCTATCACATTCTACCTCCCATTACCACCTTTAACCTGGAGGAAAATTGTTGGGGATAATAATCCAAGTCAACGATTCCTTCAACATATTGACATACCCATCCTTCTATAACAATTCCCTCCCATATCTCTTTTCTTCTCCTCTATTCAACGCTTACCCTTTTTTTGTTTATATCTATCAGATTCTACCCCCTATTAACCCCCTCCCTACTCCGATACAACTCTGTTGACCCCACTAATTTACACCTGTCGCCAAACCCAAGTTAACTGCAAAAGCAGATTATCAATATCAATAGCACATGGTTAAATGGTTGATTATGTTTGAACTTGTATTCAACTTTGCTATCAGTCTCTAAAACAAAGGAAGGTGATGTTTAAGTCATGGGTTCTTTGTTCTTTGTAACACTTATAACAATGAAGCAAAAGTAATACAACTTGAGAAATATTTTACTATCTAAAATTAAATGGTTGTGAGAGGCTCACACTGCACAAAATAAAGACATCAAATAGCTTAATGTGGGAGTAAAGCCTACTTGATAGATCATAGTTTCAATATGACTCAGACACTCAATCCAGCTGGGACAAATAATGTATGTTGCGAGAAAGAAAAAAAATATATAAAAAATGGACATTTTTTAGTTCAAAAAATGGACATTTTTTAGTTCTGATTCCAATGCATGTAATACATTCATTGCATAATCCTCTTCATCTACCCCCCCCCCCCCCCCCCTCCTTTCTTGCACTTAGTAACATTGTCCAAATCCTCAAAATCCAATTGGAATTGTACAGTTCCCTCATACCTTGTTTTATTCGTATTAACAATACAAGCATGGGACAGGTTTTGGTTTTTCAAATTTCCATTTCGTTCAGAAGATATTCACGATTGAAGTGTTCGGATGTGAAATTATCTACAGGACCTTTTCAACAGTCTACAACGTAAGTGCAATGAGTAAGTGAATATCACTTTGCATTTTCGCTCATTTCTCGGCCAAATAACATCCAATTAACTTGAAATTTTCACACATTACTTTCTGGACATATCAGATCACACCAATACACATTTTATTAACCATGCATCACTTTTTGCATTTGTCAACAAAGTTACTATATCCCTTTAAACAATTTCACTCCAACTTTATAGAAGTCATTAGAGTCGTGTTTGAATGACAGAGGGAAAGAAAAAGTAATATTAGTATAACTAAATTTAAACAAAATATGACTGTGCAACCATTTCCACAACATGCCTCTGGAAATGTGTGCGAGAAATTAATCAAAATCAGGGTTAGCGGTGAACATATTAAAACAATCTCAAAAACAAAACTAAAAACAAATAATAATTTGAAAAAAAGTAGTAAGACGTTAGTTGTGAGGTGTGCAACAATATACAAGCAAGTGCACTTATTACATGTATGCAGCTTCTTTTTTACTAAATTATGGAGAGAAAAATAGCGGAGGATTTTTTAGCAACTCTCTACAGAGGTCACTTTGCTGTGCAGAAAACATTACAAAACTATAATGTCAGAGTAGAATAGAAAAACTAGAGACTATTTATTCAGGAAAAAGAGTGCCATGAATTATAACCCTCTAAATACCATGAAGCACACTCAAGTATTGTGTACCACTGACAACATCTAAGGCAAGGTAGTGAGAGGGTTATTAAGGTTAATGCATGAGTGCATTCAGGAGAAACGTTTTAGCAAACCATTCTCTGTCTTAAAAAAAAGGATTTAGCCCCCTGAAACTGCTATAAATGATGCCATGCACACGGTATATGTACCCTTGCAGAGCAAATATCAACGACCCATCCTAGGTGTTTCGTAATTTATTTTGTATTGATTTAATTGCTTTAAATCAACCTTTAAATTGCTTGTAATTAGTAATTTTCTTAATTCATAATTCAAACAAGAATTTTTGCTATCGCAAAAGCCCTGGTTGGATTACAAGTTTTACAAAAAAGGAACAGTTTTGAATGGTTAGAAATGTTTTCTCCTGAACACTCCCACACACAGACATGCTCCCTTGTGCACCGCAAAAACAAGAGATTGGAGTTGCGCTTCGGCTACGAACTCTCGCGACAAACAGAACAAGACACAAACGAACAAGATCACGGTTCAAACAGTCGTGAGGGAAATATTGGAGTATGCACTGACCTCCTATAACCGGAGAATTTGGTCACCGCATCATTTTAAAAAATGACCAAATAAATCGGTCAAGAGTTTTGTCACCGCACCATTAAAACAATTGACAAAATATTTGGTCGAGACAAGTTACCAGCGCACATGCAATGCGCATGGTATGTGTGTCGTGTGCAGGCAACAAAATCATAATGGTCACGGTATGTTTTTAAAAAAAGGGGAGGTAAGGGAGGGAGAGAAAAAAGTATAAATATTGGTGAAGATTCTGATAACTTTCTTTACGTATCGATTTAGTTCTTTGTCATGAATGAGGGGAAGAAAAGGTATTAATATTGGTGAAGATTCTGGTAACATTCTTTATGTAACAATTAAGTTCTTTGTCATGAATACTCAACAAGCTTTAACAAATTTACTTGTCTTCATCAAAATTGCTAAGAAGGAATCAGTCATTGTGATGAGTGAGTACAGATATGTCATTACTTATGGCCCGGTCAGATATCACCGGATAGCGGAAACGAATGCCCAACGAATAGAAAATTTGCGAAATGAAATTATCCGGTGATGAAAGTCGTCTCCATTGCTTTATGTACAAAACATAGAACAACGTACATCACCGGACAAGGAACGGACAAGAAACGAATACGAACGGAGACGAACGGATGGAAAATTTAGCTCTCCGTTTGACGTCCGTTTACGCAATCCGTTGATATGTGACCGGGCTATTAAGATTAGAAGGCATTCTAAACTAATTACATATTCATGCAGATAAAAGGTATAATATAGGAAATTCAATTAAATTTGCAATTTTGCATTTGTTGGTGAGTGCTTGTGAAACTTAGAAGTAATTAATATGGGACTTTTCGGATTACAACAATTTGTTGGTATAATTAACGTCATAATTAGTAATAATTCTTTTCTTACAAGGTCTCTTAGTAAATGAAATGAAACGAAAAAACTTGAATGTGACTTAAATTTGCACGTAACTATTTGATATGACCTGCTTTTCAATGTAACACACATTTACAAAAGTTAAGAAATAGATTTTAAAAAATCAAATTTCTCCTGGAAAAGGTTTTAAGATAATAAGATTTGACCAAAAATAGAGCAAAAGTATTTACAATTTAACCACATGGAAAGTGGAAACTTGTTTATTTATCAAATCTCCTCTTGCAAAAGAAATATACTGTATATTTGTATTATTTAAAGCAAGCTTCCTTGATGCATCCTCGCTCAGGAAATCAAGACTTAATTTCATGGCAAGAGGAAGAATGACTTTCCAGAACAATGCCCTGCCCCGGATGAGACAAAAAATGAAATAATAATAATAATTAAGGTCAACTTTCATTTTAATACTACAATACTTTGAAAAGGGTTAGTCTTTAAATAAATTTATATTGCTTTACACTAATTGTTTCCTTTTTAGCAGGAGTAGAATCATTTAAATGAGAAAAAGCAAATATACAATATCCTGGCTTGCAGATCTATGCAGGAAATGTATTAGATTTCAAATTTAAATATATATTTTTTTATATGAATGAGTTAGATTAGATATGATGAAATACATATTGTATTTACAGTAATACTGATTTGTTAGATGCAATCGTAAATATGGCATTAGTCTTGCTGTTCACTCGCATGATTTAGACAACTGTGGCTGTGTTTAATAAATATAAGCAGTGTATTTTATTGCATGCCTTTTTAATTGCTTCACAGCAAAGCTACACATACATGTAGTAAAAGTGCACATTTTTGAGAGAGTAGGCTCTGTGAAAAGTGACTGCATTTACTGAGTGAATTGTCATTCTAATGTAATCTAATGTATGATAGTATAATCAGATGAATGCAAACACATGGAATTTAAAGTCAACTATGAGTAAAAATCTTTGAAATCGGTAACACATTTATCACGTACAATGTACACGTTTTTGCACTATTTATCGGAATAAATTCCATATTTTACAAGTAACAACACTAAAGAGAACAATAAAATGAAAGAATAATTTGCATGTTTCTATTCAAATATCATTTTATTTTTTTATTTATTTTTTTTTATTGGTTTGTTTTCCCCCTATTTTGTTCTTGATTTGCTTTTGGTATTGTTTTGTTGTTGTATTGTTTGTCCTATGTTGTTCTTGTGTTGCTTTGACTTTGTTATCGTTTTGTTGTTTTATTGACAATTTTCTTCCTACTTCATTCTTGATTTGTGTAAGTAATTTTGTCTTGTTTTGTTAGTTGACATACCTTGCTTCATAAGCCAGCCCTCTTTGTCGGGATTGAAGAAGGTGTGCGTCAGATCATTCCCATCATCCTCGGGGATCTTGAACGGCTCGTTCTTGATGCTGTCGAATAAACTCTGAAAGAAGCAAGTTAAAAGGATAGAAAAGAGATCTATTAGTTACAATTTTACCATGCTACACTAATTTGTCTCCTACCTCACAAAATAATTATTTTGAAGAATCCTCTTATTGAGAACATTAATATATTTGTAATGCAAATAAGAAGATATATAACAAGTAATTACACAAAAATGATAAGTCTGTCTTCATTAAAAAACAATGTGAATAACAATACAAATTATAAGTATTTGATAAAATTCTTGAAAACAATAGTACTAGGGCTTTTACTATGTTCACAATATTGTTAAGTTCGTACAATGCAATTAAAAATAAGCTTTGGCTTGAAGTGCATTCTACGGACTCAAGAAAATATCGCTGAACTTGTTTGTTGCAGACTTGTTTGTCCGCTCAGTTAAATGTAGACTGGAGCCCTAGACACAATTACTGAAAAGAAATTTGAGAAAGATGTCTGATCCCTCGCAATACCACGACTACAAACTGTATACAAAGTCAATTTGGCATTTTATGAACTCGTCACACAGAGGGTTAAACTAAGTATGGAGAGACCAATTAAACTCAGAATGATCTCGGGCATTTAATAAAGCATCCTAAGAATGCTCCACTTTAAGGTATCAGGAAGAATCTTCAGGATTGAAGGAGGCAGATTAACCCAGAAGGAGAAGAAGTAAAAAGGGAACGAAAGGGATGATGAGAATTTAATTGGATGTAGTTATGTCTGCTATGCACGTAATGATTTCTGTCTAGGGACCAACAAACAAGATCCCCCGCTGTGTTTTCATCAAGAGCTGCACAAAAACAATCTCCTAGTTATAATGATTTTATGAGAGTCAATACGGGGCCTGAACTTTTTGATCCAAGCAGAATCTTTGTCGGAGGCAAAATGCTTTTATTATTTAAGAGACATAAATAAAATCATCTAAATATGTAATTTAAAGATGAAATGAAACACAATGTACTGCAGTGCTACAACTAATTGATGGCAACAACTCAATTTATACCACTGGGTTCCATCAACAGCTTCGTAAAAACCAATTACAATAATTATAATTAAGAGACATTCACAAAACAATCAATAGTTGTAATTAACAAAACTATCCAGCAGTGATATAATTAATTAAAAGACAAAAATGATTCAAGTGATACCACTGTGTTCTCTAAGTGAAAACAGATCTTCTCAATGTATCTTAATCATATACAAATAAGATCTCCTGCTGCGTTTTCATCAAGAGCTGCATAATAACAAATTCCCATTATACTGATTATAATTAAGAGATGCACAGAACACAATCTACAGAACTTGTAATTAATATATATAATTAAAACACCCTGCAGCGATGCAACTGATAGATCTATACCAACCATTCATTTTATACCACTTGGTTTCTTAATGAAAATACATGTAGATCTTCTCACTGTATCTTGATCATATACAGATAATATCTCCCACCGTGTATTCATCAAGAGCTACTCAAAACCAATCTGCAAGTACATGTACAGTAATTATATTTCAGATACAATGCAAAATACAATATACAATTGTAATTAATTACATATGTAATCAAAACAAAATCCTGCAGTGATGCAATTGATAGATCTGTACCAACAATGAAAGTTATAATACCAATGTGTTTTCTACTGTGAAAACAGATCTTCTCACTGCACCTTCATATACTACAATCTCCCACCATGTTTTTTATCAAGAGCTACACAAAACCAATCTCCAAGCATAGTAATTATAACTATAAGAGACATCAACAAAACAATCTACAATTGTAATTAATAGATGTAATAAAAAAAAAACAATATCCTGCAGTGATACAATTGATGGGCACCAACAAATCAAGTTATACCAATGTGTTTTTATTTCCTTTATTTGATCGAACAGATCATCTTCCCAGTTTCCACTGAATCTGGATCAAGGATATATACAACTGTGCCCTGCTGGTTGCCAAGTGACTGCTACAAAGTGGCAATGTGTTAGCTGATCTGCCCAGGGGGTGGAGCATAAGGAGTTGCGTTTATTTAAAAACGCAAGTCTCCAAAATGTGTGTTTAAATGCAAATCTATCACATAAAGTTGCCTTTAATTTCAAGCGCAAGTTTTTGTTTGAGCCAGTGCAAAGTTGCGTCTAAAATCAAATGCAACTTTGCGTTTGGATCTCTTAATATGCGATGGACAGTTGCAATTCAATTGCAAAGTTTTGTTAGATCACAAAGTTTCAAATGTTTGCAAGTTTTATGCAAAAACCCCCAGGTTGAGCAAGCAACTTCAAACTGTAATAGCCCTGATTTAAGACAACATACCAAAATTAGACATGCTCATCAGTTTTTTAATTTAATTTCAAAGTGAATAATGTGTTTATTACCAAATAAACGAATTGAAATTGGTCTAATTGTCATCAGTATTACAGATCAATTGGGCCATTTCCAGTTCTGTTTGAAATGACCATGTAAAGGAGACCTTAGCAATGCTAAATTGTTATTGTCCATGACTCTGTATAAACACCAAAAAAGTGATTGTTACCAATCAAAATTGAAATGGGCTAAGCTGGATTATCTATGATTACATCATTAAAAATCTCAATTATTATAGCAACGTGCATGACTAATTGAAATAAATATCACTATTGTCCTCGATTTAATGCAAATAAACAGTGTGGTTCGGTTTTAACAATTGAAAGAAGTCACGTTATTGTTTCCCCAGTCAACAGTTAGTACAAACACACAAAAAGGTGATCATTATGCGATTTAAATGGGCAATCTTACTGGGGTAAGAAATACATGGGGGCTGAGGGCGATTTTGCCCCCTAATTTTCAAAATAGCCCCTAAAATTACTATAGGGTATTAAGTGAAATATTTTGTGAAATCTTATCAGATTGAAAAAGTAGCCCCCTAAAACTATATAAATTAAATCTTTCCCATTTATCTTACCATTTATATAAATAGATTGTACGTCAAACAGAGCAAAGCTTTCGAACTTAGCAGGTTCTTTATTGAGGCATTAAATGACAAGTAACACAACTAAAACATGGAACTATCATAAATATAATGTGCACTTCGCATGCAGGAACTATAATTGCAGTGTGTATCCATTGACCAGGGTAATAATAGTAGTGTTACAAAGTGATATGATACTCAGGTGAATAGCGCTATATAAATAACCGTTATTATCATAATTATACGGTCAAACAAAAGTAGATTTATTGGCAATTGAAATAGCCTAAAATGTAATGCTATTCTTACAAGTCCCTGGCTCTATGCAAATACACACATACATTGTACAATGTTTATTTATTAGTTTTATCAAATTGCAATGGGCCAAGGTGAATGACAATCAAACAGTGACCGCCAAGATAAATCAGAAATAAATTGCTCTTCAACAAAGTATACATCACAGAAAGGACATTATAGCATACATGTACAGAATACCTTTTCCCCCAATTTGATTGCAGAAATCTTGCAGTTGGACACTGTTGAATAAGAATTAATTGCTCTTGGACAATACATGTATATCAGAGTAAGGATATTGTGGCATGTACATGTATACCCTGTCCCCACTTTGATTTCCTTTCATTGCAGCTACATCGCTTGAATCTTGCAGTTGAACACAGTTGAATGAGAATTAATTGCTCTTCAACGATATGTCAGAGAAAAGACACTGTTTTGAACTGTTATGACATGTTTGTGCATGCATACCCCCTCTCCTACTTTAAATGTCTTTCTTTGCAATTAAATTGTTGCATTCTTGTAGCAGAACACAGGTATGAATTCAGGGGGTGTATTCTGAAAAGAATTCAAAGTTAAAATTTATTGTATCTACAAGTATGTCACTAAAATACATTTTAGCAAATTGTTATCTAGACGCTATTCCTTAAGTACTGTTTCCGAATACCGATTTGGCTAAAAATATTTTAGTGACGTAGATGAAATAAATTTGAGCTTAAAATCATTTGGGTTCTTCATTGAGTAGTTGTTTTCAAAAAGACATCCCCCGCCTGTCAACTTTAACAATGAGAAATGACCCCCCTCTCAAATTGAAACCCAAACCTTAATTAGCATTCATTTCCTTCTTGTATCTAATTAGTGCGCTACGGCCCGCCGTCAGAACGCGGTTTCAAAGAAATCTTCATGCGCATTTTGCATGCAAAGAAGGTATTGGGTTTACCATAACCCACAATGGAAATTCTATGGGGGGGGGGGGGAACTGTCGCCTTTTAGGCTTTCAGAGGAAATACAATGTACATGTACTATTTCTTGAAGCATGTCAATGTGTTTTAGTAGAAGTGAAAAACCCCATTAAATCTCAGAACATCCAATGTCAAGATTATGTTTACTAGTCCAGAATGGGTTACTAATAACTCTCCACTCTAATCATAATCTTGTTTGTTGATTTGCTAGATTCATGTTACTTTTTTTTTTAAAGAAATTTCATGTGGACAAGGGAAAACGACAACTTGGGGGGGGGGGGGGGGGGGGACGACTACGTTTCCAACTCGTCTGCATGAAAATATAACTCTTAAATTGATTTGCCTTGTTCAACAATTTCACTGACAGGATGGGGGTATCCAAGATATCTTCATGCGCATTATGCATGGGAAGAGGGTATTGAGTTTACCATAGCCCACAATGGAAATTCTACGGGGAGGGGGGGGGGGGGGGGGGGGAGGAAATTGCCACCTCTCAGGCTCTCAGAGGGAATAATATTACTGGAGGCATGTCAATGCGCTTCAGTAGAAGGCACACAAACATAAAAGGGATCCATCAACTTCATACAATTTTTTGCCCCAAAGTGATATTTGAGACTTGAATAATATACTAATATCATTGTAAGGTTCTTCAGAATAATGTGTGAGAGTTTCATAGATAAAGAACACTGTTTACCTAGAGAAAAAAGTGAACATTTATGTCAGATTTTATCACCCACTGCCCATTGATTTTTACTAAAATCGAATAGTGTCACTTTTCTTTAGGGAGACCCATTTCAAAACCCATTTCATTATTCTGTTACCATACCATACGAAATACAGAGAAATAATAATGATGCACGTCAAAGACAGAACTTTATATTTTCAGCATACAGTATACCTGTCATCTGTATCTTTTGTCTAAGATGTTTGACTGGGTCTAATATTTTATACCTAAAATATCTGAATTCTGTTGGTAACAGGTTAACTATTACTTGTATTATTGTCTTCCTTTATTTTTTAAGGTAGTTTTGATGGTTGTTATATTTCATACATCAATTATTTGTATTCTATTTGTTCATTACAGGTTTACAACATTGTTTTTCTTCTTTTTCTTTCTTTTTTTTAAGGTTGTTAGTCCATATTTCCTTGGGAGATTCTCTAATGAGCGGACAACACATTTTCAAGTATTTGGCACTTATGAAAAATAATCTGTTAGCCTTGTGACTTTCTTTGTAGCACTTTTAACCCATTGAAAACAGTGTATATCAGGCATTCTTGAGTACATGTACTTAATTTTGTTAGACCTGTCTTGACTGGGTTAAATCACCCTCATGCCTCCACCCCCTCCATTTTCTATTTTAACCTCAGAACATTAAAAAAGATCCACAAAAGATGTTTTCAATACTGGTCACGTTCTCTGTCTTGATAATAATGAAGCGTTTTTCATGCTATTCTTAATAAGGAATAAAATTAAGATTTATTTTTGGTGCTACATTTCACCCTCAGATGCATGAAAATAGCACTCTTAAAATTTGTTTTCATTGAACTCTCCGCAATCTTAATGGGGCTCTTTTTAGCATTTGAAGGGCTAAATCGTCCTGAGCCCCAATGTATCTTTTCACTGATTTGTAAAAACCAATAGAACTAGAACAGTCCAGTTTTATGCTGCTAGTGACGCAGATTTGCAGTTTTCTTTAATATTCTATTTGTTTCTAGAATACAAATTTGATCCATGACTCATACAGTGCGGGTCAAAAGTTTACAACCAGCAAAATTAAATATTCATTTGATCATCGTATATCATATCTCTCGAATCATCTTATCATGTATAAGCCTGGCAGAACTGTCTTTAGTTACAGGACATAAACAGAATTAAAATTCTACTGATGACCTTTTATTGCCCGCCAGGATATAAAAGGATTATTACCGGATAAAATTCCTAGCTAATTCTCATTAATATCTGCTAACATTTCAGATGATTAATTATACTTCTAGTATATCTCCACTAATATGTACATGTAGGTCCCTCCCTCAAATGGAATTTAAGTCATTCTATTTAGAATATCAAGTCAACCTTCATTTGAACTTCATGTGGAACTAAAATTTGGATACACAGTAAGCGAAAGGGAATTCCCTTTTAACAAAAATAAGTTTGGTAATGTAGTGAGAGCCACAAAGTGTTAGGCAATCAACCTCCACTAAACATTTCAATGGTTTCCCACAGTTAGATGTTTTATGAATAAAGACATTATAATATAATATACATTGTTTCTATTTTTCCCCCTGCGCTACAAGATATTGTCGACGACATCCTTTTAGTTTTCCTTCCTTAATTCCATCTAATTACATAACATCATTTTGTGCACACTTTTAGGAGTTTTTCAATAAGATAGTCCCTTATTATTCATCCCCTGATTAATGTGTTAAAAAAAAAAAACATTTACAGATTTGACAACGATTGAGGACTTCCTCAGAAACAAAGACAATATCCAGATGTGTTAAAAAAAACAATAACCAAACCAAATAATTACCTTTAGGAGTTCCTCGGGTAGATCTTCTCCCTCTTTGATACCCCTGTTTATTTTATGTGGATGTTGAACAGTTTCACAAAACAAGGCCCAGAAAAAAATTTACATTACAGATTGGTGAAAGTTTGGTGAAATTTAAGGGGCTTCCTCTGAGAAAATGTACACAAAATAACAAAATAATTACCTTGAGGAGTTCCTCCGGTAGATCACCTCCCTCGTTGATACCCCTGTTCATGTGGTAGAACCGTTCCAAGGATGGCTTGTCCTTCACATTGGGGTTGTGTAGACTGGTGTTGAGCATGATGATGGCAAACGACAGCACATAGCATGTGTCTGGGGTGGGGGAGAGAAATGATAACCAGTCAAAGGAAATTGATCAACTTTATCACACTTCAAAGAAAATCTATGGGTATTACAAGCAAAATGATGTTTAAATGTTCATCTGCATTGGGGTTTTGTAGACTGGTGTTGAGCATGATGATGGCAAACGACAGCACATAGCATGTGTCTGGGGTAAGGGAGAAAAATGATAACCAGTCAAATCAAATCTTAAAAAGAGTATCACAAAGTCAACTCACAGCATGCAACAAATCATCTGCATTGTACGAGAACTCTATAAACCATTTTGAATTGAACTCTTATGTTAATAAGGGCTCTTTCAAAGTTACATGATTGTAGTGCACTATTAGGGATTTGTTTTAATTTTTTGCGGGGGGGGGGGGGGGGGGGGCGGGTGTACTTTGTGTTCTCTAATTTTTTCTCTTTGGTACTTGAGCTACAGTGGACCATCTGATTGGCCTTCCAGAGCCCCTCTATTAGCTCTGGTGGGCTTACATTCACATCTGCATTATATAATTTATAAACAAAACCTTTGTGTACTCCCATTACAACATTGTGGAAAGTGTCCTAATTCATACCTGTTGATTCAAAGACGCCAGGATTTGTCCCGCAGTATCGCTTGGCAAAGCACTCCATCATCCGGTCTATCTTCTGGGCCTCTCCTGGTAGCCTGAAGCTCCATAAGAATTGTCTGCAAACAGGAGAAATGAAAAGCAGTACAACATACATTTTGTGGCAATTTAAACAAAAAGTGGACAAAATGTCACAGTATCAGGGAAAAATTGAAATTTGTCTCGCATTATCGCTTGGGTAATCCATCATCCGATCTATCTTCTGAGCAAAGCTCCATAAGAGTTGTCTACAATCAGAAAGGAAAAAAAAAAAAGATATGAATGAAGAATCAACTCTGGAAATTAGTTTCATTTGTCAATGAAGGAAGAAGGTCTTTCAATTTTACACAAACTTTCACACTACTGCCTAAGAAAGTGAAAACTTTTCATTTTAAGCTCAAATTGAAAAATAGAAAAAGTTCCAAAAACATCAATAAGCATGTCTCAATTTAAAAACAAAACAAATCTTTCACCTCACTTTCCATAATGAATTTATCTGAAAGGACAGATTTAATATAACACCAAACCCAACAATTATCAACAGGAAAGGGCAAATATTTCTTTGGTGATCATAATCCCAAAACTATTTTCAATTTGTTTGTTTTTTCCCCATTCACTATCCTTGATAATCAAAAGAACGCTGAAATGTGGTTTTCAAATGGACAACTCCCACCTAAGTAAATATGTTGTTGAAACAATTTTTATTTACAAAACCGATACTAACAACAAAATAGAACAATAGGTTATAATTACACATTATTTATTTCTTTTACAACATCATGTGAATTGCAAATTTTAACAAGATAAAATAGATTGTGAGTGTACCATATGACCAGAATAATATTAGGGGCTTTTCAATTGCATGTCCACTATGTTGACTGGGATATGACACCATTGCATCCTCTCATCCCAGTACCACATTGGGGATTTTGTCGCAAATCCCAAATTTGTACTTGTATGCTTGTAACCAACTGATTCAGGTTTGGGCCACTTCTCGCCTGAATGGGCCAAAAGGAAAAATAAAAATGAGCACTGCCCTAGACAATAAAAGAATGATCAGAATTATTACCTGAGTGCCTGCACAAGGATCATGTCTACAAACTCATGAAGCGCCACAAACGCCTCTAACACATTAATGTTGAAGTCTTTCCTGTGAGGGGGGGAAAACAAGAAGAAATAATTGTTAATAAAAATAATGTACATGATAAAACTCTTCTCTGTAAATAATAATCCACATACATAATTTCATGATGAATTTAAACATAGAGGAAACTGACTAGAAATATTTAAAATGATTGAAAATGAGCAAAGAAAAATAATAAAATAGTTTTATAATAATACAATTGGTATGCGATTCATGCATCCCATTAGGAAAATAGCTTTGGTCTCATAATTTATTGCCATTTCCGCACTTCATCCCAAATTATCCAAGTTCAACTGAATACGTTTCTATACTTTCTAACAACATCCTATACGGTGAATATCCCTTCAAAAATGTCTCACGCATCAATGTTTTTTCCATATCACGCCTCCCTACTCCCACCTCAAAATAAATAGGGAATGAAAATGCCGGTCTATTTTGGGTGGCTCTTTGGGACTGTCTTGGCAAGGGTGCATAAAGGTCTTCCTGTTTTTGTCTGGTTTGACTGCATTCCTAATACCCACTCTTTCCACTGATGTTACATTTTGGGGACAATCTTTTGAGTAGTCTTTTTTTTTCAATTACATTCACAAGTCTATTAGTCGCAGTGCAGTTTCACTACGTAGTGAATCTTTATTATAGTTCATAGATTGATTTTATGGTCAATCAATACCTTCAGAAACTGTTTTGAATGTCGATATATCCATCAACCTGTTAGATAAACTGATAGCACTTAACAACATATATTAAACATATTTATGAAGTTATTTCTTTAAATAACTTTAACTCATGTATTTTTATTTCTGAAGAGTTTAGCCTAGGCAATATCATAGTCATTATCATCAGTCACACAGACCTCTTTCAATAACCCTTGCAAACGGTGTGCCTAAGCAATTTTATTACACAACTAGTGCTTTAAACAAATAAAACTTGAAAGGGGTTTCTTAAAAGGTTAAGAATAATTATTATCATCATAATTCATAAATACCTATCTAAGTAAATCCTTGCATGCTGATGTGTCAAGGCAATTTTAATGCATAACTACTGATTAAAAGCTTCTGTACAATGTATGCAAGAAATGTGACCTCCTTGACAAAATAGAGGTTATCTAATCATGAAATTAGAGTGAGAGGAGTCAGAGGACAGCTGTCATTCACAGGAAACCTGATTGTTCCTGTTAGTACATCCCTCTTCCCATCCAATCTACCTTTCCCTCAATTACATGCACCCCCTTCTCCGATCCAAATTTACCCCTTTACTTTATCCCCTATCCCATGTACCCCCTCCTCCACCCCCTCCCCATCCCCCAATTACCCCTCCAAGTAACCCCTTATTCCATGTACCCCAACCAACCCCACCCCTCCCTGTCCCCCAATTGTCCCCTCCTCTGGAGCCAAAGTTACCCCTCCGTGGTATCCCCTATCCCATGGACCCCCACCCCCCCTCCCCCCACTCCCCCCCCCCCCCCACAACTTACCCTTCTCTTCTATACATCATAATCCCATCACATTTGTAAATTTGTAAATAGGAAAGCTTGAAACTGCGGGTGATAAAGATACAATTATTTGAGTGTTGTTTCTTTCTGAAAAATTGAGACTTTTGTTTGTTGTGTATCCATGTGAAACTGCAGCTTATTAAGGCCCTCAACAAGTGTAGTTTCACATACACATGTAGATACAAACCAAACAAAAGAGAACGATTAGCATCCAAGTGCTTGCATACTTGTGAAACTTTGTTTTCAAATACTATTATCGTAATAGCCTAATTCATAAATGGACAAATCTTTGAAATAATGTCTGTAGTGACTGTTACATTTAGGCAAGGATATACATGTACCTTCTATTCTGTAGGTCTAAAAGTCAGATTTTGTTTGTTTTAAATCTGCATGTACATGTATGTGCTATTCTGATGTTTTGCCTAGTCATATAATGCCAAATATAGGCATACAGCCCTATGCCCCAACTAGGAAACTTAATGTTGATTTTGGTGAACATGCTTTTCCTGGGTGCAAAAATATTTCCAGAATGAAAACCTGAAAGTCATGGTAAAAACATATTTTGACAAATTTTTTCCCATAAAAAAAAACAAGAAAATTGAAACATGTTTTTGAGAGGCAAAAGTACAGGGCCCTACCCTGCTTAACACTATCAGAACCTGTTGCACACTAGATATTGTAATCTCTCCATCTAGAGTAACACATATTATGTCGGTTTCCTACATGCAAATGGTTAACCCCTGTTTTACCTAACCCACCATAACCCTCCCAAGTATACCTGTTTCATGGCCATCTTGAAAGGCCAAAGATGGAGCCCTACCTTAACCCCTACCCCTCTCCCTAATGCACCTGCTACGATGCTATTAGGAGCCCTGTATTGGCTATGGCTACCCATGTGCTAATTATTACTTCTATCATCTCGGATTGAAGATGCATATATCTGTTAGAATACATAGATTGATCTAGCTTATCCCCAAGGGCCATATGAGAGTCCTACCCATCTCCTAATCCCACTCTACCCCTCTCCCAAGTTGTACACCTGCTACAAGGCTTTCCGAAGGCCTGTATTTGTTGTGGTAACCCATGTGCAATCTATTACTTCTATCATATCTGCGCTGATGATGAAGATCTCCTCAAATATAAAATGCACATCAAAACTAATCCAAACTGTTCCCAGGGGCCATATCATGAGTGCCCAACCCCAGTGAACAAAATACATAGGGGGCTCGGGTGAATTCGCCCCCGAAATGCAAAAAAAGAGCCCCCTGAAAATCATTAAAGAGCCCCTGAAAATTTGTATAGAGTTCAATGCAAATCAAATTTGTTAGTGTCATTTTCATCATACAGGCAAGCTTGAAAAGTAGCCCCTGAAAATTTTTTTCCCTACCCAACCCCTCCCCTGACGCACCTGTCTTAATGTATATATGTAGGCAAACATTCTCATAGTGGAATGCAGGAATTAATTTTCAATTTTAGGGGGCTACTTTTTCTATCTGATGGATATCACCAAATATTTCACATAAATATTTCACGCTACAGACTGATTTCAGGGGGCTATTTTGAAAATTAGGGGGCAAAATCGCCCTCAGCCCCTGTATATTTCCTACCCTGTCATAGTGACAACACAAGGTATGTAGGTAAACAAAAATTGTGTACACTGTAGACAGGTTATCACTAAATATAAGGTCCTGTAACTTGGTTTTTCTCTGGGTGGGGGGGGGGGGGGGGGGGTAATTTTTTAGCTGCCTTGGACGCCGGTGGCCACTAAAAGCAGTTTAACTGTATATGCTACTACCTACTTCTACTACACAACAAACCTTTCTCCAAGATTATTTCTGCTGTTGTTGCTGCAGCGCCGGTTGATACTAACTACTACAACTGTCCTACTTCTACTACACAACGAACCTTTCTCCGAGGTAGTCTCCTATAGCAGTCTTGTTGAGCCCCTCTCCCTTGTACAAGTACTGTGCCACATCCTCCGGTGTTTCCTTCAGAAGACCGTTCTGAATCAGGAACGCAATGCCCTGCATCGAGAGAGAGAGAGAGAAAGAGAGAGAGGAACAATAAATAGAAGAATTTAATGTTTAATTATCATTATTTCCGTAAAACAAATTTATCATTTCAAGATTCAAGATTCAAATTCTATTTGTCCAAATCATAAGATCCTACATGTATTACCTTAGCCATTTAAAATATATCTTTACATCTTAAATTGCTTTCATGTGTTTAAAGGTCCTACACAATTTGGGGTATCACTGGTCAGACAAAAATGTCAATTTTAATAGTTGAACAGATTATTGGAAATATTCAATGTTCAATGAGGGATAAGTGTTATGCATAGATCACCCATATAGCACAAATAAAATCAGTTCAATTAGATTAGCCAGTGGATGGTTTGAAATAAGGAACTCTGTAGTGTAAATTGTGAAAGATAAAAAAGGGGGAAATCCTTGATATTGCCATAACACAATCTAATTCTTTTTAGTAATTCAGAATTTCACAATTCAAAATTGCCAAACAAAAAAAAGGGAATTTTTTTTTAAAATGATCATGGTTTTTAGTTTAACTATACATTTTTTTTTTCAAGTCACAATTCTTATCCTACTTCAATCTAAATCATAAAATATTTGACTCTTTTATTCTAACTTTGAATTTTCCATGACTAGTCACTGGTGTACAAGAACCGAACTATAATATTCATTACATTATATTTTAACAAATAAAACTATACTTTGAATAATAACACTCCAAATTGAATTTTTGTGGTCACCAAACAAAATATATTGTACACATAATGTTTGCGTAATACTTTTTTTGATTGATTACAAAAATCGGAAACAAATATGGTGGCTTTGTTTCAAGTCCAATATCATGTCCATTTTCTGCTGTCTACATATTTACTTTTCATTGACAAACAACCTCAATAGACAGAATAACCATGGTTGAAAGGAGTTTATCAATATATGAATGACTATTGCCTCTGGGAGACAGTATGCCATTAACAGTCTGGACATTGACAAATTGCTAGAAAAGTATAAATTCAAAATGATTTTCAAAAGATCGAAAATAGACATGTAATTTGAATATTTTATAAGTAAATACGAAGCTTTTATTGAAACCTATGAAATGGTTGAAGAGAGTTTGTCAATAAGATTAAGGAGAGTTTTGGAGACAGTCCAGACATTGACAAATTGCTTGACGATATAAAATCAAAATTATATCATTAAAAGGAGGAAATAGATGCAATGTGCATCTGTTATCAAAACCTAAATAAACAAATAACAATGGTTGAGGGGAGTTTAGGAGACAGTTATACTCCATATAATTTGCCAATATACACATTCTGGAAAATTGACACATTGCTTGAAAATATAGAATCAAAATGATATTCAAAGGAAGAAAGGAAACATGCAACGTGAATCTTTTATTCAAATGTGGAAGTCTCTTCACCCAAGACCAGCCATGAAGCGAGGTAGAAAGATACAACAATTGCAAGTTTGAGCAGCGTTCCTTGCATAAAGAAAGATTGAACACGGCCAAACAATTGTGGGTTACAGCAGCGTTTCATTCATGCATACGTCAAGAAAGGTCGAAAACAGACAATTGAGAGTCCTACCAGAGTTGGACATTGACAAATTGCTTGAAAATATAGAATCAAAATGATATTCAAAGAAAGGAAACATGCCACGTGAATCTTTTATTCAAATGTGGAAGTCTCTCCACCCAAGACCAGCTATGAAGTGAGGTAGAACGTAAAAAGATACAACAATTGCAAGTTTGAACAGCGTTCCTTGCTGTCAAATAAACACGGCCAAACAATTGCGAGTTACAGCAGCTTACAGCAGCGTTCCATGCGTCAAGAAAGGTCGAAAACAGACAATTGAGAGTCAGACCAGAGTTGGACAAACATATTTGCTTTTACAAAATACCACTACACAATCACTCCCTTGAACTACCTACTAGCTTGATTGACAGGTTATGTACTTCTCCCTTCTTACAAGGTTGCTTGCACACATATCTTTACTACAAACGAACAAGTATTTAGTCAGTGTACTTGTGCTTTGAATGGTCTGTTAGCGTATTGTAGTCAATTACCCAATTGTACCCAAACCATTTGTAAATTTATTCCCATTATGTGTTAGAGCAAAGCTTTCTATATAAGAGACAGGAGATTCTAGATGCATGTACTTGTACGAAACCTGGAGGAAAGTTCATTTAAATACTAACAAATTAGTGACAAAACTATATCACAAACACATCTCTTTAGTTGAAAACCAACCAAATATGGAAATTGAAGATGGTAAATGTAAATGAAAGATCAGGAAGACAATTTTAATCCAAATCATGAACTCAAATAAATGACTTATTGACTGAACATTACAATCAATGAATAAACAAAACCAATCTTCAAAAGACTGTTTATGTGAGCAAATGTGACAAATAATGAACTCTGTTTCTCACTGATTGAATACTTCAATCAATTATAAACCAGTTAACAAAAGCTGACAGTTTTTAACTTAGTTTTCAAGCAAAATTCATGACTTGACAATCGTTTTTTATATATTTGTTTTTATTTCATTGTTGAACAAAAAATACACCTGAGCTAATAAAAACGGCAGCACAATGGCAAGCTTGAATTTGGGATTCGGTCCAAAAGTAAATCTCCACTATTACTATTTATAGATGCACAATGCATGCAAGGTAGGAAAGCGCATACCAATGGTTGCCAAAAAGGTACTTGGCTAGGCTGTACAGTACATTTGTGCATATAGAAACTGTAATTTTTACAATGTCATTTCCTCATATTTCCTACAATACGCAAGCAAAGTGCATCAAACAGTATTGCAAGTTTGAACATACCGTAAAACTCCGTGTATAAGACGCACTTTTTTTTCGTCGGAAAATGTTCAAAGTGGGGGGTGCGTCTTATACACAGGTACAGCCAAAAAATAAATTAAAAAATTAAAAAAAATAATAATAATAATAATTTAGAAATTTTTTGGGGGGACACCCGGTAGTCATGTTTAATGCATATTAAACTGGTCTAGGGCATGACAAGAGCTTGATATAAGGGGGAGCATTTATCAAAATATACCATTTTCCTACATAAATTATAGTGGTTAGCAAAACAAAATGCAAGTTTTTAAGCAGTAACACTGCTACTAATTGAATATTCAGATATTCATGAGTAGCAGCACTCATTTAATATTAAATTTTCTAAACAGTGGTTATAATACATTTTTCTCAACAAAAAAGTTATTAATGAATTTAGTATTTTGCACATTTTAATGAGCATTGGTACCTCATGAATATATGAATATTCATGGAAAAATATTCTTAAAAAAAAAAAAAAAAAAAAGGTGTTTTTTTTTTTTTTTTTTTTTTTAATAGAAAGTTGGGGGTGCGTTTTATACACGAGTGCGTCTTATACACGGAGTTTTACGGTACAATATTTCGAGACTTGTGTTTCATCCATGTGTGTAAAATTGTAAATGGAGGCCGTTTTGCAACATAATCCTAGAAAGTGTGTTTTGTATACTGTTGTAAAGTAAAGACTGCACATTCATTTTTCATAATTCTCTATTTAACGTGTTTGGAGAAGGGAAATTATTTCCTCAATACTTGATTAAAAAGAAGAAAAAAATTCCCTTGTAATATCATTATTGCCCAATGGGTAATTTCAAGTATGGTGTTTGGGGTTGGTGTTAGTGCTTATTACACAATAACACCTGCCTGAGGCACCATATTTGAGAAGACTTCGTGTTAGGATGGTATACAGTGACATTGGGGGATTTCAAATATGGCGCCTAAGGCCGGTGTTAGTGTTTAATAAACACTAACACCAACCCCAAACACCATACTTGAAATCACCCAATGGCACTGCCAACAAATAAATAAAAGCTTACTTGACTAAAGTTAACTGTCATTCAGAAAATGACAGAAATAAAAACATTCAACATGTATAAAAGCAAAATGAGTAGGTAAATGGGGCACACTTATTCCTACTATGATTTTATTGTTAATACGAATACAACAAGGTATAAGGGAACCGCTAGAATTAAAATTTTATTTTGAGGATTTGGACAATGTTACCCAGTCCCTTTAATCACATATTTCTCTGAAATCGGAATGATTTATCAGAAAGGCATATTGACATCAGAGTGCAAACTAACCAAGGAATTCACAATTTTCTCCTTTAAAATTGACCATTATGTTTGTATGAATGGGTTGAAAAGAGGGTGGGGTAATAATATAAAGGGGACAAAAAGTGAGATTTCTTTCTAAAGAGGTGAGGCATGTAAAAGGGGGAAAACCACAAATAACTGACACTTCTGGCCCAAGACACTTGACAAAATGACCACTGGTTTTCAATGGTGCTAGACAAATTACCTACATCAACAAAAGAAGAAAAGCAGGCCATTTACCCCTGTACAATGAACTGACAATAGAAGAAAAGGGAGTCATTCTAAATGAAAGAATGAAAGTGTGTGACTAAGGAATGCCTTTTTTTTTAAAAGTACATCGCGATATAAACAAACTAACAAAGTGATGAGCTGCCAACGTTTGGAGTTTATTTTCTATCTCTACGTCATTCGCTTCATAATCATATGATCGTTTATCTTCTTTGAAGTTTGTCTCGAAAATACATAATCAATACATGTATTGCCTATTAAAAACAACAAATTAAAATTTTGTGTAACATTTCACAATTTGCTAGACAACGAAAGCATAAACAGCAAATAAATTCATCACTTGCCAATTAAAAGAGCTAACAAACAATACTTGCCCTCCATGAAAAATAAAGAGCTAATGTTCCCAGCAACATGTTTCCAATTATCTCCTGGCTTAGTGGAAAGTAACAGAATAGGCCAATTAGTAAAAAGGGAAAGCAATGACAAATTTGGATAAACATATCATTATCACAAATTGGTCACCACCTCCCACTAAACAAATGTTGATGATTCAAGGAGAATTGATACCCACTAGCTTTATCAGTATCAACAGCAGTAAAAACAAATTGTATAAGTTGTCTAAATCTAGTATTCTAGTCCGAAGAATGGAGTTCCTGTATTATGTTGTGTACATCTGATACATTCATGCCCATGGCCAAAAGGCTTGGCAGTTGTAATTTGGCTGCTGGGTGAATCATGGTCATTGTTCTATGAATCAAGCCACTGTTATTAAACCCTACTGTATATTATGTACACATGGGAGGGGCAGATTAGTAGTCTTCTTCAGAGGACAAAAGTAGAAACTAGAATACTTTGATTTGACCAAAATGTCCATCCAGCATTATAGTTCTGGGGAGTCACTGCACTAAGTATCAAAAGTCTTTACAGGAGAAATGTATTTCAAAGAAGACGTACAGAGACGTAAATAAAATAAAAATTTAAATGAATGTAAAATATTCTTGGTACAAATTACAGTTTACAAAAGCAGGCCTTCCAAACAAAAAACTGACAGAAAATTATGGGTGCCAGGAAATGAGGCTAGTAGGGTGATGACCAGTTAGTTCACTGGGTTGTTTATTATGACAGTACAGCCTGAGCTTTGCTTACTCAGTGCTGGAAGCCCAGATTCTGTTTTGTTTTCTTTCCTTTATTGGTAGCGTTAAAATGGCTTGATTGTATGTTTGTTATCATTGGTGCATGTAGTACTATAATAGACATGATTGTGTCATCTATCATGTGCTAACATTATCGCAATGACTTCTTGTCTAATCTGTCTCGATCATCCCCTGATTGTGCTGTTGTTTTCTTTCTTTCGTAGGTAGCGTTAAAATGGCTTGATTGTAGGCGTGTTATCATTAAGTAGCATGATTGATAGACATGATTGGGTAGTTTATAAGGCTGTTGACGAGTCCCGGGTACCCGGGTCCCGCCGAAAAATGTTGAGTCCCGGGCACAAAATTCGATACTCGATATCCCGAAAAAAAAGCAAAAAGTCCCCTTTTTGAACGCCCGAGTTATCTGCCCACTCTCATTTTCTTTTCATTCCTTTTTCCCTCTTTGCTGTATTTTAGAAGATGATTTATTGTCATAAATGCGCTGCATTTTTGTCACTTGAATGAACCTGTTTTCCCAGCGGGGTGACATGCCTATAGCGAAATCAACAAATGGATAAATTTCGGGTACCCGGGACTCGCCCGAAAAATTATCGCGAGTCCCGGGTAGTAAATATACCCGAAATCGACAGCCTTAGTAGTTTATCACTAGCATCATTATGAAAAGATCTTGTGCTAACATTATCTTGTGGAGTTGTGCTAACATTATCGCAATGGCTTCTTGTGTCTCATTCCGACTGATCACACTAGTATCAACCCATCAATTAGCTCCCCTCAATCTTCATGAATTAATTATATAAAGCAGGACAGGGCTCAGACACTAGCACTTGCCCTGTTGCCCGGGGCAAGTTAAAATGTATGTCGGGCAAGCAAAATTTCATAAATGGTCTAGTTTGGTTGCCCGACTGGGCAACTAAATTGTTGCTCAACTAGGAGAGAATAATGTATTTCTTTAAGAGTAAATCTCATCTAGAAGTAAGCGGGCAAGTAAGTTTTCTGTTTGGGCAAGTAAAAGTTAAAAAGTTATGATTCTGCTTGCTCGAATGGACAAAGTAGAAACAAATGTTAGTATGGAGTTATGTATAAAGATCACCAGTAATCTTCTCTACAAAACCAGTTTAGCTGAAGAGGCAACCTAGAAATTAAATCAACTTGTTCTACTAAAAAAAATAGTTATTCCAGTGAAATATATTTAATTTTGTTGAACATATATACAGTTAGACAATTTTACTATTTACTATTTACATAACTTATATACTACCATTAAGTGACAAATCTGAACATTTCCCTTTATCATGTCAACTATTAATTCAATTGAGAATTTCCATAAGCGAGTCCTTCCAAATCGAACCCGAAAGTGAAATTTTCCTGGAATACGCCTACAAGGAAAATGCATCACACGCAGTTCATGAACATCTGCAAATGTAAATGAACTGGAAAAGTGATCCCACTTGGGTTAATTCAATCAAAAGTGAATCAAAGTTTGCTGCGAAAGTAATAGAAGGTCATGTACATGTACTTCTCCATTCCCCATTGCGCACCATGCTACCGACAGACCGACCGCATTGCCCCCTCAAACATAGGTCATAAGTTATTTCTGTACTTTGCATGTTCAGATATATACGAGTTAAAGCTATTATTTGTGTTTTTGCTTACTGTATCATATTTTTGTTTTCTTTTAGACCCGGGTAAGCACTAAGCAGTTCAACTTGTAATTTAGCTTTAAGTCAAAGTCTGAACATCAAAGAAAAACATTACCATGTATTTATAAACCCTGCACCTCTTATTCAACAATGAAAACCCAAGCCTGAAATTTCTATCCTTTACTTACTACCCAAATGCACCTGTTTTGTTAAGATTCTCGATAAAGCCTAAGATTTGTCCCAGATCTGTAGACACATCACGTATGCAGGATAGAACTCTAACCTAATTGCGTACAAAATCCAGCTGAATTACTCATCATCTTCAGCTTGTCTGATGATTTCAGTATTTAAAACAAACTGCACATCTTGCTAATTTTCTTTCTCGATAAAGCCTAAGATTTGTCGGATTTTGTCCCAGTTTTGTAGACATATCGCATGTGTATGCTAGAGTAAAATTCTAATCTAATTAAATGGCTGTATACAAAATCCAGCTGAATAACTAATCATTTTGTCCAAACTAATGATTATTTCAGTTTTACAAACTGCAACTCTTGCAATCTTTGTGAAAATGAATATCAGATGTGGAGCAGTTCTAAGCGAGGCTGGAAGGCAGACACAAATTTAATTATCACCTCTATATCTGAAATCCCTGAGTAGACAAAATGCCACCCTCAATTTTAAATTAATTTCTTCACTTTTGAAAATTTGTACAAATAAAACTTTGGAAAAACTCCACATAAATGCAAATTTCTCAATATACTTACTGTTTTTGATGTAGAATTATACACAAGAATTAAGGATGGACCAAACTCTTTGAGCTGCTCATGATATTGGAGTAAATTTTCTTTTTTTATGTTGAATGACAAAAAAGAAGTATGAATCAAGACTAGTCCCAAAATCAGCAGGACCACATGCATTGATTCTCCTGTAAAAGACCAAATTTATGTGTGGATCAGATTTGATGAGACACTCACAGCATGTGTGTATCCAATGTCCACTGTTCATTGTAATCAGAGATCAAAGGTAGGAAATCCCTCTCCCGAAATAAAAAGAAGAAAAAATGACCCAAAGAACTGGACATCATGGGTTAACTCTGTCAGGACCAAGACATAGGGAGAGGCCATTGTGTTGCTACATATACATGTAAGTGATAGGTGTATTTTTATGAGTGGGTTAATTAATGCGATTAGGAAATCAGAGAAACAGGGGGGGGGGGGGGCGGGAGGGGGTCCATAGAGAGGGATATCAGTAGTAATCCTTTCTGGATGTTGGTTTTATGGCCTAGAGAGATGGAGTGGTCAAACAGGAGAACCTTTTTCACATCATGAATTTCACTCAAGTTTTCTTGTAAAATTTCTTGTTTCAATATAAATTGTAAATCATGTCTACTTGGCAGTAATAGCCATGAATGAAGAATTTTAAGATTTAGACAAAAATATTTCACACTGCCTCTGATATGAAACATTGACGTTAGAGTATGATGCTGGTTTTCTTTTAGACCATTTTCGTTCCACACAGTGACAACAATGGGCCTGTGGCTGTGGCAATGTAAGAAGACTTGTAATTGTACTATCAGATTTATCAATAATTGGTTACAATTTGAATTGTCTACGTGAACTACAGGAATGAAAAGAAAATGAAAAGACTTGCAGTGACAATTTTTAAAGATTGTTCCAGATATATGACACGTTGATGTGAGAATGTAAAGCTGGTTTTTATTTTAGACTAGCCTTGACACAGTAACAACATGTGCCTAGGGCAGTGTAAAAAGACTTTTGTATTGGTTCAACATTTGCAACATTGATGTAGTTTTAACCTTGAATAGTGTGTGCGTGGGCTTCTGTGTGTAGAGTGACCCTATGACCAATAGCCCCAAGCCCAAGGCCACAGGATGTAACTGAATGACCACATGGATTTTAATTGGAAGTTTTCAGGCTCAAAGCACCTTATTTTTTGTATTAACTTAAATTAAATTGAGTTTGTTACCATTCATGTTCTCACCATGTTTATTCAGTGTACAAATTGCCACATGAACTGTTTACACGTAAATCGTAATGTACATACAGTATCATTATATCAATGGCAATAATTACCCAATTATTTATTTATGCCCTTCCTCCACTACCCCAAGCCATCTCCAGCTTCTGAAATTCTCCAAATAATGTGTGTATACACGGAAGAACCAAAGAAAAACTAAGAACCTGATTTATTTCAATATTATATTGTTGAAGTTGTAGCCCAGATTGCTATTATTCACCAGACTCCAGGCCAACCCCCCCCCCCCCCCCCCCCCCTCAATTTCAAAAAAATTGTTGTAAATGTCCAATTATTGTAATTAACATGGCAACAGCTATAATGATCCATGTCCATTGGCTGCTCTCACATTAGTTACAATAGTTGGACATTTACAACAACTGGAAATGTTTTATGAAACAGGGCCCAGAATTATTATCATGTCATCTTCTTAGCCAAAGTAAAACCATGGATAGTATCTCCTAGTACTATCCATGGTAAAACCTATGATAATTATACTGTACTGTATAAACGTGCAAGATATGCCCCTGACCTTGCTAACTACAAGGTTACATTCTAACATATGTATGAAATGTTTGAACCTTGCCAGAGTACATGAAAATCTGATTGATATCGCAGCTTCGCAGGTGTCTGCTATAATAATTCACAGATGAGATTTCTGATTCATCATTCGTACAGACTACAGAGAAGTGCGAGTGAGAAAAGCATCTATATTATAAAAATATAAGGGGAAAGGAGCGTGGGAAAAGAATCAGTGTGATTATGATAAATTAATAGAATATCATGACCAGATACATGAGAGAGATTCTGCCGCAGTGGATATTTTCATTTTTTTTAAATAGATTATCTCGCATGGGGATGCTAACAATAAATAATTTGCCATTTTGAACTAGTATAGGCTAGTTTGTGCACACTACAACAATGAAGCATTGAGCATGTGTATATTTCAAACCATGCACAAGCCATTTGCAAAATGGCACCTCATGTCTGATGTATGAATCTACACTACCTTTAAAAGGGGGAGGAATATTTCAATACTGGGTGAGAAAAGTTATGAGTAATAACCATCTAATGATCTAAAAGCAAGGATTTTCACACGTGTCAAGTTCATAGAACAAGTCGAGTCACACGTTCACAGGTGGAGAGTCAATTTCTGAATTCTGAATCAGGCTTTAATTTTGACAGGCGTCGAGGCGGAACAAGAATGATCACTCTCTCGTCACTACTACATGATGTTCGCTACATGTAGGTTCAGAGTTACTTTTTAAAATATCATGGGTTGAACGTCACTCATCATTTATTCAAAATAGTTTCAACCCGATTGAAATTGCATAATTCATCCTACATGGAAGACTTGCAATTTGCACTGACACACTAGCCAACCAAAATGCTATTCATGCTGTATTTTAATTGCCCAAATGGCACCCATGGATCCATTCTTTATGTTTCAATTTGTAGTATATTTTGTAAAAGTGCCCAGAGATGATTTTTCATATCATGAGCTATAGAAATCAAACACTGTATATATCATTATCATTATATGGAGCTATTCCATTCTGGTAATACAAAGTAGGACACAAGAAGAAGGGACACCTTCCCTATTGTGAGGTCAAAAGTCAAAGGTTATTTAATGGTGACTGACCTTCTTGGGATCCATGTTGAACCTGGTCCTGCCAGTGTTCATCTGTCTGGTCTTGGAATCGGTCCTACTTCAGGTTAGCGGCAAGGCGGGGGTGAGGTGGAGGAAAGAAGAAATATAACTGGAATTAAAATTTATCTGTCATTTTCTTATATTTTATTGGCATTAAACCACATTTCATTGATTGTTATTTATACTTTACTAATTAATGACAATTTGTAAATGCAGATACAATGAAGAAGGAATTATATACTCTTTCTTAAATTATTTACTCACACATTTAATGTTCTAGGATAAAAACCACAGGATTTTGAGCAAAAACCAATGAGAGCCCTAGGAGTGCATTGTTCTATGAAACTTTGCACTTATAACTTCATTTTTTGCATGATTTGGCATTGGGTTAGAAACAAAATAAGACTCTGAAAAGAAATAATTAATTCGAAATGCTTAATCATCTAGTACAGTATAAAGAAAGTTTATTTGTTGATATATTTTTTCACACTCACCTCTCATCATAGTCCATGTTCTCCAGGTCTGCATTGACATTGGCAATCTCATCTTCTAGCTCCTGTTAGGCAAAGAAAAAAAAATATATAAACAAACGTAAATTAAGACTACAAATGAGGCAAAAGGCAAAAAATTGTTTACAAATCAATAGCATTTTCCACATCTTTAGCAATGAGGGAGTTTGAGTTAAACCACTTATACAGTCAAACCTACATGTATAGCAAGCACCTGTCTACAGCAGCCAACCTACATACATACTTTAGTGCCCATAACAAGTGATCCTCTGCAGAGTAACCTGTATACAGAGGTCACCTGTCTACAGTGCACATTGTTATTATTTCCTTTAGGTGGTCACTTTACACATGTTTGACTGTATAACAAAAATGTCAATATCACGTCATAAAATGAAAAGTTATGGTTTACATCTTATGGCCTACAATACATCTAAACGTCATAACTTTCTTGGAGTTTGTTCCATAAATATCTATAGGGCACCTTTGTCTTTCGCTACATGGTAAATTAAACATTTTATATTGGTCACAGAAATGTCAAGATGCAAGCGCGTCACATACTCCATCAGACCTTCAAAATTGTGCCTGGCTCTTTCCTAAGAAACCCCAAAATAACCACTGTCACTCGTCGATTCACATCAGTGGCATTACAGACATATCATTCGTTGAGAAAGAGAAGGGCGCTAAGTCACGTTTTATTCTTCCGAGATAATCGTGTTTAAAGATTGAAAGGCCACGTACAGTATACGTCAAAATAAACTAACCCCCCTAACGCGAGTAACGTTTTCAAAACGTTAATTATATTTCTAACGTTTTGAAAACGTTACTCGCGTTAGGATGATTCCTAACGCGTTAGAAAAATCCCTAACGCGTTAGGAAGTTCCCTAACGCGTTAGGAAGATCCCTAACGCGTTAGGAAGTTACCTAACGCGTTAGAAAAATCCCTAACGCGTTAGAAAGTTTCCTAACGCGTTAGAATTTTTCCGAGTGCGCCAGCAATGTCCCAAACGGTAATTTAAATAAAGACAATGTTTCAGATTGATTCTAAGTCATTTTCTCAGTTTGATCAGTTTGATTGCATGTTCTTATTTTGCAATGATGAACGCAATGTTTGAGATTTATTTTGTGTCATTTTCTCGTAGCGCACATTGTTACTTTGTCCGCTAATATTGAGATCTATTCATTACCTTTTCCAGACAAGTTTAGTTTAGTTTTCATCAGCAATTAGTTTGATTGCGTGTTCTTATTTTTAACGCGATGTTTGAGATTTATTTTGTGTCATTTTCTCGTAGCGCACATTGTTACTTTGTCCGCTAATATTAAGATCTATTCATTACCTTTTCCAGACAAGTTTCGTTTCGTTTTCATCAGCAATTAGTTTGATTGCGTGTTCTTATTTTCAACGCGATGTTTCTGATTTATTTTGTGTCATTTTCTCGTAGCGCACATTGTTACTTTGTCCGCTAATATTAAGATCTATTCATTACCTTTTCCAGACAAGTTTCGTTTCGTTTTCATCAGCAATTAGTTTGTTTGCGTGTTCTTATTTTTAACGCGATGTTTCTGATTTATTTTGTGTCATTTTCTCGTAGCGCACATTGTTACTTTGTCCGTTAATATTAAGATCTATTCATTACCTTTTCCAGACAAGTTTCGTTTCGTTTTCATCAGCAATTGGTTTGTTTGCGTGTTCTTATTTTTAACGCGATGTTTCTGATTTATTTTGTGTCATTTTCTCGTAGCGCACATTGTTACTTTGTCCGCTAATATTAAGATCTATTTAATTACCTTTTCCAGACAAATTTCTTTTCGTTTTCATCAGCAATTAGTTTGATTGCGTGTTCTTATTTTTAACGCGATGTTTGAGATTTATTTTGTGTCATTTTCTCGTAGCGCACATTGTTACTTTGTCCGCTAATATTAAGAACTATTCAATTACCTTTTCCAGACAAGTTTCTTTTCGTTTTCATCAGCAATTAGTTTGATTGCGTGTTCTTATTTTTAACGCGATGTTTCTGATTTATTTTGTGTCATTTTCTCGTAGCGCACATTGTTTCTTTGTCCGCTTATATTGAGATCTATTCAGTACCTTTTCCAGACAAATTTCGTTTCGTTTTCATCAGCAATTAGTTTGATTGCGTGTTCTTATTTTTAACGCGATGTTTCTGATTTATTTTGTGTCATTTTCTCGTAGCGCACATTGTTACTTTGTCCACTAATATTGAGATCTATTCAATAACCCTTTCCAGACAAGTTTTGTTTCGTTTTCATCAGCAATTAGTTTGATTGCGTGTTCTTATTTTTAATGCGATGTTTGAGATTTATTTTGTGTCATTTTCTCGTAGCGCACATTGTTACTTTGTCTGCTAATATTAAGATCTATTTAATTACCTTTTCCAGACAAGTTTCGTTTCGTTTTCATCAGCAATTAGTTTGTTTGCGTGTTCTTATTTTTAACGCGATGTTTCTGATTTATTTTGTGTCATTTTCTTGTAGCGCACATTGTTTCTTTGTCCGCTTATATTGAGATCTATTCAGTACCTTTTCCAGACAAATTTCGTTTCGTTTTCATCAGCAATTAGTTTGATTGCGTGTTCTTATTTTTAACGCGATGTTTCTGATTTATTTTGTGTCATTTTCTCGTAGCGCACATTGTTACTTTGTCCGCTAATATTGAGATCTATTCAATAACCTTTTCCAGACAAGTTTTGTTTCGTTTTCATCAGCAATTAGTTTTATTGCGTGTTCTTATTTTTAATGCGATGTTTGAGATTTATTTTGTGTCATTTTCTCGTAGCGCACATTGTTACTTTGTCTGCTAATATTAAGATCTATTTAATTACCTTTTCCAGACAAGTTTCGTTTCGTTTTCATCAGCAATTAGTTTGTTTGCGTGTTCTTATTTTTAACGCGATGTTTCTGATTTATTTTGTGTCATTTTCTCGTAGCGCACATTGTTACTTTGTCCGCTAATATTGAGATCTATTCAATAACCTTTTCCAGACAAGTTTTGTTTCGTTTTCATCAGCAATTAGTTTGATTGCGTGTTCTTATTTTTAATGCGATGTTTGAGATTTATTTTGTGTCATTTTCTCGTAGCGCACATTGTTACTTTGTCCGCTAATATTAAGATCTATTTAATTACCTTTTCCAGACAAGTTTCGTTTTCATCAGCAATTAGTTTGTTTGCGTGTTCTTATTTTTAACGCGATGTTTCTGATTTATTTGTGTCATTTTATCGTAGCGCACATTGTTACTTTGTCCGCTAATATTAAGATCTATTTAATTACCTTTTCCAGACAAGTTTCTTTTCGTTTTCATCAGCAATTAGTTTGATTGCGTGTTCTTATTTTTAACGCGATGTTTGAGATTTATTTTGTGTCATTTTATCGTAGCGCACATTGTTACTTTGTCCGCTAATATTGATAAGATCTATTCATTACATTTTCCAGACAAATTTCGTTTAGTTTTCATCAGCAATTAGTTTGATTGCGTGTTCTTATTTTTAACGCAATGTTTGAGATTTATTTTGTGTCATTTTATCGTAGCGCACATTGTTACTTTGTCCGCTAATATTGAGATCTATTCATTACCTTTTCCAGACAAGTTTCGTTTCGTTTTCATCAGCAATTAGTTTGTTTGCGTGTTCTTATTTTTAACGCGATGTTTGAGATTTATTTTGTGTCATTTTCTCGTAGCGCACATTGTTACTTTGTCCGCTAATATTAAGATCTATTTAATTACCTTTTCCAGACAAATTTCTTTTCGTTTTCATCAGCAATTAGTTTGATTGCGTGTTCTTATTTTTAACGCGATGTTTGAGATTTATTTTGTGTCATTTTCTCGTAGCGCACATTGTTACTTTGTCCGCTTATTTTGAGATCTATTCATTACCTTTTCCAGACAAGTTTCGTTTCGTTTTCATCAGCAATTAGTTTGTTTGCGTGTTCTTATTTTTAACGCGATGTTTGAGATTTATTTTGTGTCATTTTCTCGTAGCGCACATTGTTACTTTGTCCGCTAATATTAAGATTTATTTAATTACCTTTTCCAGACAAATTTCTTTTCGTTTTCATCAGCAATTAGTTTGATTGCGTGTTCTTATTTTTAACGCGATGTTTGAGATTTATTTTGTGTCATTTTATCGTAGCGCACATTGTTACTTTGTCCGCTAATATTGATAAGATCTATTCATTACCTTTTCCAGACAAATTTCGTTTAGTTTTCATCAGCAATTAGTTTGATTGCGTCTTCTTATTTCTAACGCGATGTTTGAGATTTATTGTGTGTCATTTTCTCGTAGCGCACATTGTTACTTTGTCCGCTTATTTTGAGATCTATTCATTACCTTTTCCAGACAAGTTTCGTTTCGTTTTCATCAGCAATTAGTTTGATTGCGTCTTCTTATTTTGCAATGATAAAACGTGAAGTTTGAGATTTATTTTGTGTCATTTTCTCGTAGCGCACATTGTTACTTTGTCCGCTAATATTAAGATCTATTTAATTACCTTTTCCAGACAAGTTTCTTTTCGTTTTCATCAGCAAATAGTTTGATTGCGTGTTCTTATTTTTAACGCGATGTTTGAGATTTATTTTGTGTCATTTTATCGTAGCGCACATTGTTACTTTGTCCGCTAATATTGATAAGATCTATTCATTACCTTTTCCAGACAAATTTCGTTTAGTTTTCATCAGCAATTAGTTTGATTGCGTGTTCTTATTTTTAACGCAATGTTTGAGATTTATTTTGTGTCATTTTATCGTAGCGCACATTGTTACTTTGTCCGCTAATATTAAGATCTATTCATTACCTTTTCCAGACAAGTTTCGTTTCGTTTTCATCAGCAATTAGTTTGATTGCGTGTTCTTATTTTCAACGCGATGTTTCTGATTTATTTTGTGTCATTTTCTCGTAGCGCACATTGTTACTTTGTCCGCTAATATTAAGATCTATTCATTACCTTTTCCAGACAAGTTTCGTTTCGTTTTCATCAGCAATTAGTTTGTTTGCGTGTTCTTATTTTTAACGCGATGTTTCTGATTTATTTTGTGTCATTTTCTCGTAGCGCACATTGTTACTTTGTCCGCTAATATTGAGATCTATTCATTACCTTTTCCAGACAAATTTCGTTTAGTTTTCATCAGCAATTAGTTTGATTGCGTGTTCTTATTTTTAACGCGATGTTTGAGATTTATTTTGTGTCATTTTCTCGTAGCGCATATTGTTTTCTTGCCAGTCATTTATAGAACGGAGAAGGCAAAACTATTACCAAAGGAGCTTTCGCCACATAGACGTGTGGCCTAGGGGCTAGGCTAATGAATCAGAGATAGGCATTGCCTTATATGCCAACATTCGCACGGGAAGGACTTTACTTCTTTCCATTTTTACAAACTATACTGTTTTTAAATGTATCTTTTACAAGACTCCGTTTCGATATAGTCTTTCAGTTTCTTGTGCTCATATGTTTTGTTGTGCAACGCTATGAATATAATTTTGTGATTGATGAAATATGTAACGCATTGATTGTAATAACTGACAACGTTTTGAATAATCACACTGCACTGAATTAAATGAATATAAATATGCCATTTTTAATTATGTTGATTTTACCGTGAATATGAAACAATCATGTTACATCACGCTACATACTTTGTGTTATATACTGAATGATGCAAACAATGCCATGCATTCTCAAGTAATTATATGAACCCCCCCCCCCCCCCCCCCCCCCACTATCTTCAGGATGTTACGCAACACTACAATGTAGGCCTACATCGCGGCGTCCGATAATCTCTGGCTATTGTTCTCATTGTGCGATGAAGTGGCTACTCTCCATTCACGGGAGAAGGGGTGCGGGCGCATCAATGAATGGCCTGCTACTTATATTCTCTATGGAAAACTCTTTGACGTGTACCGTATTCAATTTTCAGCCCATATACCGACTTTTCCTCAAAATGACCTAAATTGCAATCGACGAACAAAATAATGTTAGCAAGCTAAGTAAACATTTTCGCTACAAGAACATGACACGAAATAAATCTGAAATGATGATTATAGTCTTTCATTTTCTTGTGCATACGATTCGTTTTGCAACGCTATGAATATAATTTGGTGATCTATGACTCCACTCTAACTTTTTTCACTTGCCCAGTCGGGCAAGTAAAATCAGGTTTTTTAAAATTTTACTTGCCCGAATTGATAACTTTCTTGCCCGAAAATGAAAAACAAAAAAAATAACATAACACAACTTCTTACAAATATATGATAATTTCGTGTTATAAGCATTTTTTTCTATGGTCTCCAGACCGGACCGGAACACGGCCCGGTAAAATCACGCAATCGCGCAAAGTCGCAAACATTGGCAAAATGCAGTGTTTAGGGCTGACATTGCTCTTATTATATGCCAATAATATTACACATATTGACGCCGATAGATGTACATATTAATATTTACGGGGAAATAGTTCCAGACTATTCAGAATTAACTCAGTTTCTTGCGAAAAGCCCATAATATGGATCGGGCGGGAAGCACGCTAAGGAAGGGCGGCCAGTGGCGCTGGCGTGCTGCGGCGCTGGCCGCCAAGCCAATTGGCCTAGGCGCGCGCTCCGAGTCGCCGAGCACCTTGCATAATCGCATGCACGTGGCTTTACGTCCGCACGCGCGGGAAAACCATCGATGGGGAAACCCGTAATGTAATATTACTGTCGTATTATGATCGGAGGAAATCACATAATATCACTCTGAATCATATTCATAATAATAACGTGAATACTTGTTATAATATAATCTAACATGTTTTATTTGTTTTCATTTAGAGACGATCAAAGGGATCCCAATGACGGACATGGCGAGATGACAGATCATGAAATAATTTAATAATATACGACAAAATAAAGACCAAAAAAAAGGCGATGACAAACTGGGGACATTTTGGTCCGACTTTTGTTATGAGAAGTACGCAAATTATTGTGTCCCCCCCCCCCCCCCCCCTCCACAAAACAAAAAACAAAACACGTCAGTGCAGTCCCGACTATCTGGTCAAAGCCAAACTAGAAGCCTTTGGCTTTACCAAACGGATTCAACTCTGCCCGTAAACTACTAGGTTTCTCAGAACAAATATCACAATCGTCGTAACTTTGTCAAGTCCATGATAGATATTAAATTATTTTCCAATAAACTACCTTTACATAGTGGCGTAGCGTGGTCGGACGGATTGGGGGGGGGGGGGGGCGCACACCTTATGTATTTCTATGTTTGTTCAAATAATGTCCCCTGCTTATGTTTTCTATTGCTTTTCAATTTTTTTTTTTTTTTTTTTTTGGGGGGGGGGGGGGGGCCGTGCCCGTCGCTACACCACTGTTCACATCTCAAGAAAGACAGCACAACGATAAATTTTGCGATACAACTTTAAATTGCGAGCTTATTCATGACTCATTTGCGGCTGCATGATTCGTTTCGTGTTTCAAAAATACTGTGTTTTCTCTCGAAGCATGACTCTATTCGCGGTACGAAGTAATTATTATCAAACATGTACCAACAATGATTCGGCGATTATTAGTTTTACGTGAGGAACGTAACTAAAAGTAATCACAGTTGAGCTTGCAATACAGTGCACTCAATGAACGATCGACTTTTGTTATGAGAAATACGCAAATTATTGTGTCCCCCCCCCCCCTCCAAAAAACAAAAAACAAAAAACGTCAGTGCAGTCCCGACTATCTGGTCAAAGCCAAACTAGAAGCCTTTGGCTTTACCAAACGGATTCAACTCTGCCCGTAAACTACTAGGTTTCTCAGAACAAATATCACAATCGTCGTAACTTTGTCAAGTCCATGATAGATATTAAATTATTTTCCAATAAACTACCTTTACATAGTGGCGTAGCGTGGTCGGACGGATTGGGGGGGGGGGGGGGCGCACACCTTATGTATTTCTATGTTTGTTCAAATAATGTCCCCTGCTTATGTTTTCTATTGCTTTTCAATTTTTTTTTTTTTTTTTTGGGGGGGGGGAGGGGGCGGGGCCGTGCCCGTCGCTACACCACTGTTCACATCTCAAGAAAGACAGCACAACGATAAATTTTGCGATACAACTTTAAATTGCGAGCTTATTCATGACTCATTTGCGGCTGCATGATTCGTTTCGTGTTTCAAAAATACTGTGTTTTCTCTCGAAGCATGACTCTATTCGCGGTACGAAGTAATTATTATCAAACATGTACCAACAATGATTCGGCGATTATTAGTTTTACGTGAGGAACGTAACTAAAAGTAATCACAGTTGAGCTTGCAATACAATGAACGATCGAACCCGTAATATAATGCGGCATGAAGCAGGCAGGGGCCGCGGGAGCGGGGGGTGGGGATGCAGCCCCCACACTTTTTTTGGCTTAAACAATAAAATACATAAGCATTAAATAACACTTAAAATGTGGTCAGTCCCCCACCTTTCCGCGGCCCCTGTGAAGTTGGAACTGGTTGGCGACTTGTTTACCATTATTCCTCACTCTACAGCGCGCACACGTACTGTCTTTCTTGGAAACAACTGCCGCATTCTCACGGTCGGATTAGCTCGGTCTACACCAATGCACAATACACATACTTTTGTTCACGGCCTGTATAATGAAATTATAATATTCATACAACTTTACTAGCAGATTACCTACCTGGCATGCTTACCTCGGATATACTCGAGCGTCATGCAGCCTTGATGGTTCCCGATATCGTCCAGCCTCCATGATTATTTTTGTATTTACATGCTTTTATTTAGTCATCACTGTCAGTCATAATCATCAACAACTGCCACCATCAACAAAGTCATGATAATACATACATCGTCACATGATATGACAACATAAAATTATCAAGCGGGTTATACGTTTTTGTAAGATTGTATTTACTCTATCGAAAACGGCCCCTTCCAGGTTGCGTATATTTATATATTTTTACACGAGAGTATAAACTTATTTTCAATCCAGCTTTCCCCTGAATCCCAGCTTGCTGGCGACTATAGATCAACAAATCTATCGTTTTCATGTTCTCTTCTACATTTAACTGCGATCTTTAACAGTCGGCCGATAGTAAAAGACTGAGGATATGAAAACGATAATTTTGTTGATCTAGCTTGCGACACATTTTGTATTGATGAATAGATCTCAATATTAGCGGACAAAGTAACAATGTGCGCTACGAGAAAATGACACAAATTAAATCTCAAACATCGCGTTAAAAATAAGAACACGCAATCAAACTAATTGCTGATGAAAACGAAACGAAAGTTGTCTGGAAAAGGTAATGAATAGATCTTAATATTAGCGGACAAAGTAACAATGTGCGCTACGAGAAAATGACACAAAATAAATATCAAACATCGCGTTAAAAATAAGAACACGCAATCAAACTAATTGCTGATGAAAACGAAACGAAACTTGTCTGGAAAAGGTAATGAATAGATCTCAATATTAGCGGACAAAGTAACAATGTGCGCTACGAGAAAATGACACAAACTAAATCTCAAACATCGCGTTAAAAATAAGAACACGCAAACAAACTAATTGCTGATGAAAACGAAACGAAACTTGTCTGGAAAAGGTAATGAATAGATCTTAATATTAGCGGACAAAGTAACAATGTGCGCTACGAGAAAATGACACAAAATAAATCTCAAACATCGCGTTAAAAATAAGAACACGCAATCAAACTAATTGCTGATGAAAACGAAACGAAACTTGTCTGGAAAAGGTAATGAATAGACCTCAATATTAGCGGACAAAGAAACAATGTGCGCTACGAGAAAATGACACAAAATAAATATCAAACATCGCGTTAAAAATAAGAACACGCAATCAAACTAATTGCTGATGAAAACGAAACGAAACTTGTCTGGAAAAGGTAATGAATAGATCTCAATATTAGCGGACAAAGTAACAATGTGCGCTACGAGAAAATGACACAAAATAAATCTCAAATATCGCGTTAAAAATAAGAACACGCAATCAAACTAATTGCTGATGAAAACGAAACGAAACTTGTCTGGAAAAGGTAATGAATAGATCTTAATATTAGCGGACAAAGTAACAATGTGCGCTACGAGAAAATGACTCAAAATAAATCTCAAACATCGCGTTAAAAATAAGAACACGCAATCAAACTAATTGCTGATGAAAACGAAACGAAACTTGTCTGGAAAAGGTAATGAATAGACCTCAATATTAGCGGACAAAGAAACAATGTGCGCTACGAGAAAATGACACAAAATAAATATCAAACATCGCGTTAAAAATAAGAACACGCAATCAAACTAATTGCTGATGAAAACGAAACGAAACTTGTCTGGAAAAGGTAATGAATAGATCTCAATATTAGCGGACAAAGTAACAATGTGCGCTACGAGAAAATGACACAACATAAATCTCAAACATCGCGTTAAAAATAAGAACACGCAAACAAACTAATTGCTGATGAAAACGAAACGAAACTTGTCTGGAAAAGGTAATGAATAGATCTTAATATTAGCGGACAAAGTAACAATGTGCGCTACGAGAAAATGACTCAAAATAAATCTCAAACATCGCGTTAAAAATAAGAACACGCAATCAAACTAATTGCTGATGAAAACGAAACGAAACTTGTCTGGAAAAGGTAATGAATAGATCTTAATATTAGCGGACAAAGTAACAATGTGCGCTACGAGAAAATGACACAAAATAAATCTCAAACATCGCGTTAAAAATAAGAAGACGCAATCAAACTAATTGCTGATGAAAACGAACCGAAACTTGTCTGGAAAAGGTAATGAATACATCTCAATATTAGCGGACAAAGTAACAATGTGCGCTACGAGAAAATGACACAAAATAAATCTCAAACATCGCGTTAAAAATAAGAACACGCAAACAAACTAATTGCTGATGAAAACGAAACGAAACTTGTCTGGAAAAGGTAATGAATAGATCTTAATATTAGCGGACAAAGTAACAATGTGCGCTACGAGAAAATGACTCAAAATAAATCTCAAACATCGCGTTAAAAATAAGAACACGCAAACAAACTAATTGCTGATGAAAACGAAACGAAACTTGTCTGGAAAAGGTAATGAATAGATCTTAATATTAGCGGACAAAGTAACAATGTGCGCTACGAGAAAATGACTCAAAATAAATCTCAAACATCGCGTTAAAAATAAGAACACGCAATCAAACTAATTGCTGATGAAAACGAAACGAAAGTTGTCTGGAAAAGGTAATGAATAGATCTCAATATTAGCGGACAAAGAAACAATGTGCGCTACGAGAAAATGACACAAAATAAATATCAAACATCGCGTTAAAAATAAGAACACGCAATCAAACTAATTGCTGATGAAAACGAAACGAAACTTGTCTGGAAAAGGTAATGAATAGATCTTAATATTAGCGGACAAAGTAACAATGTGCGCTACGAGAAAATGACACAAAATAAATCTCAAATATCGCGTTAAAAATAAGAACACGCAATCAAACTAATTGCTGATGAAAACGAAACGAAACTTGTCTGGAAAAGGTAATGAATAGATCTTAATATTAGCGGACAAAGTAACAATGTGCGCTACGAGAAAATGACTCAAAATAAATCTCAAACATCGCGTTAAAAATAAGAACACGCAATCAAACTAATTGCTGATGAAAACGAAACGAAACTTGTCTGGAAAAGGTAATGAATAGACCTCAATATTAGCGGACAAAGAAACAATGTGCGCTACGAGAAAATGACACAAAATAAATATCAAACATCGCGTTAAAAATAAGAACACGCAATCAAACTAATTGCTGATGAAAACGAAACGAAACTTGTCTGGAAAAGGTAATGAATAGATCTCAATATTAGCGGACAAAGTAACAATGTGCGCTACGAGAAAATGACACAACATAAATCTCAAACATCGCGTTAAAAATAAGAACACGCAAACAAACTAATTGCTGATGAAAACGAAACGAAACTTGTCTGGAAAAGGTAATGAATAGATCTTAATATTAGCGGACAAAGTAACAATGTGCGCTACGAGAAAATGACTCAAAATAAATCTCAAACATCGCGTTAAAAATAAGAACACGCAATCAAACTAATTGCTGATGAAAACGAAACGAAACTTGTCTGGAAAAGGTAATGAATAGATCTTAATATTAGCGGACAAAGTAACAATGTGCGCTACGAGAAAATGACACAAAATAAATCTCAAACATCGCGTTAAAAATAAGAAGACGCAATCAAACTAATTGCTGATGAAAACGAACCGAAACTTGTCTGGAAAAGGTAATGAATATATCTCAATATTAGCGGACAAAGTAACAATGTGCGCTACGAGAAAATGACACAAAATAAATCTCAAACATCGCGTTAAAAATAAGAACACGCAAACAAACTAATTGCTGATGAAAACGAAACGAAACTTGTCTGGAAAAGGTAATGAATAGATCTTAATATTAGCGGACAAAGTAACAATGTGCGCTACGAGAAAATGACTCAAAATAAATCTCAAACATCGCGTTAAAAATAAGAACACGCAAACAAACTAATTGCTGATGAAAACGAAACGAAACTTGTCTGGAAAAGGTAATGAATAGATCTTAATATTAGCGGACAAAGTAACAATGTGCGCTACGAGAAAATGACTCAAAATAAATCTCAAACATCGCGTTAAAAATAAGAACACGCAATCAAACTAATTGCTGATGAAAACGAAACGAAAGTTGTCTGGAAAAGGTAATGAATAGATCTCAATATTAGCGGACAAAGAAACAATGTGCGCTACGAGAAAATGACACAAAATAAATATCAAACATCGCGTTAAAAATAAGAACACGCAATCAAACTAATTGCTGATGAAAACGAAACGAAACTTCTCTGGAAAAGGTAATGAATAGATCTTAATATTAGCGGACAAAGTAACAATGTGCGCTACGAGAAAATGACACAAAATAAATCTCAAACATCGCGTTAAAAATAAGAACACGCAATCAAATTAATTGCTGATGAAAACGAAACGAAACTTGTCTGGAAAAGGTAATGAATAGATCTTAATATTAGCGGACAAAGTAACAATGTGCGCTACGAGAAAATGACACAAAATAAATCTCAAACATCGCGTTAAAAATAAGAACACGCAATCAAACTAATTGCTGATGAAAACGAAACGAAACTTGTCTGGAAAAGGTAATGAATAGATCTCAATATTAGCGGACAAAGTAACAATGTGCGCTACGAGAAAATGACACAAAATAAATCTCAAACATCGCGTTAAAAATAAGAACACGCAATCAAACTAATTGCTGATGAAAACGAAACGAAACTTGTCTTCCAAACGCGTTAGGGAACTTCCTAACGCGTTAGGGACCTTCCTAACGCGTTAGGGATCTTCCTAACGCGTTAGGGATCTTCCTAACGCGTTAGGGAAATTCCTAACGCGTTAGGAAACTTCTAACGCGTTAGAGATTTCTAACGCGTTACTAACGCGTTATTTATTTAGCTAACAGTAAACGCGTTAAATCGGTTAGTTTATTTTGACGGATACTGTACATGAAACCAATTGAGCTCTCATTTATTTAAAGAGATATCGTCGGTTGAGAAAGAGAAGGGCGCTAAAGTCACTTTTTATTCTTCCGAGATAATCATGTTTAAAGTTTGAAAGGCCACGTAGAAACCAATGTGGCTCTCATTTATTTACAGGGATATCGTCGGTTGAGAAAGAGAACGGCGCTAAATCAACTCCCGTTCTTCGGAGATAATCACGTTTAAAGTTTGAAAGCCATGTGAAAAACAATGCAGCTTTCATTTGCAGTATATTTGTGGGATGTTCCCAAAATTAAGACATTTAATGATAATTATTGTATGAAAATGTTACATCACGTAGAGGGGGCACCAACCTACAACTAATACAAGATGGTGTGCGCAACTCAATTTTGTCAAAAATCAATTTAACGCCCTTCTCAAGTCTAAACCGAGGATAATAAGCGAAGCATCTGGGGAACTAGGCCGTGATTTGGGAAGGGGCAAAGTTTAAACGGGTTAGTGGTATTTGGAAAAGGTGAACATCTGTAAATGAACCTCAAATTCTGTCCATCATTCACAGATGAGCTGCTGAGGTAACTGCACTCAGTGTCAAACTTTTTCCGTAGATTTCACTTCTTTTTTTTCCCTCTCTCGCTAGGATCTTCATTTCATCCATTTCATTTCATTTATTTTTTTCATTTTTGAACAAAAGTATAATTTACAACATGATAAACATAATATATTCTTACAGAGGGGTGATAAAAGCTTGTAGTGTGTATCAAACCATACCCTTTTTCATCTTTCAGTAGGCTTCTTTTTTTTTCGTGGGTGTAAAATACATCTCACAGAAAAAGTAAAAACAGACTGAAAACAGAAGAAGAAAAAATCAAGCTTACACCTATTTCAGGACACCCATGATAATTACTAATTCTTTTTCACTTTCACAACTTGTCTAATTAGGCATCCATGGTTTTTAATTGGTGTTTAATGACAAATAACAACCAGCAAGCTCATTAAATTGTACCTTTATAGGAGTCCAATTTCGATACAATGAAAGAAATGCAGGTTTTTATTTATTTATAATCAACTCTTTATTTCCATTTCATGAATAACAATTAATAGTCATTTATTTGTGTAGCTTGTTATTTTCATACAAGCTCTTTTATGTCGTTGGTATCAAAGTATTTATCCTACGTGTACACATTTCAACCCAGTATTGTCATAAACTTAGGCCAGAGTAAAAATAAATCTTCTTAAAACCGAAACATGCCAAGTCGTGAAACTAGATATAATCAATTTGTTACATTTATAATGTATTTTGGTACATATTTGGGCCATTTCAGAGCCTACAGAGAGACCTAACTGCCTCAAGCCGCAGTAAGATTTTGTATCAATTTTGCATAATTGGTGGAATGTAGCCCCTACTAGTACATGAGTGCACTGACATTGAATCAGCTTCAGGATGTAAATGCCCAAATATTGACTGAAGGTGTGAAAATGCGACCTCTTTGGAGGTCAAATCAGAGGGGAGTAAAATGCAAATTGGAAACATCTAAAATCAAGTTGTGCAAACACTAAGTGACTAACATGTCACTACATTACATCACAGGAATTATTACATGCACAACTTTATAACATTGTGAACTGACATTGAATCTGCTTATGATTTGAATTGCCAAAATATTGACTGGAGAAGTGGAAATGCGACCTCCTCGGGGGTCAAATCAGAGGGGAGTGGCATGCAAATTGGAAACAGATCGAATAAAAATAAAAATGTGCAAACAATTCCCTTGATATTACATTGTACATTTAACACAACTTTATAGCATTGGTATACTGACATTCAATCTGCTCCCAGGATTTGAATTGCCACAATATTGACTGGAGACTGGAGAAGTGGAAATGCGACCTCCTTGGGGGTCATATCAGAGGGAAGTGGCATGCAAATTGGAAACAGATCCCAACATCTTTGATCCTTGAATCAAAATAAAAAAATTTCAAATTGCTAACAAGGTACTCCATTACATGTGCATGTTTATCTAACACCAACAAATTGTGCTGTAAAATTATGAGAGAAATGGAATTCAAATTGGAATCAGATCCGACCAATATATGGCCCTTGAACCAAAATAAAATTGTACAAACTCTAAAAAAGGTGGTCTCCCCATAACATGTATATTCAACACTAACAAATTGTTTAAATTATGGATGGAATATTTTGGAGGGAAATCAACCAAGAACCAATTTTGCATCAACTTTGCATTAGTGCACTGTCACTGAATCTGCTAACGGAATTGAATTGCGACAATATTGACTGGAGAAGTGGAAATGCGACCTCCTCGGGGGTCAAATCAGAGGGAAGTGGCATGCAAATTGGAAACAGATCCCAACAATCTTTGATCCTTGAATCAAAATAAAAATTTGTCAAATTGCTAACAAGGTACTCCATTACATGTGCATGTTTATCTAACACAAACAAATTGTGCTTTAAAATTAAGAGAGAAATGGAATTCAAATTGGAATCAGATCCGACCAATCTATGGCCCTTGTACAAACTGTACAAATTGTACAAACACTACACAAGGTATGTGGTGTGGCAAGATTGGTAGAGCGCGAGCTTTCCGATCATGAGATCCCGAGTTCGAACCCTGCCCACTGCCTTTGTCCTTCAGCAAGACAATTTATCCACAATTGCCGCTCTCTACCCAGGTGTATAAATGGGGACCCGGTAGGAGGTGAAAGCCATATGTGAACGATCTTCTCAATGCCCATGAGCCGCTTGGAAGGAATGCTCCCCAGGGAGTGGAGATGGTGCACACAATGTGTGCTGGTTTGCATTGTATCCTGTGACCGGGGGTAATTTTATCACTGTAGAGTGCTTAGAGACGATTATCAATCGTATTAGGCGCTATATAAACCGAGTATAAACCGAGTATATTATTCTCCCCATAACATGTATACGTGTAATGCAACAAATTGCTTAAATTGTGGATGGAATATTTTGGAGGGAAATCGACCAAGAACCAATTTTGCATCAACTTTGCATTTGTCACTGAATTTGTTACTAGGATTGAATTGCCACCATATTGACTGGAGAAGTAGAAATGCGACCTCCATGGGGGTCATATCTGAGGGAAGTGGCATGCAAATTGGAAACAGATACCAACCAATCTATGACCCTTGAACCAAAACAAAATTTGTCAAAACTCTAACAAGGTACTCCATGTCTCCATTACATGTATACTAATTGTGCTCTCCCACACAAAGAAAAAGATTTAACGAAATGTAAACTGAAAAGAGAAAATAACCAAAACATGTGAATGGGGAATGCTAACAACTCTCTCCATACCATCTTACTTTCTCCCAGTGCTACAAAATGTGTTTTTACAAGAGTCTAGTGCCTATCTCTTACATTTTTCTTGTCTCCATAGAAAAAAAACACATTTCATATGTTTACATTTTAATAACTCTAACTTGCTAAGGCTTTCAGTACTGTATTGAGGAAAGATTTAACAAAATGTAAATAACATAGATACCACAGATAAAATATAAAGTCATGATCATGGTAATACATGTATGTGGGTTAAACAGTCCCAAATGGGAACTAAGTAAGTACTGCCAATGAAGATGGCCCATTGTGAACTTCACATGTTGGTATTTCACCACTTTATTATTTGATTTACTTTTATAGCCATCGGGCCCATCACTCACTTTAGTGGAGTCTGCTCAGGTGTGTTTTGTGCCACTCTGCCGCAACTGTGTTGAACTAATATTGAACTGAAACTGAGCATGGCTTTGTGTATTGGGGGTAAAAGGGGCGATACAAAAACATTGAGATGAAGGTGCTACTGGCAAAAATACCCCACACCTCACTTCACTTGTCAAACGTGTCATTCATTTGCAAGGCCCGTGGACTTGACGAACTCAAAGAACACATCTAAAGGCCAAGTACTAGACTTTAGGCCAAGTTCTTTGGTGGTGGTATTAGATTGAGGTTTAGGCTTGACATAGAGTGAATTCTTTCAAATGATGGGATAGCAATTGTAATGGAGTGTTCGGGTCTATTTTGGGCTTTTGTATGAAACATTTGAGTATTGGATGTGGTTTTGTACGGAGTAGTAAAGTCTACTCCATTCTTATAAATCCATAGATAGCTGAATTATATATAATGCAGATGCAACTAAAGCGTTATTAATTTTTACACCATATGCTGTTTATTTTATGCACGTGATTACCTTCTAACAACATCGTTCAGACTTGTAATTTGTCATAACAACTGACTCATTTCAAAGTTAATTCCCCATTAAATAATTGCACTTAAAGAACTATAATCACTTGTAAATGAAATGAAGCGGCATGAATGGGACTTATCCTTTTCAAGTTCTTGCCACGGGCATACATTGTTGGTCTCTAATCAATGCTAGAAATCAACCTTTCTGCCTTGTGGCCCAGTCAGGCAAGTAAAAACAAGATTGTTCAACTTTGAGTGGCCCGAAACCTAAATCTGGTGGCGCCAAACAAAGAAAAACAGAACAAATTCTGTTAAATTTGGTTGCCCGAACAGGCCAGTAGAATTTAGGTTCAATGAAATTTGGTGGCCCAGAGCTAATTTTTAGTAGTCCCGGGCCAGCAGGCCTATGCTAATTTCGAGCACTGCTCTAATGTTAGTATACAAACACAATTAACCTTCTTCTTTTTTAGTTCATGAAATCATGGTTCTGTAACTTCTGTTCTGTATCAAGGCAACATTAGAAATAATGTTTTTTTGCTTTGTGGCGCCCGAAACAAAGACAAACATACAAAGTTATGTTATATTTTGTTGCCCTTTTGGTCCAGTATGAGTAGAACGAAACTTGGTGGCCCAAAGTTTATTTTCAGCTGCCCCGGGCCAGCAGGGCTGTGCTAATTTCCAGCATTGGTTAACTTTTAAAGAGAAGTAATATTAATAAGGTTAACAAGAGTCAGAGTTTATGGTTGATTAAAGTGTCAATGAAGTGTACATGTATACAGGAAGTAAGGAAGGAAGAGAGTGGATGACACTAACAGTTACATCTATCTAGACAAAGCACGCTTCATTCATTCATTTGATTTTTTGTTTCTACCTAAAATGAAACCAAACTTGCGATTCCCAGAATTCTCTGCTGGTCTGCTGGCTGTTTGTCATCTGTAATTTGTTTCTGCTGTACAGAAGTGCGGTCAGAAGTGGTCATGCATGTTAAAATACAGTACTTGACAATGACATGTAATTGATCCATATCACATGTTGCACACTTTTTAAAGTTATACTATAATACAGGTGCCGTGAAAGTCAGTAGTGGCCATACATGTACATATTATACCATATATTGTAATGTACTTCTATTTGTCTTTGTCTTATATCAGATGTTTTCATGTTATGAACAATAACCTTCCATGCAACTACAAGTACACAAATAATTAACAACTTATTTGGATTGGGAATTTTATGCACCAATATTTTTGCAATCAGCATTTGAACATTTGAAGAAATTATGCAGAGAAAATACTGGTACGCATTATACGGGCCTCCTTTTCCTCCATTCTCTCATCATTTTCATGCAATTAAACAATCCTAAGCAAATATTAAAAACCCAATATCCTCTGCCCTCCCATTATATTTAGTTTTTATATATCATTCCGTCTTTCTCTCGTATCCTCATCTCCAATACATTGAGAACTGCCGACATCCGCCTCTCCGCTGGATCAAATTAATATAATAACTTGCTTTTATATATGAAAGCATTTGACCAGTCAAAAAGCAATATCCTTGTTCTTTATATCAATCAACATGTTCCCTTCTAGCTTTTACAATCCCCATCTAGTTAATACAGGACCCACCAGGATCACATCGGCAACGGGTTAATATAAAATCGTATAACTTAGAAGCACCGTATCAATATCTCAAAATCTCTAGTTATTCGTATCCGGTTGCCCTGAAAAGCAAATTTCAAGCTGGCAAATTTCAATCTAGCCTTTTCAGTTCATTTGAGAACTGTTGGTTGCCATGGAGACATGCTTGTAGTTTCACAATTGATGCAAAGTTTTATAATAAGGATCTTTTTCTGGAAACAACGCAATCCATAGCAGTTGGCTTATTTTGGAACCAGATGACTCTATTCTATCACGAAGCCAGGATTTGGCAGATCTTTTCTTTCCATCTCGAGGAGGAGATTTAACCACAAGATTAGCAAACAGAGTTATTGATTTATTCTGGGATCGATAAAAATCAAGCACAGCTGCCGCAGTAGTTAGTATTTTAAAAGCAGCCTTTTGTGTGCTAGCCAAATATTATATCTAAAAATGGGTGATTTCCTACATGTATTATGTATGGATTAACATTCAATTACATGTAATGCATACAACCGATATTCATGTCCAATGTAACCCTAAAAAAGGACAATTGACTTGGCAAGTTCTTGTAATTAAATGTAACTAACTGAAACAAAGAAACTTAATATTAGATAGGAATCAATGTCCATCGGGGCCTCTTAAAAGAAACACAATGTTTTGTGTATATTGTGCGTGCCAGATTTCTTTCGTAATGTATTCATCATTATTAATTCTCAACATTGCCGATGGCTTCCCCTCTGTTCTCTAAAGTTACACTTACAACATTATTCTCTCTCTCCATCCTCCCTCCCCAATCCCAAATTTGGCAAATTTGCTTTGTTATATAACTTTCATCTTCCATTCATACCTCTTCTTTCGTATTCCTTCTACATATCTTCCTGGAGCTGTCTTTGCCCTTTCACTTGTCTTATTTTGTTATTCCTTTCATATATTTGTCTTATGTCTGCCTTCCCCTTTTAATTCCTCTTATTTTGTTGTTCCTTTTGCATATCTTCCTCTTTTTTCCCCATTTCACTTCTGCTAATTTCTGATTTTTTTCTGCATTTCTTCCTAGAGCTGTCTTTCCGCATTTCACTTGTCTTATTTTGTTATTCCTTTCACATATCTTTGTCTAATGTCTTCCTTCCCTTTTCATCCCTCTTATTGTGTTATTCCTTTTACATATTTTCCTTTTTCTTTACCTTTCACTATCCTAATTTCTTATTCCTTCCGCATAAATATCTTCCTAGAGATGTCTTCCCTCTTTCACTTTTCCTTTTGTTTGTTCCTTTCACATATCTTCCTCTGTCTTTCCCCCCTTCCATCTCTCTAGTCTAAGTTGTTGATCGTTTTACACATGTCATTCGCCTTGATCCTCCCCCAGAATGCAGTAATGAGTTAATTATGTCTGGCACCATGGGCCGTCAATGGCGCTCAAACGTCAGGCAGATCCTCGGTAATGATCATGGACGTGATCGACACAAAAGAACAAGTGCGCCCTGAGATATCGTACAGCGTGAATCTTTCCTGATTTCAGATTCAATCCTGGCTTTAACCCACTGAGTACTGGAGACATCTAGGTTTACCCTGGCACCACGCTCAAATGTCAAGCCGACCCACGGTAATGATCATGGACGTGATCGACACAAAAGAACAAGTGCGCCCCGAGATATCATACAGCGTGAATCCTTCCTGATTCCAGATTCGTTCCTCACTTTAAAGCGATCCATTAACTTTTGTACAATTTCAACTAAAATCACTTGGAGCTGTCCCACTTCTCTTGTACATTGCTGTTTGGCTTATAAATGACAACAGAAAAATGAAATGGTTTTTGATTTTTCAAACGTCTCCATAATCATGGATATATTTAAGATCGATGTAAGAGCGTCTGTAGACGGTTTCCGACCGTAGTCGAGAGTATCTCAATTTGGATACTCAATCGTCCATAGTATACATCCAAATTTGGATACTTCACGCGAACAATCAAGATCTCACATATCATTCTCAAGAATCTTACATTTGAATTTGGTATATGATGGAAGTCTCAAACATTACTTTGGGGGAAAATACAAAGTTAATGGATCGCTTTAACCCATAAGATGGAATCTGGTGCTTCAGTCACGTATGGACTCTAATGAAACTATGAAGGCATTTGTGATTTAGGTTACATGGCACCACTAGCCGTCAATGGCGTTCAAACGTCAGGTCGATCCGCGGTAATGATCATGGACGTGATCAACACGAGGAACAAGTGCGCCCCGAGATATCGTACAGGGTGAATCTTTCCTTCCTGATTTCGGATTCATCCAGTTATTTCACGAACCTAAAATGCTTGATACTAGACAGGTCTGTACCGTCTGTAATGACTAATGACTTCATCAAAACAGGTGAAAGGATGGTGCACTAATTACAGGTACCTCAAAGGTAGAGTAACACAAATTGTTCACAAAAACATGCACAAAGTAATAAATGTCTGGGGTTCTATAACTTCTACCAGGCAAAAAATCAAAATGCATTTTGATTTGGATACTTTGCAAGCCTGCCTGCCTGCAAGCCCTGCATGAAATTATCACTCAACTCTAGATACAAATTTACAGGTTTTTAAAATGAGTTTAGGGGCTCATTTTATTATTTTCATGACTAAACCATGCTGAGCCCCTGTTTTGTTTTCTCTGCTTCCTATGCATTGGGGGGGGGGGGGGGGGGGGGGGGGGATCCGGGATTGGTTGTTTCTGTCTTCATATTATGTAGAGTTTAGTTTATGAACTTTAGTTTAGGACATGTATCATATGTTAACTGTAACACAAAAAAAGGAGGATCAGCAAATATCTAAAATCCTTACAGCTTCTACATGAATAGACATCTAGATGACTGCCTGTTGTTAGCGGTTGGAACTTGGAAAGCCAAGAAAGTCAATGGAAGGGGACAGAAGATTGTCAAACCAACTGGGTAGAAATTATTTCTCTTTAATTTCAATTTCACAGAGAAAGGACTGTTGTCCAAGTCCAAGAGACCTACTGGGTTGAAATTACTGCCTCTACTCATTCATATTTCACAGAATGATAAATTTAGATCTATAAAGACTTTAGTCCAAGTCCATCAGACCTACTGGGTCGAAATTACTGCTTCTACTCATTCCAATTTCATAGAGTGACAAATGTAGATCTATAAAGACTTCAGTCCAAGTCCATGAGACCCACTGAGTTGAAATTACTGCTTAAAGGGGTAGTTTAGTTTTGGTAGAGAGGGCGCTGCACATCACAATTTTTTTGTGAGGTAATGCAAAATTGAGTGTCGAATTTGAGAGAACATGCAATTTTAATGGCAGAATACAGTTTATTTGGTCAAAATCGACTCAGAAATGGCTGAAATATCAATAAATGTATCTGATCTTATAATTATTTGGGGCCCAAATAATTAGATGATTTTTAGAAAAAATTTAAAAATGCTTGCACTTTTTCAAAATTTTTCAAAAGCGTGTTTTACACAGTTGTTGATGATCTCGCTATTTAATAATCATATCAATAAAACATCACATGCATAATTTTGTATGAAAAATGGTTGAAACAAATGCCTATTTAAAAAGCGCCCTCTTGTGATTTAATGGCTCTTTTGGAATGATAACAGGCTTTTTACTTAGTCGTTTGTAATTTTGTATACCTTTCGAGCATGGTGGAGTTATAACTATTAGTTTATAATGTTACTGTTCCGGTTTTGGCTACTAATGTTCAGCCTTACCAAAACTAAACTACCCCTTTAAAATAGTTATACTCATTCCATTTCATAGAATGACAAACCAAGATCACAGACTTTTGGTCCAAGACTATGAGAGAGACCTACTGGGTCGAAATTACTTCTTCTACTCATTCCAATTTCATAGGGTGACAATCGTGGGTCTCTCAAAGTCGGGTCGGATTACCGCGACGGACTCGTGACAAGACCGGCCATTGTCCCTCTCACTGCACGTTACTGGTTTGCCGTGTCACTAATGATTGGATGAGAGGGCACGGGGGCTGGGGGTGAGGGGGTCCAGGGTCCTAACCGCAAAACATCTTCATCCTTCATTCACCACTGGACGTCTATCTGTCCCAACCTCCAAGGCTCTTGAACTCAAACAGCCCCACTAACAATCAGATACTAGTCTATTTTTTGTTTTTAAAGACTGTCATGAGTGGGGATGGACTGTATAGTGTGGTCTAAATATCTGTCAAGATTAAGATGCATAACTAGACTACTGTACTAGTTGAGCATAACAACACAATGCTCACGGTGTGCCAGTGTGTACTTCGCACAGTTCGCAAGGCATTTGCAAGATGGCACAACGCGCCTGGTTTACAAATCCTTCAATGGTTGATTCGTTTTAAATTGTTACTTCTTGAAATACATCAAATATCCTAGGTAACACAGAAAGTTCTTGACCGTTGAACATCATTGTCAAATTCTGGATGCAACTTACAGGAATAGGCTGACAAAATGGTTTATTAAAAACTTCCCATATATATTTTCCTCACCAATGTATTTGGTCAGGGAAAGTTTCAAGTCTTTATACCGAGAATGGGGGTATGGAGGTTGCTAGCATGAGCATTTCTTTTATTTAATAATATGAAAATACATTTCCAGACCTAAATTTAAGACCAGATCAATCAACTGCAAAAAATTATAGGTGGTCCAATTAGGAAAAGGGCTAGGGGGAAGGACATGTAATGTGTAATTGATGTTGAAAATGCTATGAAAGGAACTCTTTCTGTTTCAACTTTCACATTTGAGTAGTAAAATATCCTGAACAAAACTTTGACTTGGTACTTGTTAGTGTAATCCTCCAAAACTTTCCATAGGAGTTTTAACTGGAGGTGGGTCCGAGAGAATTTGAAACATGATTACCGTATTTGCCGGTGTATTAACCGCACCCTTTTTCTGGCTGGAGAACCGCAAAAGTGGGGGGAGCGGTTAATACACGGATATAAGAAAATTGTACCTGCAAATTGCCTAGCCAGCGCCAGGCCATAATACGGTGTGGTTAATACACAGAGATAAGATTCACAAGTTACCAAAGTCCCCCTCAGCAAGGCAGTCATACTCATACGATGCACGAAAATACAAGCATATTCGACCAAAACAAGATAGAGAAGCTATTTTTTATATTTTTCCTAAGAAAATGCTGACCATCTAAAGACTAAAATTCAAGAATTTTATTCCATCAAATTTTTTTTTTCATGGAAAAACGGCCCAAAGTTGGGGATGCGGTTAATACAACGGAGCGGTTAATACACCGACAAATACGAATTCAAAAGAAAAGAAATTATAGTTGCGAGTTTATAGTCATCAAGTGATATTCCAGTTGCGTTCTTGCTATCGATTCCTTCAGAACAATAGCTTCAGAAACTACATTTTTAGATTAATTGCGCGGGAAAAGGAATTATAACCGCACAGATAGGATTGAAAGTACATTTCATGTCTATACAGTTATAATCACTTGGCATTGACCCATGCAAGTGCATTAGTGCAAGTTACAAATTTTACCCATTGCTTTACATGTGTCTGTACCTCAGTACCTGCAGATAAGGATTTCAATTTGGATACATAGTTATGAACAATCAAAGTGTCCAAATTCTGATACTTTTGACTTACAATGAAAATGTGATACGGAACACTTACATTTAACAATTCAATCTTAAATATCTCCACAATTAGGGAGACATTTGAAGAAAAAAAATCTAAACCAATTTCATTCTTCTTTTACCATTTTATAGCCAAACAACAAGCTACTAGAGAAGCTTTTATTAAATTTAACAAAGTTAATGGATCACCTTTTATATAAATGTAGTCTGATGGAGAATAAATTCCCAGGTAAGCATACAACATTTTCAGTGCTCAAGTTCCTACTTAGCCACAAAAAAATCAAGAAGGGAAAACCCCATTTTCGGGTGCAATCGCCATTTTATAGACTCTAAAAGATAATTCTGGGGCAAGGACTTTTAAAACAGTTTGACTGAACTTCAATTGATAATATAATAAGTGTAAACCTTCAATCTAACAGTGAATTACTCATTTCAGAGTGGTCCTTCGTTAATTGCGCATTCAGGTTTTCGAATTGTTTACCTCATAATTTGTATCAATCTAGTAATAACCCCCAAAAGCCTCTTTCAAATGTACTCAACATCACGATACCATAACCCAATAAATCATGTAACGGTGAAGCAATATCACATGATCTAACACAGTTTCTGGCTTCCTTTTCCTGTCAAGCGTTTTGTTTTTTCACTCCAGAAATCAGTCATAATAATGCATTCCTACCCTTACAAAATAAAACACTTCCAGGTAAACTGTATGGTGAATTGTGATAACAGAGAAAACATCCTTTTCATACCAATGATTTGAAAATGAAATCAATGAAATACATGGGGCTCAAATCAATTAATAAAGCCCTCAAATGCTCAAAGATCCACCAAAATCATTCAGATATTCCAACATTTTTAGAATAAAGGAGAAGAAGGAATAAAAGAGACTCCAAACGAATTGAAGGTTTGTCTTTTTTCAAGTTTTTCTTGGTTGAACAGACTAACATGATCTTCCGTTTTGTCTAGATGTGACAGGATGATGTGAAAAGGGTGGGAAGGAGTGAAAACAGAGAACTTTCAACACAGAGGAAACTGTCCACTCAACCTTCAGGCATCCTTCAACACCGAGGCCAATGACTTTTGTTACCAAACCACCTGGGCATGTAGTTTGCTCGGTTCGTAAATCAGACGTGCGGTGCCATCTTGCGAAGGCCTTGCGCATGGTGCGTAATACCCACTGGCTCAGTGTAATGCGGTGCGTACAAACTAGCCTGGTTCAAAATGACGACAAGTGGTGAAGCATCTCCGAGATTGACAATCTTTTAAAGTTTATCACGTGTACATTAGGGTTGCTACTCTGTGGTTCGCCATTTTGAATTAAAGGCCAAGTTGAGTTTTGGTAATTTCCAAAGTGCCCCCCCAACATCGATTGTAACGGATTTGGTTGATTTCAATTCCATATGAAAGATCATCGAAAAAAACATGGGAAATAATAATAATTTCCATTCAAATGCTCTAATTGTTGTGAAATTTGCTTTCAAAATATCATATCAAAGTGGTTGACGCCCGGGTATCACTTTTTAGAACCGCTAGTGCGAGGCACTAGCGTTCTATGTTCTCCTAATAAAAGACTGAAACCAAATATTTGTGTGCACGCTAATTGTGCTTAAAACTATACATATGATACGGTACTTACCAGCAATTTACTCTCCAATATGTGATCCAACTACCGGGTGGATTAAGATTATGATTTTTCCTTCCATTCCGCAAAAAATCAGTGATATATGCGCCTCATGGACCAGTCTCTCCGTGTGTTAGCGCGACTGTGAACGAAAGGCGAACGAATGCGAATGGGGCTTGCGAGTTGCGTCAACGGCAGTGTTGGAGTCATACTTCTATGGTTGCGATACATGATTGTACACGTACTACTGTATAGTATTACCGCACACAGTGACTGCACTACAGTCCCGTATTACCGCACACTGCACTATACAGTCCCGTATTAGGACCTACAACGCTAGTGCTTCGCGCCGAGTTAATTTGACACTTCGAGTTGTAACGGCTCTTTTTGAATGATAACAGGGGTTTTACTTTGTCGTTTGTAATTGTGTATACTTTTCGAGCATGGTGAAGTTATAACTATTAGTTTGTATCGTAATCGTGCAGGTTTTGGTTACTAAAGTTAAGTTTGACCAATACTCAACTATCCCTTTAAGCTAGTTTGCGCACACTACTTTGCTGTAGCACAGAGCCAGTGTGTATTGTGTGTCTGATTAATGAATCCAACCACTTTTTAACAAACAAAACAATAAACCTTGTCAAAATCCCATAAAGAGAGAACAAACTTTGTAATGTTGGTATCACATCATCTATTCTCAAATTGTGTTATTATAATCCTGGTAAAAATAACTCACATTGTGTGTCCAACACAAATCAAATGAAACAATGAAATGTTCTTTTCTTTTCTTTGTTGGCCTATTCAGAACTGTTCAAGAAAACACTTGGGCAGAGGTTTAATGGAGAATGCATGTTAAACCAAAATTAAATTGTCTCAAACTTGTCAATATTTACTCACCAGGTATGCAGGAAGCCATTATATTTTGAAAGACAAGATCTAAAGAGCACACATTCTGCAGTCACAAAAGGTGCATGTCTGTTTATTTGCGATTCTCTAGTTGAACTTGTACTGCGCAGTTATTTTTCCTCTATGATCTTACAATTTTGTTACTGCCACTGGTCGTAAGGTACTGGTTCAAACAAGTCAAGAACATACATGTACACCATATATATATTGGGCCTGCTACTGGTAATCACAAGGAAAATTCATGCATTCAAAAACCAAACCGTTCAGAATTATTTACAGGCTATGGAGTATGGAACGTGTTAACCATCCGAGTGCTAAATAATGCGAAAGCCATAGAGTTGACACACGGCTGTATTACAGCCATGGGACTGAGGGGTCATGGTTAAATATATTTGGTCAAGATGCAGGTACCCTACTATGTATACAACATGTATGACTTTCATCATAATGTACAAAACTTTACACAGGTGCCTATCTCCTGATGTTTCTTTTGTATTGACTCAAGATACATATTTTTGTGATGGTACCCACAGAAAAGGTGATGATTCAGATCTATCTATTCCTACCTCTAAATTCTCATTTTATTCTTTTAAATTTTGTTTTAGCCTATTTTTTCCTTTTTTACTTTTTTTTTTTGGGGGGGGGAGGGCAGGGGGCAGGGGGCACTTACATAACTGCATGGTAACTGATGAAAGATACTTCACATAATTATCATCTTACTGGCACTTGCCTTTTTCTTGAAATCCGATATCCTCGGTTTCTCTTTTTAAATGAATTTGGTCTAGCCTAACTAAAGCAACATTAACTTTAACCATTCATCAACATTTCAGAGAAAATAAGAAGACCAGGATATATTTTGTAAGAAGCACTTGGACAAACGCCACATTCATAGGTTTCTTCCCTAGAGAGTGTACATGTACTTCATATATCATCAATTTCTTCTTCTTTTTTTATAAATTTGTATAAAATACATTAACTTTTAAATCATTCATCCAACATTTTAGAGAAAAATTAGATTGTAATGATTTTTTTTACAGATTAAAAGGCACTTGGACAAAAGCAACATTGATACCCAACAGACACCTCCCAAGAGAGAAAATTGCATATTATTTCAGCGATTCCAGTCAAATTATCCAGGTCCTCACTTGCGGCATACATCTTACAATACAATCATAATGTGCGGTCACATCATAATACGGCTTGGGAGTTTGGGAGTATGCCATTCTCAAATGCTCTTCCTCAATGAAGCAACGACTCATCTCAAATTTCCCCCAATTTGGTGCATATCTATCAATTTCTCATTTTGCATGAAGTGGAGGATACAATGGTTGCATTATTTATTATTTTTAGTATGGTTGGAATAATGCATGCCATTTATTTAAATCATTTCCGCTTCCCGTTCACCATCTATTCTTAAACTCCCTCTCCCCCCCCCCCCCCCCCCCCACCCACCCCCAAACAACAACAAAAAGAGAAAGAAAACAGGGATATAGTGGATACAATGCTTTCATTACAGTTAAACCTGTCTCAGCGGCCACCTGTCTATAGCAGCTAACCTGGCTATAGTGGCCACCTGTCTATAGCAGCTAACCTGGCTATAGTGGCCACCTGTCTATAGCAGCTAACCTGGCTATAGTGGCCACCTGTCTATAGCAGCTAACCTGGCTATAGTGGTCACCTGTCTATAGCAGCTAACCTGTCTACAGTGGCCACCTGTCTATAGCAGCTAACCTGTCTACAGTGGCCACCTGTCTATAGCAGCTAACCTGTCTACAGTGGCCACCTGTCTATAGCAGCTAACCTGGCTACAGTGGCCACCAGAAGTTAATCCCCTGCAGAGAAAATTATAATAGAACCTGTATTTCGAGGTCACCTGTCTACAAGGTCAACTTTTCCTGTTTTCTCTTTGTTGGTCACTATACACGGGTTTTACCGTTCACATGTATTTATCTTTTTCTATCTCCCCCACTTCCAAGTTTACTAATGTATTCACCCACACTCCCTCGCAGTCGCAGCCCTCCCTCACACCCCTTCCCCCTCCCTCACACCCCTTTCCCCTCCCCCCCCCCCCCCCCCCAAAAAAAAAGGAGTTTTGAGGGAAATATCAAATAGCAACGGAAGACAGATGGTGGACTACCTGGCACTGCATTAATTTTTAATGAAAGTAAGACAGATCATTTACTCTCCAGGGTACCCCTAAATGCCCCGAAAAGTCATATATTTCACAATGCTGCCAAAATCCTTTACAAGTCTGTAAAAAATGACAAAAAATGAGTCATTGTTGTATGATAATGTGTGATTAAATACATCAACATGTAGCGTTTGTAATGTAGGTGTGCATGTTTGTGATCATGTTTTGTTAGTGCGTGTTTGTGTGTGTTCAAATGTGTGTATGTACGTGAGAGGATTGTATGTGTGTCGGGTATGTGTATGTATGTGGCCTTGTGGGTAGTAAGTATGTGTATGCATATCTGCACAGCATTAAAGCACATAGATACATCATACATGGCACGCTCTGGTGTCCGTTAACGCTTAGTCATAGCCAGTATGGATTTCAAAGATCCTATCAAGAAATGTTTTGTCTAGTAAATTTGAATTCCGAATACCACCTGCTGCAAGATTTCAAGTGTATCTTCCCGTCCGCACTCCCACAGGATATTCAATAAATCATGCAGAAAGAAAAAGCTATGCCTCTAAATTACAACTTCGTCTGAGCATGCATACTCAAGAATAGATGAGAATCAGACAAAATATTTGTTTTCTTATGATGTATGTGTCATCAATTTGGACTGTCCACATCGTTCGGTGCTTCACTAATCCACCGTAAATGGAAGTCTTAAATATAGATCTGCGATGCCGCTTCAGAGTTTTTCTTTGAGATGCGGAGACCTGCTTCCAGTCATGATGCAATAACCTTGAATGACCAATCATAAGATACGCATAGCCTATAAAATAAAATAAAAAGTGATTCATAAATTAAAGGGACTTAGTAACATTGTCCAAATCCTCGAAATAAAATTTTATTCTAGCGGTTCCCTTATACCTTGTTGTATTCGTATTAACAATAAAATCATGGGACAGGTTTCGGTTTTTTCAAATTTCCCTTTCGTTACAAAGATGTATGATTGAAGTATTTTTTTCTTCCGTGTACAAAGTGAGTGCAGTGAGTTACTGAATATCACTTTGCATTTTTGCTCATTACTTGGCGATACAATGTCCATTTGACTTGAAATTTTCACACAATACCATGTGGACATATTATGAGATAACAACAATATACATTGCATCAACCATTCATCCCTTTTTGCACATGTCAACAAAGTTACTAGATCCCTTTAAGGACTTGAAGTGGTGGCACATATATACCATTACCTAACGAGAGGTTTCATTGTTATTGTTGAATGTTTGAATGACAAGGAGTTGCATGCTATACTGTTACAAATTTAAATCATATCTCATATTTTCTGTCATCTTTGATTATAAATCTTTGTGGAAACTGAAACTACAATCAAATTTATTCTTGTGCTTGCCTTTAGGTACATGTACATGATGTATGATGTATCACTATCAGCCCCCCTTGGCTTTAATCATGTCACATTTTATGAAATGTATACATTAAAGGGATCTAGTAACTTTGTTGAGATGTGCAAAAACTGATGAATGGTTGATGCAATGTATACTGTTGTTATCTCATATGTCCTCAGGGTATTGTGTGAAAATTTCAGGTCAAATGGACAATGTATGGCCAAGTAATGAGCGAAAATGCAAAGTGATATTGGGTGATATTCACCAACTCACTGCATTCACTTTGTACAGGGATGAAAATCTCGCCCGGAGATTTTCTTATCTAAATACTTCAATCATACATATCTTTGTAATGAAAGGGAAATTTGAAAAACCGAAAGCTGTCCCATGATTTTATTGTTAATACGAATATAACAAGGTATAAAGGAACCGCTAGAATTACAATTTTATTTTGAGGATTTGGACAATGTTACTAAGTCCCTTTAATGTACTAAAGCTTTGAAAACTGCTTTCATAATTCGGCAATCTAGAAGTTATATACACATTAACAATTTAATTTATTTTTTTTAGTTTTGATACCTGGATTTAGAATAGAAGCTTGTGGCACTTCCAAATAACGATATACATGTACTCCCAGTCTCCCACCCCAAAAAACAATATCAAAGTGATAACTTGTAATGTAACCTGATTGGGACTGATTTAGAAGGCTGTGTTACTTGGTTCTTCGAATTGATGATTTATTATTAATGAATCAACCCCTAAGCATTTATTGTGACAAGCCCAACAAATTATTGCTACACTTTCACTAGTTTACAAACAATTTATAAGTGATAGCAGATAAGCATGCATGATAAATTGGGAAAATGAATAAGAAAGGCTGCATGCATCGTCTACCGTGTTTGAAATCAAATTTAATCTACAAATAATTCTCTTGAGTGTTATTTGCCGAGGGGGGATTTTATCTTTACCCCAAGAATTATTTTGAAAATATTGCTTTTCGCAGAACATTATTAGGTGGTGAGCAAAATACTGAGCATGCAAACGAGAAACCAGGAACAAAGGCAAATGAATTTGGAACTAGAAGGCTGCTTTTTTACTAATTAACTGCATTATGTACATCATATATTTCAGGCATTGTTCAAGAAAATGTGCTGAAAATAGTTAATATAATCTAGTATATAAATCAGGCCTTTGGGCCATTCATCATGACACATGGAAAAATTGGAGCGTTCAATTATTCCAGCGCTTTAGCAATTTATCGTAACACCACAACATAATAAGCATACATATCCCAGTTGTTCATGGCACATACGTATATCGTAACTAAATGAAAAATATGGAAAAGATGTAGATTGGGCAAATAAATCTAGTTATATCATATCATCCCCTTTGGCATTAATTGTAACACCAAGGAGCTTGGTAACGCACTTGAAAAAGATGACAGTTTTTTTTTTACGGTCATACCTTTATTTCTTTAAGGAGTTGCTGCTTTGCCCGCCGGATATCTAGTAACAGCTTCAGCTCATTCTCTGTCAGATCTGCAGTGAGGATAATATAGGGAAGAGCAGGAGACAAGATAAGAGGTTAGGGATGGCACAAAGAAGATGAGAGGAAGAGGAAGATAAGGAGGGAGAGAGGGAGGGGAGGAAAGGGGTGGAGGGGAGAGATGAGGAAGAGAGGATGAAGAGGAGGGGGGAGAAAGGGTGGAAGAAAGAGAGTTTATAGGAAAGGGAAGAGCAGGAGACAAGATAAAGAGGTTAGAGATGGCACAAAGAAGATGGGAGGAAGAGGGAGATAAGGAGGGAGAGAGGGAGGGGAGGAAAGGGGAGGAGGGGAGAGGAGGGGTAAGAATAAAGAATATTGAATCAAGAGGAAGATGAGAAGGGAGAATTAGGTGGAGGGGAGAGATGAGGAGGAGAGGATGAAGAGGGGGGGGGGGGGGGGGGTGGGGAGAGGAGGTGGAAGAAAGAAGATCAGAATAAGAGGAAGATGAAAGAGGTGGAGGGAGGAGAGAAAATGGGAGGGAGGTGAGAAAGATGTGGGAAGATTGGGAAGAAAAAATAAGACTTTTATTTAAAAGGTTGTCTTCCAATAAAAAAATTGTCAGTCAAACAGTGAAAAAATACTCTGGGTGTTTAGCCCAAATGTTTAAAAAGAGCCCCATAAATTTGCATAGCAAACTAAATTTTAGAGTACTATTTCCCTACTGAAATATATAAAAATGAAAAAATTATGTTTTCCCTGCAGTCAGAACGCTACAAATTCAATGATGCATCACAAACAGCCTAAACTGGTTGTGGGGAAAGCAATTTGATAAGTATAATGACAAATATACCCCTAGGCTAAAACCGCACCAATTTAATTTCCAAGACGACCACCGTGTGCTCACCATGCTTTCCTGCAAAATGGATCTCTCGTATTACACTTCCATTATTAAAATCATATACTGTAATGTACACTATTTGGTATTAAAAATGTATGTCCTGTTCTCAAAATGAAATTCAAACAATGCTGAATTTCATTATGGGGCAGGTCCAAGCTAATGTCCCCCTTGATGGTGAAAATTCATCTTCATTTTAGCTTTACAAATTTGGTATCATTTCAAAGCTAAAAGTCTGAAGTTTAGATTTTTAGTACAGAAATTTGCATAATATGCATATTTAACGAGTAGTGAGCATCTAATTTGCATATTTCAAATATTAGCGTGACGTACGGGACATTGTATTTCTATTTTTAATTTTTATTTTATCAATCAGGCTTTAATTTCATATATATGGGGACTAGTAAAACTAATCACTAGCAATAGTTGACCAAATTTTTAAGTGTCAAAATTAATTAATTATGCTAATAAGGGCGTGTCCAAACTGCAATGTCCCGTACGTCACAAAAATGAACACCTTTTTTTATATTTCAGTATGAAACACTTAATTTTTTTCTTTCATATTTTGTGAAGTTCTAATTTATCATACTCTTGACTGGCTAGCTAAGTTTTATGAAAACAGCATTTTTCGTTTTGATTTTATTAGCTAATTAAGACATGTGACGTACGGGACAAAAGTGTGACGTACAGGACATTTTCAGTGTTAAAGGGCAATGAAACCCAAGCAAAATGTTGCTTTCATAGTCTTGAGGAGATTAAGAGGAATAATCTCTAAAAGTTAGAGCATATTCGGGCAAGAAACAAGAAAACTATGGCTCTTTGAAGATGTCCATTTTCTTCCTATGGGGAACTCAAATTGGCAACGCACTCTGATAAGTGTGTGGACAACTCCCCATATGTTTTGTACACAAAAGTTCCCATTTCTACAGTTTTCTTCATAGTCACATTTGTTCATTCCCCCAACTCATGATATGTTATGTATAAAAACATTCTACAAAACATATGTTGAACTTGAACGAAGGGTAAACGTAAATTTTGAGAAAATTGAACAAAATTGAAATTTTGTGTACAAAATGTATGGGGAGTTGTCCACAACATTGCCAGAGTGGGTTGCCAATTTGAGTCACTCGAAGAAATACATGGCTCTTTTTAAAGAACCATAGTTTTCTTATTTCTTGACCGATTGTGCTCAAATTTTCATGGACTATTCATTATATTTAGTGTCTTATAGTGCATAGAACAATTTGTCTGGATTTCATTGTCCTTTAAAGCAATGGCAAGCCAGGTGAAAATTATTTGTTTTGTGTTTTACCACTGATTATCATAATTCTTGCTTAGATACTCTTACAAATTTCAGAATAAATAGGTCTTACCTTTAGGAGTTACCTCTAAAAGTAATTACATAATTACCACATCATACTTCGCGTTTTAGCTACATACTGATGAAAATGTGTCTGGAGGGGGAAATTTGAAATACCTCATAATTACCTTTAAATAATTATCTAAAATACTAGACAGTCAATTTGAGTAGGGAAACTGCATGTCAATGAAGGAAATATAGTATTACATTGGTTCAGTACACAGAGACCTTCCAAACAGGTTCAAAAACTGCCAGAAAGTTCTAAAAAGGCACAAAATATTTTTTGTTTTTCTTCTAAATAGTCCCATGTGTAGGATTTCATGTAAGTTGCCAAATTTATGATGATTCTGTTTAATTTTCTCATATTCAAATCTTTTTTGTGAATATTGAAAGTAATTTACATCAGATAGATGTATCCCACATCTTTTGAAGCCAAATAAAATATTAATTCTTAATTAGTAATTAGCATAATTAATGCAAATTATCGGATTTCAGAGCTTCAATTTGTTAAAGTCTTATTATAATGTATTGCGGAAGCTGTTTTTGAGTTTTAAATCATCACAATATTGAATAAATACAATAAGAACAAATATATTGCAAAATGGACCCAAAGATTTAAAAATAAAAGCAGGAAAATGACAAATAAAACATGAGGGGAAAATGTCCCGTACGTCACATGTCCCGTACGTCACGCGCATACCTATTTTCTTTCATTAATTATCATGGGATAAAAGGCCATAATTTTTTTTTTTTTTTTGCAGTGCGTATATTAATGGTTACTAAATGCATATATCAGGAATAAGTTGTTATCTGCCATGTAGATTCAGAGAGTTTTCACAATACACATTTTTTTTTTTAAGTCATAATTTCTCTGGTCCCGTACGTCACGCTGCATATTTATTAGCATAATTAAATTTTAACGAGCATTTTGAATATTTTTTTTTGCATTTTAGCAAGGGACTACAAGTAGCTTTCCAAATCACCAACAAGATTCCAGATCATAGCTCCTTCCTTTGAATAATATTCAATTGAAAGCTGTGAATGTCCCGTACGTCACAAGTCAAATAGCTTGGACCTGCCCTATGACACACACAAATAAAGACAAGTTTATTTATTTACAATGTACAAACAAAATCATTCTCGGTCACATTAACATAACATTGCACACATAAAATAACACGCTAACGAATGCTGTTACAATGATACACATTACAGACAGACAGACACACATACACACGCACACACACAAATATATATACACAAACATACAACACAAACACACATGCATGCGCATACACACACCCACACACACATACACACGCACATGCACACATGCACACATACACACACATACGGACACAAACACACACAGTTAAAAACAACAGGGGAAATTTATTCAGAACTTTTTGGTCCAAAATGAATGAAGTTACGCAAACAAATTGACTCTGTACAGCACACTAACAAAAATTAAAAAATACATAACCAGCTAGTGATGCAGTTACCGTATTTGTCGGTGTATTACCCGCTCCGATGTATTAACCGCATCCCTAACTTTGGGGGGTTTTCCATAAAAAAAATTTAAAAATTTGATAGTATAATTTTCGATTTTTGGATGGTCAAAATGCGCCGAGAGTAAGAAAAAACATTCTTCTTTTCCAGAGAGTTTTGGTCTATGAAATATACTTCAATTTACTGAAGTCTCTGAAGCAAATTAAGGAAATTATGAGCCCCTTCCCCGATCAATCCGTAATTTATAACATTTTTTGAGCTTAACAGAAAACAAAATACGGAACAGTATGCATGGGACTGTAGTGAACAAATGAAGACAAACGGAAGACAAACAAAGACAAAACATGAATCAAATCAGAGATGAAAAAACTGTACCTTGATATGTTTATTCCTTCTTACAAGTTCAGATTTGGTTCAATCTACCCTCGAAAATAGTAAATTTGAAGCTCTTTTTGGAGATGAAAAATTGCGATCGTACATTTGCAAGTGGTGGGGAAAAAAAGCGTGCAGACGCGATTTGACTGAAATTAGCGATCATCCTATAGTGATTGATCGCTAATTTCAGTCAAATCGCGTCTGCACGCTTTTTTTCCCCACCACTTGCAAATGTACGATCGCAATTTTTCATCTCCAAAAAGAGCTTAGAATTTACTATTTTCGAGGGTAGATTGAACCAAATCTGAACTTGTAAGAAGGAATAAACATATCAAGGTACAGTTTTTTCATCTCTGATTTGATTCATGTTTTGTTTTGTCTTTGTTTGTCTTCCGTTTGTCTTTGTTTGTTCACTACAGTCCCATGCATAGTGTTTCATGCTGTGTTGTGCTAGTGGGGATTTTCGTGCAATTTTCCCTATCTCCGTGTACAAACCGCACCCCCCTTTTTGCCGGTAATTCCATCGGGAAAACCATGCGGTTAATACACCGACAAATACGGTAGTTTGTGTACAGTGCACTTGTGGTTTTCTACTAGATGGCCACAAATGAAGAAAATTAGAGTTAGAACACTCCAATGCAGGTATTTTTACTGGAAATGATCCTAATTTACTGTGTAAATTGACAAGGGAAGTAAGCTTCATTGAGTCAATGAACTCTTCATACCCCTTTCATACCACGTTCTAATTTTAACCAATTTAGAAGCAATGAAAAATGTATAGAACTATAAGTCATCTACTGTATTACTGCCAGAGATACAACTAAATATTTCAGTAAATTAATTTGAAATCCATGATATTAGGTAGTCAAAACATGAGGATATAACATGCAGACTGTTCATGGTCAAAACTTCCTAGCCTTTTTATATCCGGCTCCGTCTCTTTTCACATAGAAAAACAATCATGTACATCATAGTAGACCTGTGTATAATTTGTTCAGAAACATTACCTCTTTATAATCAAACAAAGATAGACTACTACATGCAGTACATGTTCATGTCCATCACCACACTTGTAATTCAACTTTATTTCAAGTTTCGTTCTTGGTATGAAATGGGTCTCGCACTACCCAAAACACACTATCATAGCCACAACAGCTATAGTAAAATCAGCACCACACTTGTGTAAATTAGTCAAGATTGCACAAAATGTACCTCAAGACTAATCAAATATATTTGTGTACTTTAGTTGATAAACTGTGCAAAACCAAACTAATGCAGAATGCAGTACATCTCTGGAGCTGAACTTGAATATAAGGTTTATAATCTTCTAGTGTAAGGGTGAAATCTGTGAAAATAATTGGGCTTTTTCACAAGTAGCTGTAAAGTGATACTGTTTTTGAAGCCCTTTTCACAAGAGTTTGTGGGATTCTTGATTGATTGGCAGACAATGAATGAACTATTCCTGAGAATTTGGAAGGTAAAAGTCCTTTATATCGCAAGTATGCAACCAACTCTTGTGTATTAGCACCTCTTTGTAATTTGTAAAAAAAACTGCATTTAAACTTTGCATACAGTACATGTTTATTCAGAAGAGAAAAAAAACACATTTCACATTTTGTCTATGTTACTGTTATGCTTGTATTCTTGGTCTCTTTTTCATTTAGAATATTTGAGAATTAACCTCTACCAAGTTTTAAAGAACATACAGTATGACATGCATTTTGACAAACATGTACCAGTATGTGAGATTTATTTTGTTCCTTGCTTTATATTTTACATAAATTGTAAGTTTATGTTTATTATTATATTTCAAATATAACATAGTACTTCGAAAAAACCATTAAAAGGTGATGGATGGGTGAATGAGGTGTCGACCAGTTTACTAAGAAATCAACAAACCTTTTACTGTACTTTCACAGACATTGTCTCTTAAATCATGTTGTATCTGGAATGTTAACGAAGCTATGTTCTCTTTTGAAAACAATTTACTATCTAAAATTATGAATTGATTGATTGATTGACCGACTATGATTGATCATTCAACTTTTTTCATGACCCTCCAACAGAATCATTATATCGGTCCCACATTCAAACCTCAATGTCATGACTACTGATAGACATGAAATTGAAAAAAGGGGTTGGGTAGGGGGGGAGGGAAGATGATGGAAGGTCTGGAATTTGCCATGCAGCAAACTTTTTTAGGGAATGTTACGGTTCAGGCTTGGGCAGACATCCCTTCTAGATATCATAAATTAGGGGCTTTTTTACTGTCACATCGACATAGATGGCTGGAGCATGACGACATCATTTCGAAAAATGTTGCATGTTTCCGGTCATCTCCACATTCTTTGTCAGAAACGACAAGAAGGCGTTTCCGCGTTGACTGTTTTAACCAATTCGCGTGGTCAGAGAAAGGGAGCGGCGTCCACGTCCATACAATTGAAAACCCCTAGTGTATGTGCCTGGAATTTGATGTCTAATACAGTATTATTTAAATCATAAATTGCCTCATTAATCATTTTCTTTCTTTCTTTTTTTAAGGGAACCATTCAACGAGACATTTAGTTTTCAAATCGCATGATACATCTCATGATTACTGGAAGGTCTACACGACTACACCTCAAATCTCAATTATCCAGCTAGACTAAAAAGTACTTGTAAGAAGTAAAACATTTTTTTAAATGGACATCAAAAGTGGGGTAAGGTATATTTTTTTAAAGTCATGTTTGGTATTTGGGACAGGGAAGTTCTTCTGTCTGCAGGGAATGTTTACAAGGCTCAGCAGACGGCAGATGTGATTTCACATCTTTCTGCCTGGAATTTTGATGCAGCTCTACCACATTCAAATGTTGTTATTCGTTAAACGTTTACTGCTTGTTAGATGTTCGTATATTTTAAATACATTTTTTTATTTTTTTGTTGTTGTTGTAATTCTTAACTTGCAACATTAATCATGGAAACAATCACTTAGACTCTTTGCTTCAGTCCTAAATCAGTCCTAAATATAATTGTGTGGCACTTGACATCCAATTCATATCTAATGACCTACAGAGTACAGATTCTACAAAATAATTTTTGACGATCTTAGTATCTAGACTAAAAAGTGCAAGTACAAAAGGGAACATTAAAAACTGGGGTAGGTAGGGGAAGGGTGAGGTCTGGTATTTGCCACGGCATATGTCCTGAGGGAATGTTTACAGGACTTGGGCATTCGGCAGACAACACACGTCCCTTCTATCTCACTGGAATTTTAATGCGACCCTTCCCAAATCGCACGAGACAAACAGGGCCTTATACAGCCACCCTGTATACACAAATCTAAATACCAAGGAGATCTTTGCGATGTTATTGAACTTTTCACTTCACATCTGTGACGGTTTGGAGCTTAGCCATTAGGCTTTTGAGTTTGACATTCAAATTTACTTTGATATCAAACACTATGTCTACAATGTACGCGGCGCATTTGAATTTAATGTAATCTGTAACACTGCTTATTTATTACACTACAATGTAGTCTGATTTTTAAAAAGCCCCTTGATGTTTATCTTGCAATGTTATGGAACTTTTCACTTTACATCTGTGACAGTTTGAGCTTAGCCACTAGGCTTTGACATTTGAATTCATTTTGAAACAACGATTGCTGTATGTTTGAATTATTACCTTCTGTAAGTAACACATGTGTAAGGCAATACTGTTTACTCTAGAATTATTTCAATCCCCTTGATGTTTATCTTTGCAATGTTTATGGAACTTTTCTCACTTACATCTGTGACAGCTTTGCCATTTGGCAACTGTTGCGTTAGTAGGCACACTGATGTTTGAATTCGCTCTGATAATAAACAATGCAGTGCATTTAGATTTGAATGAAACAAAACAAATACAAATGTATACATCCTGTTCACACTGGTTAGAAATAATAATTTAAATCATTGTGATATACAGTTTTCCTCATGAACAAGTAAATGTATTTGCTAGCATAATTAATCTACATTGAAAAAAACAAACGAGATTAAACGTACAAGTGAGTGAATTTGGGAAGGATTATTTATATGCCCTTGACTCTCGGTACTACATTTGGCCAATGTCGTAGAAAGAAAGTTTGAATCTCAATGACTTTATTTTTAACCTGATCCTCACTAGATTGCGCAATCCCATAAAGGACCCACCAGGTTGCCATTTAGGGCAATGGGTTAAGTAATTTGTCAAATACATTGTACATTGTAACTAGGCTAGGAGAGAAGTGGAAGTAGGGCTTGCTTTGAAGTCATCATTAACTTTCAAAGTTCCTTGACAAATGATCTCTTGCAGAGTTAATAGGACCCTTAGTTTGACAACTATCCCCTAGGGGCTCGGGCTACTAGTGGAAGGTTCAGGGTCATGGTCAGGTTGCTTTTATTTTTTTTCTGGACAAGTCACAAGTTACACAGAGTCTGCCATTGTTCTATCAGCCTTGAGCCACATACTAACTTCCACAGAGCCTGCAGAAGTGTCAGAATATGTGTAAAGCTAACCTTGTCTGATTCACCAAATTGCACTCAAAGCAAATTGCTCAGGATTTTATGTCAAATTTGGTAAATGGCTACAACTTATCTAGTACTAGTAGTAGTAGTAGCAGCAGCGAGTACCCAACATGTAAATAAAATAAATATTTCTGCAAAGTAGTTCAATCTCCATTCTTCACTAACCCTTCTTTACTCTGTACTATATTCAACATTCATGATTCACTTCTTACTGTTTGCTATCTGATAGCTCAAACTGAATCCTAAATCTTTTAATTAGTGTTACAAACTTCATGACCTACACAGCAAATAAACTCATTTATCCGAGACACAAAATATTTCATTCTACTTTGTCCATCATTTTGTACATTTCCTTAAAACAATTTGTTACTTCCAGTTCCACTATACAACACAAATTTAAGACCTGTAAATGGATGGTACATCACCTTATACATCATGTATGATAGTTAGTCCTGACACTAACAGGGTTAATTCTCACTTCTGAACAAGGTCTTTGCCGAGACAGTAAGTCTAGCAATTGTTTGAGGACTAGTTCAGGGGGCTTATGATGATGACCTCTAAGTACATGCCTAGCTACATGTACAGAATGCAGTAAGGTACAGGCCTCTTGGAACCATCTTATCCCCTAACCCTAACCCCTGGCCTAACAAACACTGTGATTACATTGCACTGATCCTGAGCAAATGGGGGATCAAGGTGGATTAAGGGCATGGGGTCCAGCTGAGAGACTTATCTGGGTTAACCCTACTACAGCCAAAGGCTTCAGAACTTTGCAATTTACATTAAACCATGGCCTACATGGAACCTGGTGAGTCCTGTATTTACTTGGGCAAGGTTGCACTTTCTAGTAGGGAACAAGTTAAATTGCATTATTGTGTATACATGATTGTACATCATGGAGATATAGTGACCGTTTCATGGTTGAGTGTTGCACATGGGTTTGTGATAATAATTTAAGCTTCTAATATTTCAATTAGGAAATTCCAATAAGACTTTTCAAGTGCGAGTTCAGCTTAGCTGGAAACTTTCTATTTGATTCGCTTGTACACAATGTGTGATTTGAGCTCACTGTTTATTACCTTGGTTACTTACACTTGACTATCACTTTTGTCATAAGGAATACTAGTATACATGTGACACAAGGATAATTTTAACAATTAAAATAATCTACATGTACAATGTAAAATGCATTCTTCATTTGCTAAAAGTAAAATGACTATTTTCTCCATTTACTAATTAAATCACTACTTCACTGGAACTGTTGAATACTTTCTTCCAATTATTTGTTCAGTATGGTAGGTGTACTACACATCGGCACTGTTTTTAATATCGGCACACAGCGTAATATTTGTTTTTGCGCGTGTTGTGAAAAATCGTGCATGTGATGATGCGCGCTACCCTTAAACACTAAACTGGTCGAAATTTTGAGGAGAAATGATGTGTAGATCGTCCGCTACGAGTACATTTGTGAAATGATGCCAATAAAATTAGCATCGCACAAGAAATTTGGAGTTGCGTGCATTGTCAACGAGAGTTGAGGGGGTGCCGGTATTAAAAACACTTCGAACTTGTGAAGCCAAAAAACCACGCGCGCGTTCGAAGGCGCTGTCTCAAAATATAATTAATACATCGCAAATCTGATCATCGCATCAGAATCTGCACTATTTTCTCAATGTGTGAGTACAATTTCAAGAAATGTGTACAATTTTTAAGTCTTAAACTGTCGGAAATGTGTTAGTGTGCCGATGCGGGGGTTACTCAATCATACTTATAGAGGTACTTCTAGTGTATAATCCACAAATGATACATGCAATAAACTGAAAAACATCACAAACATTGACAATGAAATAAAATAGAAGTTTAATTAGTATACATGTAAATTAAAAACCATTATTGCATATGCCCAACAACAGATGTAACTTGTATCAAATATTTTAAATGCAACATTCAACAAGACCAAAATTGCAACAAAAATATTTGACAATAAACACACATTCAAACATCTTGCACTGACTAAATGCCATAAATCAACATCAACCAACTCATTCATGATCTTCATCATCGGCAACAATAAACGTTCAACACCGGCTAATATTCATCAGGGCCCCGTTGCAGAAAGAGATACAATTGATTGAAAGTCAGAAAATTTGCTTGTTTCAACCAATCGGATTTGCGCAGTTAGAACACATGTCGAGATGATCCGCATCTGTCTTACAGTTACAGTAACAATTTAATTTTTAATTGTAACTTACAAACTATTACAACGCAATCGACATGATCGATTGTACAGTAATTGTATCTCTTTCAGCAACGGGGCCCTTAAGTTTAACTCTTAATTACAGGTGGTAATTCATTAAGAAACGCTTAAACTAAGCATCACCATGCTTCTTTTTTTCGGATTAGTAATCATCATAATCATGTCATTTTAGACAACTGACGTGACATTGCACAACACACAACAACTAAGCTAAGCTCGAGCCGCATAACAGCTGCAAGATGCGTGCTGAGCAGTGGTGACTAAGCTACCTACCGGGGTGAAGCTGGGCGTCTATCGACGCGAAATCCGCATCGGGCAAGCTGGGGGGAAATCCAACTTCAACTGGAGGCATCACGACTGGACTTTCCGTCATAATTTTCCACCATAAGAATCCAAAAATGGTTAATCAAATTGCACATGTGCGATACTGGAGACTGTCCTCAGAATATCCGTGGAGTCAGAATCCCACAAAACACTCTGAATTCGGTGCGAGTACAGATTGAAGACTTGCTTTCCACGAAGTTTTATCGTAAATAACGAAGGCGAAGAAGCCGGTTAATTTGTAGTTCAATTAAAATTCAACCCGGAAGAAATCTGTGTGCAAATAATAATAATGCACGCGAAATGCCTTATGCATATGCACGATCGATCGAGCTGCACGCACGGGTCCGTTCGATCGGCGCGGCGCGCGACGCGTGGCGCGCGCTCTTCGCCGCTCTTCGCAATTCGCTGATGGCGCTATTTCAGATACTACAGAGAGCGTTGATCTGAAAAACAAAACTTATAGAAAAACAAAAAAAATCACAAAATAGAATTCGTGCAATCGTGTCAGAAAACGCAAAAATACAGAAATAGCATTTTGCAACATGAACAAATAAGCGTGATATGAAACTCCTTCAAGGCTTCATAGGTCTTGAAGAGGTTTATGCACTTTTCAATCAAATAAATTGATGTAATAATAATATGAAACCATCCGTTATTTCTTTTCTTCTTTGTTTTTTTTTCTCTCGTTGGTTTGTTCATTAATTTGCCATGCGTTTGTTTATTTGTTTGTTTGTTGTTTGTGTGTTTGTGTATTTGTTTGTTTTGCGTGTGTTTCGTGTGTGTTTATTTGTTTGTGCATGTGTGTGTGTGTGTGTATGAAAAATTATATTCTTTGAGGAATGATAGTGGTCAAAATAATGGTTTATTTTTTGATGATATTTTAAAGTTAAGTGAACAGAATTTATGTGAAGGTAAAATGACGAAAGATGAGTGTTTTAAGGTTTTGAAAGAAACGAAATGGAATAAATCTCCTGGAAATGATGGGTTCACGGTGGAATTTTATGATACATTTTGGCCCTTATTAGGGGATTTGTTGGTAGAAGTATTGAATGAAACATTTGCAAGGGGGGAATTGACGGTATCTCAAAAACAAGGGACTATAACATTGATAGAAAAAGAGGGAAAAGATGCGAAGCATATTAAAAATTATAGACCCATTACACTGTTAAATGTAGACTATAAAATATTATCGAAGGTTTTAGCAACTAGGATTAAAAAGGTTTTAAATGAAATAATTCATTATGATCAGGTGGGATATATAAAAGACAGAAATATTGGGGAAGCGGTTCGATGAATAGAGGATATATTATTTTATTTTAAACATTCATTGGAGCAAGGACAGGGGTTTCTGATTGCGGTAGATTTCGAAAAAGCTTTTGATTCTGTATCCCATCAATATTTATTGAAAGTGCTAAAATTGTTTGGTTTTGGTGATTCGTTTTGTTCCGTTGGGTGACTGGATATTATATAATGATATAAGTATGTTGTATTATGAATGGGGGTTATTCCACTGGTTATTTTGATATAGAAAGGGGGGTCAGACAAGGTGATCCATTGTCGCCCTATTTGTTTTTGGTTGCAATAGAATTACATGTATTGGCAAATGAAGTAAGGAGGGACAAAATAATTAAAGGGATACATTTTGAGGAGCATGAAATAAGACAAGTATTGTATGCAGATGATATGACGATTTTTTTGAAAGATTTAGACTCCATAAGAAGGTTGCAATATATACTTGAAGAATTTGAAAAAGTAAGTGGTTTGAAATTTAATAAGGAAAAGACACATTTTATGTATATGGGTGAGGAAAATGGGAAATCAGATGGGCCTTTATTTGGACAATTTGTTAAGGAAGTAAAAATGTTAGGTGTTAATTTCTCGGTCGATTTTAGATTAAAAGATGATTTAAATTACAAAGAAATATTAAGTAAAATTAAAAAGCTTCTAGGTTGGTGGAAACAACGGGATTTGACTATTATGGGTAAAATACATTTATTGAAAACGTATGCATTAACAAAGTTGAATTATGAACGTGTGAACTATGTGTTTATATAGAAGTGGAGAAAATATCGTTTGATTTTATATGGGGAGGGAAGGATCGTATAAAAAGAAAAATTATGTATCAACATTATAACTATGGTGGAGTAAAAATGATTAATTTTGAAATATTTGTTAGAACGCAGCGGATAATGTGGGTGAAACGATTATTATATGGAGAAAGAAATTTGGGATGGAAGTTATTTTTTTTTTATTGCTTAGGAGGAAGGCTAATTTTCTTATGTGATTATGAAATGCAAAAGATGAAGTTTAGGTTCAAGATTCCACCTTATTATTTGGAAATGTTGAAAGCTTGGAAAAAAGATTGATAATTTAAGGCATTTTAATGGTTGTATGAATCCAATTATTTTTAATAATAGGAATATATGTATAAAAAAAAATAAGATGGTATTTGATAAAGAATTATTTGAACGAGGGATTGTTATGTTGAACCATGTTATGGATAATGGACATGTTAAACCCGTTGCATACTTTTTAAACCTTGGTATGAGAGGTGACAATTTACTTACAATGATTGATATATATCATGCGATTCCGAGGGATTGGAAAATTGATTTAGGTTTGATACAATTTTGTGAGGTAGACTTAATAAATTATAATATTAATTTATATCTTTTGGATAAAAAATTAAGTTTTAAGGATGTACCATCAAGAAAAATATATGATTATTTTATTAGAGAATTGCAAAAGACATATGATTTACAGATAAGAGATGGACAAAATAATTTTAATTTTATAGATAAAGAAATGTATGAATGTTTTTTTAGACCAAGAATAACATTAATATTTGGGAAACAGAGAGAGTTTCAATTTAAGTTACTCCATGGGGCAATTTACACTAAAGATAATTTATTTAGATTTGGATTTGTTGAAGACAACTTGTGTTCGTACTGTAAACGGGAAAGGAAACATATTCGCATTTATTTTTTATTTTGTTTAAATGTAAAATTGACATGGCAAGCTTTGATACAACGTTTTTTGTTAGATGAAATAAAAGACTTAAATTTGCGGGATATATTTGTTGGATTGTCAGGTAATTCAAATAGAATAAAATGTTGCAATACCATCATTTTTATGGTAAAATATATTTTATTTGTATTTAGAAAAGAGGGTGTTCTACCTAATATTGATAAAATACAGAAACTGTTATTGGATTATAAGGCCCAGGAAAAGGGAATAGCAATTAAAATGGGAAAATTAGGACTACATTTACAAAAATGGGAAATGGTAAAATTAGAATAAGATTGAAAGAATGCACTCTTCATATGTGATGTTTCCCCCGTGAGCTTGTAAATTTTTTTTTTTTTAAGTATTTAAAAAGTATTGATTTAAATATGTATTTTGTAAGCATTATTTTTTTTTTCTAAAGGATGTGAGCAGATTTCCGGGGCAGGGTTGGGGGGGGGGGGGGGGGGGGGGGGTGAGTGTGTAGGGGGTGGGGAAGGGGGGATGAGAGAAGTAGCGTGTCTTACTTCTTTTTATTTTTTGTTAAATCTCCATTGTGTTTGATTTTTGTGAATTACACTTGATTTGTACACTTGAGATGTAAACTTGTATTTTCAAAAATGTTATTCAATTGTAAATGTTATGTTAATAATTTGGAGAAGTAAAAAATCATTTAAAAAAAAAAGTGTGTGTGTGTGTGTGTGTGTGTGTGTGTGTGTGTGTGTGTGTGTGTGTTTGTGTTTGTGTTTATGTGAGTTGTAAGTGGGGGAGGGGGGGGGGCGTGTTTGTTTGTAGATTTGTTTGTTTATTTATCATGCGTGATTGTCTGCTTGCTTGCTTGTTATTTTCATTATAAACATTTGATGTATTTATGTATACTTTGTAAATTCCACCTTGTAAAGCAGGCTTTTGTGGCACTGAATGGGGCTACCCTTCGTTTTAAAGAAGACTGAATAAATGAATAAATAAACATTACAACTGACAATATGAACATAAATTCAATATACACTATTATTGAAGCTGAGCTAAAATTGAGAGGCACATTGCTAAAGCGTGGTTAGCTTCATTAAAAAAAAAAAGATGCATTTCAATTAATAATATTCATTATAATCTAATCGGACCTGTAGCAAACTATTTTTTTCACTAAATGATTTTTAATAAATGATTAAATATGTTTAACAGTATACGAACGACACATGGCTGTTTCTGAACTCGATATTATTCTCATATAAAATGCATTAAATGGATTGTACAGTTTTGGTTGAGAGGTGGTATGTGTTTGTCATTATTTTATACTGAAATAACTCACAAAGATGTCTGACATGAAGTGTGTGTCTTTAATCAGTGATATGTCGCCCTCTCTCTGAATATGCAGTACAATGTTATAAACTTGTAAGTCTCAAAAACAAGATCACAAGAGGGCGCTTCAAAAGTGTAATATTTTACAAGATTTTCCATACAAAATAAAGTTGGTTTAATCAAAATCGGTTCAGAAACAACTGAAATATCCATAAATATATCGGATTTGAATAAATGTTGGGCCAAAAAAAGTAATAAATAAAGCTTGTACCATTATCGTAAATCTACCAAAGTGGCTTTAAAGGTTGGCTGACAAGAAAACTACCTAAAAATTGTGTTTTACTGTATCTAAGGTAGATTTTCATGGAGATTACTAATAAAAAAACATATTTTCCGCGTCGGAAAACCCAGTAAAATAAATAAAAAATTAACTTTTAAATTCACTTTAGTAATCCCCGTAAAAAAAATGAGTCCGGGCGAAGAAAAATGACGTGATCTTTGTGACGTCACATGCAGGCAATCGCAGTATAGCTCGGTCATAGACGTACACGCTGAGTGCAATACTCACGTTGACAGAGAGATATTATTTCGATTTTTTTTTCAATATTTGCAAACATTTGTTAAAGTTTATATCATGGACCATCTACACTCAGATGTGTAGTTGCAAGCTGCTATAATTCATTTCTTGAGTATTGGTAATTTCCAAAGTGCCCCCCAAAAAATTAATTGTAACGGATTTGGTTGATTTCAATTCCATATGAAAGATCATCGAAAGAAACATGGGAAATAATAATAATTCCCATTCAAATGCTCTAATTGTTGTGAAATTTGCTTTCATAATATTTATAAAAGTGATTGACGTCCGGCCATCACTTTTTAGAGAACGCTAGCGCGAGGCGCAAGCGTTCTAGGTCCTCTTAATACGGGACTGAAAATTGATATTTGTAAGCACGCTAATTGTGCTTAAAACTGTACATATGATACGGTACTTACCACCAATTTACTCTCCATTATGTGATCCAATTATCGGGTGGATTAAAATTATGATTTTTCCCTCCATTCCGCAAAAAATCAGTGATATATGCGCCTCCTCGACTTCTCTCCATGTGTTAGCGCGACTCCGCGCTTGCGATACACCAAAGACGCTTAAAGGGGCCCTGCAACCCAAATGCATGTTGACCTCTGTTCATCTGTATTAGTGTACACATTCAATATTTGTAAACGGTTTGACCCAAATATGTTTTGTATATTTTTAAACATTTTATCATTTATTTGTCTTCATGTTGCTAAGCCCCACCTCCTAAAAAACCCTCCAGAGCAAATTCTATTGTTGACCTGCAGTGACATCATTTGTCAATCACTGGTCAGCTACCATGAGATTAACAAAAGATGAAAGTACAAAAAGAACATCCACACAAAAGCATGCCCTGCATACCTCCATGCAATAGCTTAGACAGTGCTTTTCTTCTGACATAGCAACAGCTATTGAAATTTAAGTTGTGTGGGTTGGTATTCTATTCAACCGTGTGATGCTATTGTGATTAGGCTAATCACAATAGCATGGTAGCTGACCAGTGATTGACAAATGATGTCACTGCAAGTCAACAATAGAATTTGCTCTGGAGGGTTTTTTAGGAGGTGGGGTTTAGCAACATGAAGACAAATAAATGATAAAATGTTTAAAAATATACAAAACATATTTGAGTCAAACCGTTTACAAATATTGAATGTGTACACTAATACAGATGAACAGAGGTCAACATGCATTTGGGTTGCAGGGCCCCTTTAATGGAAAGACCGACCACTGGACAATTTTCTTGTACAAAATGAATGGGCATCGCGCGATGTCCTCAGTTAATGCGCGCAATTACAGTCCTGACGTCACAATGCGAATTGCACAGGGGGTTCCCCACATATTTATTGTTGCAGTTGTTGTTGTTGCTGCTGGCTTAATGTGAATGACTCGGCTATTTTTAGCCTAGCAACAACACTATTTTTGGAAATAATCAGCTGACTAAGCGCACCGATTTTATAATGCGCACACATACGCAGTTATCATTGGTCAATTATCCCACAAAGCAGTATCATATTGGGAAGAACAAAATCGATTGGTTTGTCGGTGCGTATATTACAGACAGTGTGCGTGATAATATGCAAATATCCAAATATGCCATTGCCTGTTTATTGTGCACGTTCTAAATCTGTGAATTTAACAATTCTTTATTTAGAAAATGTGAGTGAAAATCCCTTAAAGCTATCGACTATAATTTTTAAATATTTTTACCTATACAAAGACAATATTGAATTAGAAAAACAATGTGTTCCCCAGGTGTACCCAACTTGGAGATAAGCTGATGTTCAATCGTCATACTAGCCTGAATTTGCCGAGTTTAAGTAAGTACGTTCTGATCCTTACTTTTGTTTAAATTAATACTTACAAAGGGAACATTTGTTCCAAAAAAGCTATCGACTATAATTTTTAAATGTTTTTTCATTAATTTAAATGAACAAGATTCAGTACTGTAGCCAAACCTCTGGGTGTACCCAACTTTCTCTTTAGCTCGATTTGAATCTTCATTCTGTTTGAAGGAACATCGCTGCGCGGCCGCTAGTGATCTGTCTTGTAATTCTACAGTAGCCGTATTCAGACGATGAAAGCCAAGTTCTTAAGAATTGCAATTCTTAAGAATTGCAATTCTTAAGAACTTCAAAATGTGTGTTCAAACGATGCCAATTCTCGAGAGTTGCAATTCTTAAGAATTAAAACCGGAAGTAGCATGCGCGCCTTTCTCATTTGAGGTCACGCGCGCTCACTTGACTTGTTTTCATACCGGAAGCATATCTCGGTCATGAGGTCAACCCAAACCACGAGTCTCGAAGCTGATTGTGTTCAGACGGTAAAAAAAGTAGACTGCGCGCAGTCGCGCGCTTATCGCGCGCTCATTCTGCGCAAAATCTTACAAGTATCTTGTGGTTATCTTGTGGTTTGCAAAACCACAAGATAACCACAAGATAACCACGAGATTACGCATTTTTTGCAGTGTGCGCAATCTCGTGGTTTGGAAACCACAAGATAACCACGAGTTTTGCGTGTTCAAACAAGCGCAAACCACAAGATATTCTTAAGAATTGCAAACCACAAGATAACCACAAGATAACCACGAGATTTGCTTTTATCGTCTGAATGCGGCTAGTCTTTGGATACACATGAATATGCGCGGTAACTATTGCCGCGCATTACAGTCCCGTATTAGGAGGACCCACTGACCTCAGTGGGAGGACCTAGAACGCTAGCGCTTCCATAATGAAAACTTTCGCGCGTTTGCCCCCCGTGCGAACCGCACGCTCGCTATAACACGGGAAGTACACATAATTTCAGCTACATTTTCGTAATAAATCATTCATATCTCTGTAAGGAGCGGGTGTTGTACGATGGGGTGAACGGATTCTGAAAGTTTATTTCATTATCTTTCCACTGATATATATTTCGTCTTATTTCCGTCAAAATCCAGTGATCATTTTTTTCTCAAACATGTCACTGTTAAGCGATTTGCCTATGAGAAATGCTCGAAATTTGCGTGAATTTTGAGACCCTTCAACATTTATTCACAGATCATGCGTGATCAAAAGTTCGTTGAACCATGGGGTGAACGGTTATGGAAAGTTGGATAAATTCTCTTTCCGATGATATAAAACTTCTTCTGATTAGTCAAAAATCCAGTGATCATTTTTTCTTCAAACTTTTCTCCCAATCACAAAAGGAGTACGAATTGTGCGCCGATGACGTCATTTAAAGAGAGAGAAGGAGAGAGGATTTCTGTGCAGAGCGTGTGTATAGTGTTGTGTGTGAGCGCGCGATCTCTTCTAATTTAAAGAGAGAGAGAGAGAGAGGATTTAAAGAGAGAGGGGGTGAGAGGATTTCTATGCAGAGCGTGCGTTACACGATCCGCACACAAAATGTGCGGTTTATTTTTTGCTCATTTTGGCCCGAAAGTTTTCATTATGTCTCTAGAGTTAATTTGACACTTGAGTTGTAACGGCTCTTTTTGAATGATAACAGGGGTTTTACTTTGTCGTTTGTAATTGTGTATACTTTTCGAGCACGGTGAAGTTATAACTATTAGTTTGTACCGTATAAACGTGCAGGTTATGGTTACTAAAGTTAAGTTTGACCAATACTCAACGTTACCTTTAAGCTTCAATTTACAAGCAAAAAAGAGTTTGTTTTACTAGCAAGTCATAGGCTCTGCATGTAAACCATGCACGTTCCTCCGTGTTGCGGTCTGCTTGTGATGTCATGATCCGGGTTGCACGTGCGCACATTCCCGCTCCGCTATAAATAACGAAAACAAGCAAAAAAGTTGCATGAAATTTACCTTTTTTGCCCAGCTTAAGGATTTCTTTGAAAAAAAGAGTGTGGTATATCAATATAGGCACATATTTAAAGCTATAAACCTGAATCAAAGCCGGGATTTCACTATACCTTTAATTTGTTTTATTTTGTACATCTCTCTAGTAGTATCATTATATATTATTGGTACCAAACATCACATTGATAAGTTTTGATGAGAATTTTCGGAAATGTGACGGGAACATCTGTGTAAAAATAAAGAAATATATGAAAGTGTGTCCCCCGCCCCCCCCCCCCAAAAAAATGATCACATGCCTCCCCCCCTCTCCCCACCCCCACCCCCTCCATTAGTCCAACCACGCTACGGCTGATTTATATTTGCTTGTGTTATGTGTTATATAGTTTATTTTTTTCTATTATGCAACATGATTTTGTATAAACGTTAGAGGGACCTTCTCCACAAGCTCTGCTTAGGCTATAAGGTCTCTCCCCTTTTCTTAAAGTTGGTAAACTTGTATTATTTTCTGTATCATCTATAGATATGTGTTTATGTGACAGTCGAACATTTCAGAGGTACATATTTTGTATTGTGATCAAAAGTTTGAAATGGATATCTTGTATGTGTTTATAATTATTATCATTTTGAATTTCTTGAAACAATGGTAACTAAATCAACTTGAAACTTGGATTATATATACACCGACATTATAATTCAAAATGTATTTTGATATCGATGGATCACACCCACAGATACATTACATTAAGATACATTAATGGAAAATAAAGAAGAAGAAAGAAAGGTAGCTGAACAGAGAGGGGCGTATCGAATCCACTTTAGAAAATGGGACACTCTTTCTGCTTAGATTATAGCCTTTTAACAAGGCGATCGCGTCTAAATGGCTGCGCTGCAGGAACGACTGAACGCGTGCTGGAGACTATCCGGCGAGTGGCGAGAGAGTGTGCTTGTTAGTCGCGCTGTCCAGTCGTTCCATGCATTCAACTCAGCTCAGACGAGACAGGCTTGCCAACAGACTAATTAGATTACGAAACAGAGACACCAAGTTCGGTGAATATTTGTTTTCTTTTTTCTCTCTCTACCGCCTCCCTTCCTTTTATCTTTCCATTTTCTTACTTGTTTGTTTGTTTCTAACGTTAGTTTCTGTCTTGTAGCTTTTCTCTCAAACACCATAATGATCATGATTTAGTTTCCGTTGATTGTATTGAAAGGGAAACCGTATAACTAAGATACTAGACGTTTATATGGTGGATACATTTTTTATTTTATTTTCTTTTTTTAGAATTGTGTATGAATACATTGATTATGATTTTGAGTGGTCTATACTTTTATTTTAAAAATGTTTTCTCTGCTAATCATAACCTGAGAGAAAGTGAAACACTACTAGAAAAATCAGTCATTGCATTTAAATGATATTCTCTCAAATGTAACATATTGTTTATTTTTATTTTTATGAAACTACGGAAGATGATTTATGAAAATATGTAAAAAAAAAAAAAAAGAAAGAAAAGAACTTACAGAAGTTATGTATTATGGTCAGGACTGTCTCTTTATTTACTATTTCATTGTATGTTAATGTGGATTGCAAACATCAATTATGATTTCCCATAAGACTATGTTGTAAAAATATGATTGTATTTCAAATGATTTACATTGTAAATTTGTTGTTTGAGAGAAAAATAAATTATTATTGCAAAAAAAAAAAAAAAAAAATCTGATTGCCTTACTGAATGCTGTAGTGCATGAAACAATAGAGGGCTCACTCTAACTATAAACGACATTCGCTCACCGATCTATCGATGCATTCGCTCCATAGATATTTGTTTGAGTTGTGACTAATTTGTGTGACTCACTTTGACTCGATTACTATGCCCCAACACTAAAACTAGTCTCTATGATTTCTTGAAAATAACTAAGTAGAAATGGTACAAGGTATATGCCCTACACATGCAGGAGCGTGCACGTTGAGGGGTTGGCCTGGGGGCTCGGCTCCCGCTCAAGAGTTTTTGTTTGATAAAGTCTGTCTCATTTTCAGGAAAATCAAGTTCTCTTTTACGAGATTGGGAGTTTGTTTTCTTATGAGGTTAAAAACAGGTTGTCAAAACCAGACAAGAGCCCCCCCCCCACCCCCCCCCCCCCCCCCCCATCCCCCTCTCATGCTCCCTTATGTCAATTGGTGTATACTGTATAGGCGTGTGGGAGATGGTCTGGGATTAGGGAGGGGGTTGAGGGTTTCATAATATCCCGCATAATATGATTTTGATTTGTATCAGTATAATATGATGTCCACCTGATCAGGTGTGTAGAGTCGTGTGTGGGGGACTTGGAGAAGAAGTCCTGATGAGCGTATATATAGCCCCTGACGAGACTGATACTTTTCTACCATAAGGGCCGGGGCATGTCTGTGTCCTGGTACCACCAATTAAAACTGGCTGTTTGCATTGATCATATTTATTATGTACCCTGAGGGGGCTATGCGAAGTGCCGTAGCACTGGGATGCATGTGCCCCACATAATTTGACAATAACAATAAAAACAGAAGAGTAAACAAGAAAAAAGAAGAAAGAATTACATAAGGTGTGCCCCCAATAATTTGTGTGCCCCTCCCAAATCAACCCTCGGACACGGGCGGCTATATTACTCCCCCATAGACGCCCCCCCCCCCCCCCCCCCCCCCATATAGCCCCATCGACTTTGCACTATGCAACACTAGTACTGATAGATAACAGTACGATAGATCTATCTTCCTCTTCATTCATTATATTTCATTAGCCTAGATATGGAAACATTACTCTCGGAATTATGAAATCTGAAAAGAAGAAGAAGGAAACGAAATGAGAAAATTGGAAAATAGAACCAAGGATATGGGAGTGTACCTCATACTTCCATGATAGAACTTGACGTAGACAGGTTGAAGATCATGCCAGGCGATGATTGACCCTATTGTAGGCCCTGCCTGGGATACTTAAATTATTGTATCAATGAAAATGGATTCGTTCATTATCAATATTAGGGTCCATTAGAATAATACTGCTGTATTTTGTAGATATCTTTATAAAAATCTGAATATTAAGATTAGAGAGCTGAGTTGAATGATATTTCAACGCATTTTCCTTCACATTTAAATGCTAAATATCATTAACACTCTAAACATGTTATGTGTTTATGTAAAAGAGTTTACATTTTTACCTCTACAAAATGGACTGTCCCTAGCTCCACTGTTTATGGGCGCGGTACATGTACACACACTTCACTTTTACTATGAAAATAGACCGTACCCGTATTATTTGCGTAGCGAAGACATTATAGTTTTCTGCTACAACCGTGGTGGATTTCTACCCGAGTGGAACCCGTATGGTGTTCATCTAAGACAGAATTTTGGATGGCAACCCAAGTTTTTTAGAGCCGAATTGTCTTGAGATCGTGAGTATTGTATACATGCTTCTTATGGTTGTTTTTCTTTAACTTATTGTGATTTTGCAATTGATTTCTATGTCAATGAACTAACCTAATCATATACATGTTTGGCTTCTTTTACGGGACGTTGTCAAGCGTGAAGAAAGCGGCCAGTCGGCTAGCGACGGACGCATGGCAGTTGAAGGGTCCGCCCAACTTCCAGCTAAAAACTCGTCGGCTAAATTAATTTGCAGTTGGGCGTGTAATTTACCAGTTCATTTTGATATACGGTATACCAATTTCATTTAGGTCTACAAATAATCATATCATCATAGAGATGTACTGTAGTATTGCACTTGATACTCGGCATGCATACATTACTGGCATGATACTCGAGTAATCTGGTAATCGTCAGTTGTATTTTAAATTTAAGCTTTGAGCCTTTATTCAATTCAAGTTAAAAAGTATAAAAACTAAAACAAAGTTTTTATTTTGTTACTTTATCATGTTTATTTTGGCTTTTGCCATTACCAATAATGTGCACATTTCCCCTCTGTGGTGTCACTTCATCATTCTACGAGTAAAACAACATTCACAAACATTCTCAGCAAATTTTACACCCTTTTAAATTTGTCACCCTTTTAAATTTGTTATTATTTTTTACTGTCTAACTCGAGTCTAAAGTTCAGAAGAACATTTAGTATGAGACATGTAACATTTATTTCAGACATTTGTTTACACGATGCTATACAAATGTTCCAAGTCAAAAATATCCATTACCGTAGGGGCTAGAGAACCTGGCCATTAGAATTACAGCGATGACTTTGAATTTGCCGAGAATGCAGATCTACGCTCTGTTGTTCATTCCAAAAAAAAGTTACACCAATCGGACCGCAATGTCGCACTCGCAGTGCCTTAATTTGCTCGACCGTAAATTTTCACACAACAGCAAATCGGGTTTCGGCTCGGCGCAATTTTAAGTACGAAGGTTCAATATGTGGTGGTGTAGCCGTGTAGGTGACCCGGCCACAGCGCTGCGCGTGTACAATGGCAATGGCGCACTGCGCCGTGTGTGACTGGCCAGTACTTTGCGACTCTTTTTTGCTGACAGAAAACAAAATTAAATTGTACCAGTATTCATTTTGTACAGCGTGACAAAAAGAACGGATGCTCTATTCAATAGCACTGAGCATCCATTCTTTTTTTCATGCTGTGGCATGGGCGCATCTCGGTAGAGAATACCCACCCCTACACAATCCTCTCGTACTTTGTAGTTTTGCTTATGAAATGGGGTAATTTTTCAAATTGACTCCCTAAAGACCCTAATTGTGAAGATCTATAATTGAATGAAAGCTTTCCAGCAATTCCAGGAATGCTTTTCAAAAGAAGTCAGAATCAATGGGCAGTTGGCAGTAAAATCTGTCATCAATTTTGACCTTTTTTCACAAGTTCAGCTGTGTTCTTTTTCTATGAAACTATCACACATCATTTAGAAGAATATTACAATGGTAATTATCAGTAATAAATCATTGAAGTCTCAAATTAATATCATGTTTGTAAAAATTGTATGAAGTTAATGGGTGATCGTATCATTGAAGTCTCAAATTAATATCATGTTTGGAAAAATTGTAAGTTAATGGGTGACTTTAATTGATCCCACATCAGTTATTTATAAATGCCTCGTGTGTAAGTGTCCTAAAGAGCAAGAGCCACTGCACCCTGTCATCAAGACCCACTTGGAATAGAAACTCAAAATAGAGAGGTGAGAGTAAGAAGGGCGTTAAGCCAATTTTGTCAAAATTGAGAAAAAATGTCTTGTAGGTCGGAGCTTCCTCTATACTGTTATGCCATTTTCAGAAAATAAATTTCTAAATTTAGGAATATCAATTGATACAAATTACAGAGAGCTAAATTTAGTTTCTACATGGCTTTCAAACTTTAAACATGATTTGGGCGCCTTTGAATGTTTGAAACAGATAAATGGCGCCATAGAAGTGCTGTGAATCATGCATGAATCATCATTTATTGATTATCTCTTAAGTACAAAAAGAGACTTAGCGCCCTTCTCTTTCCCAACTGCTCAAATATCAAAGGTGAAGGAAGTCTATGGAGAGCTGTGCCTTTTCATGATGATAATCCTAAATTTAAAATCTGGCACTATTTATAAATATCGCCTGTGCAGTGCACCTCTCTGCTTTCCTTAGATTAAAGATTGTGGTGAATTTAGACCTGACTTGTTTGTTGCTTAGCAAGCCTGTGTTTGTTTTTAAAATGTTGTAAACTGATTTGAGGACTCTGCAGCTATGTAGACTACATAGCATTCAAGCAGAAAATGGTACTCGGATTTTCTTTCGAATAATTAATGTTTCTGAACACATGTCTCATGCTATTCAATTTTGAGGTCAAGTTGATATAAAGTGGTGTTAAATGCATCAATTTAGATCGGCTAATGTAAACATGTTTGAAAATAATGCCACAAACACACGTTGGATCAATTATTATTAATTCAGGGAAAAACAACCAATGAAAAGAAGAGAAGTTGAAGTGAAATAATTAGGGGAGCTTCATTTTTGTCACATGTCAACATCCAGCCATATTTTTTTCCACTAATGTGCTGATGGCATTCTCTTCCGAGATTTGCCCATTTCCTGACACAAGGAACAATCTATGCAATCTTGTGAAGCTCTTCATCCATTCCTTTTGTCATGCCGTGGGCAGTGGTCAAGTCTCAGAAGAGATGCTGTGCTGTCAAGATTGTGTACAAGTGCAAAACCTTGAATAAGCCTTTAAGGACAATATCAACTGTGTCATTCAACATGTAGAAGATCATGAACAAGTATTGTGTGTAATGGTCTAACCTTCTTTACTCTAATAAATGTTTCAGAATGTATAAGGCTGCATGAATTTAGGGAAAGGGCAATCCAACTACTTATCTTGCAACATTTTAATTTTGGTTTGCAAAAGATGAACAGTGTCTTTAAGGATTAAACCGGTGGCATTCATTTTGAAGATCATCCATGACACGTGTTGTGTCTAACATTCTTCACTCCAGATGATGAATGTTTCAGAATGTACAAAGCCGCATGAATTAGGGAAAGGGTAAACTCGCAACGATTGAATTTTGGCTTGCAAAAGGAGGACAATGTCTTTAAGGACTAGACCGGTGTCATTCATGTGGAAGATCATTCATGACACGTGTTGTGTGTCTAACCTTCTGTACTCCAGTGATAAATGTTTCAGAATGTACAAAGCCGCATGAAAGAGGAAAGGGTAAACTCGCAAACGATGGAATTTTGGCTTGCAAAAGGAGGACAATGTCTTTAAGGACTAGACCGGTGTCATTCATGTGGAAGATCATGACACATGTTGTGTCTAACTAACCTTCTTTACTCAGATGATAAATGTTTCAGAATGCACAAGGCCACATGAATTAGGGAAAGGGTAAACTCGCAACGATTGAATTTTGGCTGGCAAAGAGAGTAAAGTATCTTTAAGGACGAGACCGGTGGCATTCATGTGGAAGATCATGACACATGTTGTGTCTTATAACCTTCTTTACTCTGATAAATGTTTCAGAATGCGCAAGGCCGCATGAATTAGGCAAAAGGGCAAACCGCTGATAGAGGTACATATATACATGTAGGGTGCAGTAATGGGTGACTCGCTTAATTTCTACTTCCTAATTAGTTGTTATTTACTACTAACATTCCCATCCTCCAGTTTTAAATCAAATCAAACGGCAAGGCTTCCAATCTGTTACATGTTACACTGATCCATGTGACATTTTGGGTGATTGAATGGTTCACAAAACTAGTATTTTGCAGAGAAACTTGCCCCAATTGCAAAAGACTTTTCTTCAAATTCACCCCACTTACTAATACTGCCCTAGGTATTAAATCCAGATACTAAATAACCTATATACTATATAGCAGACCATATTTATGATTTTGGTGTCTAATGTGTATTCTCCATAGACCAGGGAAGAAATATAACCACGACTAGTCCTCGACAGGTTAATATCTGCTCATAATTGGTTCAATATTATGACCTGGTACAGTTTAAAATCATACAGATTTTGTTCTTTCTTTTTTGTGTGGCTTTTTGACGTCATCCTTCCACTAAGCCTAGCGCTTAAGGTCACATCCAGTGACTCAAAACGGGTGGCTCCAAAAATAGGAAACTTATCTTTTAAGCCTTATCATTCCCAGGTGCATATTTAAAATGCAAACCTCCATTTAACTAACTTTTTTTCTCTAGTGGGCCTACTTGCCCATTTTAGGGAAGTAAAACCATAAAAATACCGTAAATGATTTGTAATGCCCAGCAAGCAGAAATTTACTTGCTCTCATACTTACAGATGAGATTCACACATGTGTACGTATGTATAACAACTGACATTTGACTCTTGTAGTTGAGTAATAAATGTCAGGTGCCCGATTAAATTTGACTTGACTGACATAAAATATGTACTTGCCCTTGGCAATCGGCCAAGTGCTAGTGTCAAGCCCTGCCATGTTGGTACGTATAAAATGTGCACAATTGTGTACCTTGGCAATGTGAGTTTTAAAGGGACTACGTAACATTGTCCAAATCCTCAAAATAAAATTTTAATTCTAGCGGTTCCCTCATACCTTGTTGTATTCGTATTAACAATAAAATCATGGGACCGTTTTCGGTTTTTCAAATTTCCCTTTCGTTACAAAGATATGTACGATCGAAGTATTCAGATAAGAAAAACTCCCCCGGAGTTTTGAAACCGTGTACAAAGTGAGTGCAGAGAGTTAGTGAATATCACTTTGCATTTTCGCTCATTACTTGGCCATGCAATGTCCATTTGACTTGAAATTTTCACACAATACCCTGTGGACATGTGAGATAACAACAATATACATTGCATCAACCCTTCATCACTTTTTGCACATGTCAACAAAGTTACTAGATCCCTTTAAACAGAGAGTGTGACTGCTATGATGTGAGAGAGAAGGTTAAATCAGCACTTGTGATCCGACCGACCGGTTTCGGCACTTACATACGTCTGATTGGACTGGAGTGGTTTCACTATTTGTCAGTGAGATCAAGGAGGTCCCAGCTATAAATACTCTCCTTGACAACAATTTGTTTTGTGTTCCTATTGAAATTAAAGGGGACCACCAGGCAAAGAACAACACATTATTATATGTTTTGGTACCGTTTTGTGATATCAAATAGATACCCAACATTTTGCAAAGGGTTGTGTAATTCATAAAGAAAGCAATTAATTTCCACCACTTACGGAACCACTGCTATTTACTGGTTCCATACGGGCCAACCATTTGCGAGTGCGCCAATGCAGCTATTCACGCGCACGTTTGTAAACAATAGAATTCCCGGGCGATTCGTTCGCTCTGCACGCATTGCAATTCACCGCACACATAGCAGTCTGCGTAATTCAGACCGCATGAATGCATGCTTTAGAATGGTGATGCGTTTCCAATTATTTTTTTTCTTTCTGGAAACATATTTTTGTGAAATTGTTGATGGAATGGAATACTAAATATGTTACCTTTCTTTAATAAGAATATTATTTTTGGGTGGTGGTACCCTTTAAGATTAGTTAAGTTTAGTTTTGATAGCTCAGTAGTTAGGATGAGAAAATAGTCATGTTAAGTTACAAATTATGGTCAAATTCCCTACTATTCTGTAAACCCACTATAAGCACAGTGTACTTTCATGGGAAATCATGCTTACATTTATATCCTGAGAACAGTTCTAAATTATTCTTTGAACAAGATATCACAAGAACGAAAACGTCATTGAAGCATGAACCGATGATACACATGTATGGAGGGATGGGCGGACAACCCCAAAACATAATGCCTCTGGCCACTACGTTGATGGAGACATACATATTTGTCAACTAAAGAGAAAATAGTTCAATTATTTTCTAACAGTACTGAGAAGTGACAGGTGCAAGTGCAGGTTGGCTGAAGATCTACAGCCGTCAGTCACCAACGGTATTTCCTTACAAGTTGCGCTTGCACTTTGGCGCTTATCAGTGCGTTGCAGAGTTTGTCACTGGATCATGATGGGATTGAACAACTTCATCAAGGAGTTGCAGGGACCAGGATAAACAGCATACATTACACAAATATCATCATTAAACATGAACATGGCTCTCTCTGTTAGACTTTTCTTTCAGGTGGTCAAAATTACTCATTCACTGACCACTATACTCTCACCATAAACATGTGTGTGTTCTATATCCTTATTTGTGGGTGGCCAATACAGAATTTCTAGCCCATTTCTAGTTGCCAAATGATATTTCAGGTGGCCATTTGCCACTGCTAAAGCCTAAAGGCAAGCCTTGAATTTCTAGCCCTGCCTCGGCCATGGTACCATGGTCTTCAGACCTTCAACAAATTCAAGTATCTTTTTCAACCAATTGATATGACAGAGACTCTGGCCAACTTATAAATTAACCTTTTTATTAGGGAGATGAACATTATTACTCGGTGGAATGTGGATGGGGGATTGGCTGTTAACCCATCCACTGCTGGAACCTGGGATTAAAGGGATCTAGTAACAATTGTCAAAATTCACAAACTTCGTTTAGAGCTCTAGCGGTTCTCACATACCTCTTTGTATTTTAATTACCAATAGAAGCATGGAACAGGTTTGGTTTTCTGAATTTCTTTTTGGTTGTAAAGACTTTTATGATTGAAGTGTTTGGATTTTAGAATCTCCATGGGAGAATTTAAACTGTTCTGTACAAAAAGATGGTGCAATCTGTTGTTAGCATTGAATATGTCTTTGCATTTTTGCTCATTACTCTGCCATACTGTATGACATTCATTTACCACAGAATTTTCACACATTATTCAGTAGACATATCAGATAAAATAAATTTAAATTGTAAATACACTATCCTCTGTTAGTTTTTGCACATGCCGACAAAGTTACTAGATCCCTTTAAAGGGACTAAGTAACATTGTCCAATTCCTCAAAATAAAATTTTAATTCTAGCGGTTCCCTCATACCCCACCTTGTTGTATTCGTATTAACAATAAAATCATGGGACAGGTTTCGGTTTTTCAAATTTCCCTTTTGTTACAAAGATATGTTACAACTCCGGTCGAGTGAGTTAGTGAATATCACTTTGTATTTTCACTCATTACTTGGCCATGCAATGTCCATTTGACTTGAAATTTTCACACAATACCCTGTGGACATATGAGATAACAACAATATACATTGCATCAACCATTCATCACTTTTTGCACATGTCAACAAAGTTACTAGATCCCTTTAAGTTTCACCAAAACTGTACTCTCCTTACCAGAACTCAACTATCCCTTTAAGTCTACAGATTGCAATGAAATTTCTAGTATCCTCATATATAGTCAACGGGTTAACTGCCTACCTCCCAGATTTGTCTATTTCTATCAAGAGTTTATACATGCTGCGTAGAGTTCTTGTAGGCCTTCGGTTAATATGTGAGGCATCCTTCCGGAATGTGTTGGGTGACCTCCTCCCACTATTAACCAATTTGCACATCACAGAATATTACTGCTTAGTCTTCTTCTCCAGACCTTTGGTCACTTCGATGATTATGGGAAAAGGGTTTGTTGATACATGTAGGTAAATGCAGTGGAAAACATGGGAGCTCAAGTCGATTTAGCCCTCCAAATGCTCAAATGAGCCCCTGAGAATCGTTAACGACTACCAGTAAATTTGCACTGAGTTCAATGGTTAACAAATTTAAGAGTTCTATTCTCATACATGCAAGCTTTGTAGGACTGTAGCGGCTTAGCCCCCCCCCCCCCCCCCCCAAAAAAAAAAAAATTATATGTGGATACTTTCCCAGGCTTGTTGACATATATATGAAGACATATGCAATTTATTCTAACCTGCTACTCGCTAGCCAATGGCTGGTAGAAATACATGTAGCTTCCGACTATTATAAATTCTATGAGACTTTGTAAGTATGTTGATGTAATGCCTACCTTGTAGATACATGTATTTGATACCACTTGAACTTTTTTTCTTCATGCCGACAACTGTATACATTACATATACCGCAACATACAAGGAATGGGACAGAAAGTATGCATGGGTACTATATTAAAAGAAATTGTGATGTTCACGTGCATACATACAGTATGTACATTGTGTTTCGCATCTTTGCCTGCAAGCGCAATACACTGCTCCATTCAATACTAAATCAATATTTGTTTTTATCTTTGTTGCATGATAGAGATAAATTATGTCTTGTTTTATTTTCACACACCGTGTGTTGATATTAGCTATCTTGACTATCATAATGATGTTGTGAGAATATACCAAAGGAGGTACGAAGTCTGAGATAGATCTACGTCATGGCTACCAATCCCCAGCAACAAAATATTTAACTTTTAAAAGCTTCATTCATAGAATTGACAAAAATATTAAAACAAATTGCTGCAGTGGCATAGCGTGGTCAGATGTAGTATAGGGGGAGGGGGGGGGGGGGGGAGGGGGACAGGGACATGCAAATTATTGAGGTGCACACTAGATGTGTTCCTTTATTTATTTTTTTCAAGGATGTAAATTACCTTATGATTTTGTATTGGTTTTGTCAATTAATGGGGGTCATGTGGCCAACCAAGCACCCTGTAGCTATGCCACAGGATTGCTGCATCAATTATTATCTAATTTATCATATTTTTACACTTGAAAGATATCAATTTGATCAGCCCTTTGGTCTAACATTTTAGTTGAGACATTTCTCACAATTATAGACACGACAGCCTGCGACAGTGAAATCTTCAACCAAATGACTGTGCACATCATCATTTTGATAAAATATGCTTTTTATCAATGACAAATGTAGATGTGTACGATACATATTTTTCATGATCCTTTTATAATGAGTTTACTACAATTCGATAATGGCTTTCAAAGTTGTGGAAAATTAGAAATTCTTAACAAGAAATAACTAAGTCTGTCTGAAAACTGTAGTGTGAGACTTCCATAATAGTTTTACAAGAAGCTGATTTGTGAAAAATTAATTTATAGTAGATAAATAATTATGTACATACATTACACTGCACGTTTGATCTACCTGCATGTACAGTGTATGTGTTTTACATAATTCTGTACTTTGCTTATTTAACCCCTTTTTACAACATCACAAAATAGTACAGTCCCATAATTTTGTAATCACCTAGATAATGACTTACATAGTTGTGCGGGTAAATGCGTACATGTTAGTTAAAGTTAAAGTCTTTCCCGTACCAATGTTGGCACATAAGGCGGCGCCTATCTCCGTTTCAATAGCCCTAGGCCACACGTCTACTAAATGTAGCGAAAGTTACAGAAGGGGGCTAGTCCTCTGGTAACTCGTGTGATTAACTTTCCCTTTTCCATTCTATAAATGCCGAGTGTCTGGCTAGAAGGCAGAAGGGACCATTTTTAAAGTCTTTGGTATGACCCGGTCTGGGTTCGAACCCTGGACCTCCCGTGCATGAGGCGGACACTCTAACCGCTAAGCCACCATGCTCGGTTAAGCCGCTAAGCCACCATGCGTACATGTAGGTAAGGATATTCTTCAGTATATCTATGCCCTGTAGTCAATTAAATTTGCACTTCTTAGACCCGTGCAAAATTGATATTTCTGTGTGAAGTTAAAAAAAGCTTGAGGAATTTTATGACATGTTATAAATAAGATTTTATGACATTATATCAAATTAAAACATGATACATTTGTATGTGTGCATACTTTCTGTGTCATGAGCATTACAAATACAAGATTTAACGACATAAAATAACATGATCATACATTTTATTTGTGAAGAATCTATGCGCCTGTACAAACAACATAATGACGTAAATGATATTTCACTTCTAAAAGACATAAATGTTGTGCACTAAGTGTAAATGTATCTTAGTTTATTGACTTTATTCATCAACAAAAATGCCCTGGTTACAAGATTAATTGTTCTGCACAATAGATGACGGAATGAGCGTTGAACTTGTCTTGACCCAGATGATAATTGCTGGTATTGATCAACAATTTGTTTTCTGAAAAAGAGGAAAAGGGATCTATACATAGATAAATGGGTGCAATCTACACAAACTCGTACGTAGATAGTATAAGCAAATGTTCTACAAAATTTATTGTAAGACTTTTTGAAATTATAAGTATAATTTTTAGGGAGAATCCCAATTTTTGTGTGCAAATGTTGACAGTAATCTTGAAAACCAAAATTGACAGATGACCATGAGTGTATTGAACTTTTGAGCAATTCTACGTGCAAATGCAGTGAAAAGTTTTCATATTTTTACTGTTGAGATGTTATTTTGCGTTTAGCATAAATATATACCCACAATATAAATAGAGAGAGACAAAAATCTGTGGAATATTATATGTCATTTTCAATCTGGTATTAGTGATACATGTATCGCCAAATAAAACGTTTCCACAATAATCATGTTTGCACTGTGTCTACATCTGTAGTAGATTGTTGTGTCACTTTCATTCATTCAAGCAGTACATTGCATTGTCTAACAGGGGAAATTCACTTTAGATTGGGATTGGTGTTTTGTTTCATTCATTAGTGCATTGTCTAATAGAGAAATACTCATTGGATTAGAATGTTGGGTACATCAGCCATATCCACGTTTGGTACATCCTATATACCTATACCACTTACACCAGCCAGCCGTGCAGTGGATCGTGCAGATAGGTGTAATAAAGCGTGAGAATCTTCTTCTGGCGGGGGGGCATTGATCCGTGGTGCAAGGCCTCTCTGTATACTATTGGTATCGTTCAGATGGGTGACCAGTGGCGTAGCATGGGCGGACTGATTGGGGGACATATATGTGAATTATGTGGGGGCACATTAATTAGTTGGGGGGGGGGGGGGGGGCAGAACCTATGAATTTCTTTATTTCTAAAGAATGTGTACCCTGTTATGTTTTTTTATTGTTTTTGTCACATTACTGGGAGGGGGCACCTGCACTCCCTGCACCCACCACATAGCTACATGTATGACACTGTGGATGACACTATTGCCCATTGGCTGTATCCATGGAACAATTAGTGGATTGCTAAAGTGGCGTAGCCAAAGGAAAATTGGATTGGTGTTGGGGGGTTTAGGGAAGTTGGGAGGGGGCTAACACATGGCATGGTTGTTCACCAGACATCCAGGGTTAGGGGCAGTGTAAAACAAATGAATGTGGTATTATAGCTCTTATATTTTCCATCGTCCCAATATGACGGCAGGATGGGGGCAGGATTGGGGCAAGCAATGCCAAGCATCTTTACTTGGCAGGAGTGGGGAAGGTGGGGGGGGGGGGGGTGGGGGTGGTTATGGTTATCCCCTCCCTTGCCATCTCCATATGCCACTGGGCTGGTTGTTCATCTTGGTTAAAAGCTTGTCATTTTCACTGACGCTAGTGAGTCATAAATTACAAAGGACCATTTGCATTAATTATAAAGATATCAATTGCATTAATTACAGAGATATCAATTGCCTTAATTACAAAGATATCAATTGCATTAATTACAAAGATATCAATTGCCTTAATTGCACGCTTTTTGCAATCCAGCAAAGAGCTCTCATTTCCCCCATTACAGAATATTACGAAGCAGTGGCGTAGCATGGTCGGACTGATTGGGGGGCAAACAAATTATTGGGAGGTGGGGGGGGGGGGGCACACTCTATGTATTTCCTTATTTTGTAAATGAATTGCGCCCCCTTTTTTTTCTTTTTCCTGTCAATCATGTGCAGTATGTAAAGTCCTAGTATATGATATATGATAACATAGTTGATTAAACAAACTTCTGAATTAGGTCTAAAAAGATACTACATGTACTTGGACCTTGAGACAGGACTGAAAAGCAAAATATCTTTTTTAATTGAGAGAAACTGTGTTTGCATGTCAGTGAAAAAAAATACATGGGGGTCGGGCGAATTCAATTCAATTCGCCCCTGAAATGTCAAAATGCCAAAATGCCAAAATGCCATAAAGAGCTCCAGAGTGTTATTTTCATGCAAGCGAGCTTGATGAGAAGTGGCCTCTGAAAAAGAAATATTAATTTTTTCCCTTTTGCCGTGTGCTCTGCACATTGTGTAAGGTGTGCTCAAACTGTGCAAATTGTAGGTCATGAATTGTTCTCAATGGGGAAGAGCTGTGATATAAATGAATTATATGAATACAGCTGTGTACAAATACGTGCGTTTAACAAAAGCTTCAACTATTTTTGTTCAAGTCAAACATCGCCATGCCAACACTTTAGCAAACATAGCACTTTAGCAACGGTCACGGATGTCCGATTCCAGTAATCTTTGCACAAGTGTCTCGCCTCAGGAAATATTGATATCATATTTTCAATCTCCCGCTCATGAAATGTACATCCAAGTGACTAGTAGTAGTACCTCCTTGGTTTGCCAGCAGTTCACTAAAAAGATTAAAGGGATCCATTAGCTTTGTCCGATTGAACCAAAGCGCAAAATCAATTGGTGCTCTTGTACATTGTTGTTTGGCTTACTGTATGATCAAAATTTGGCAATCAATAAGTAAGTTTGCTATTTATATGATGTATTTAAATAAAATAATGAGTCAAATGAGTCTATAAGTCAAATAAAGCTTCAGCTTTTAAACCTAGCAGGATCTTTTTCAAATGCAATTTAACATATTTTTTACTTACATTCATTTGACTTCACATTTTACAACCTTTCTATTTTCTAGCATAATTACCTGTACAAAGGAATTTGAAGATACTTCATATTTGGAGAACATACTAAAACCAAGGAGCTAAAACCTTCCCTTTAATTGGAAAGGAAACAGACTAAATGATACAGCTGGGATATGTATATTGTTTTGATGTCATGGCAGTGCATGTATTATTGCGTGGGAGTGTATGACTATACAGTTCGGACATTGTTATTGAGACAGATGTGGGGGTATGGAATTCTGTGGTAAAGCAAACAATGAGAATAATATAGAAATTCTGCGAACATGTCATAAAGGTGCAAAGAACACTTTATATAAAAAAAAACTTGTTATGAGATGTTCACTCAAGTAACAAAAAAATAAAAAATAAAAATGCAATTTATTCATTCACAAATGCGTAATTTTGTTTACTGTGAGATACATATAATAGCAGCAACATTACGAAAAAAAGATTGGCATACTTTTGCATTATATACGGGTATATATGTGTTTGCATTTGCATATATGTAAGCACATCATGTATGCAAAAATGTAAGAAGTGTGCATTTGTGTACATTGTACTATTTATAGATTGAGAGACGAAATGCACAAACAATAAAGTTGTAATGTATGTATGCAATCATAAATTTGCATTTTTAAGCCATGCTATTAAATACATTTTGTTTTAAAAATCCTAGGAAGAGCCCCCAGAGCCCCAGAAATACATTTGTCATACATGTTCAGTGAAACAAAATACATGGGTGCTGAGGGCGAATTTGCGCCCAAAATGCCAAAAAGAGCCCCCCGTATATATATATAGAGTTCAATGCAAAACAAATTTTGAGTGAAAATTATTGTCATGCACGCAAGCTTGAAAAGTAGCCCCTGAAAATTAAATTTTCCTGCATATGTTGAAATAGAACTACTTTAAAAGGGAAATGCCAGTAGTAGGAAACGCCCCACGCACAAAAAATGAAATGTACGCTCTTATTACCAATCATGTGAAAGAATATGTTTTTACTTATACGGGATGATACAAATTTGGTAAGTTATAAAGCTATCTGCTGTGGATTGATATCTCGCCGATGGTTGTATGTTGATAATCAGCCTTGTGCGATGCGTGTTAATCCTATGGCAAATGCGCACATGGTAATTCGCTTGAGCGAATCGCTCGAATGAGCGTATCTATGTGGCCAGCACAGACGGGCCAAACAAATTTAGGCTCAATGTCAGCGGTTTTCATAAACGTTTTAACTGATATTTCTGCACTTAACGATACTAAGGTTCAGATTTTTCCACACACGCCCCTTTTTATGCTATTTCAACAATAATAATCAATTAGTTTGGCCAATAAAGTTATTTTCCACTACTGGCATTTCCCTTTAATGTAGGCAAGTTGAAAAATAGCCCAAGAAAAAATATAACCATTTCCCCTGGATAATTGTTATTGTACTAGCAAATAGGGAGCTTTCTTCTTGCAATTTAAAAAAGTTGAAGCCTTAACATGTATGGTACAAGTGTCAAACAGGAGTCAAAACCGATTGCTCATTCAATTGTAACCGCTTGAATTGATTCCCTTGGCTGCTTCTGCGTATTAGCCAGCACGAATGAACGAGCTAGATTCAACAGATTAATGAAAGAAGGAGACTCTTGACACAGAATAAATGCTACATGTACACGTACATGTAGCTAGCTGATCAAGTTCAGCGAACCTTGCATGCAACAAGTAAAAGCAGACTGTATTAAATATATATTACATTTTCTATCATACTGAAAAATGATTCAAATTACAATGTCCACATTGCAGTACTTACATTACAGATCAGTTACTTTTCCATGTCATGGGTGCAAGTATAAGAAGGGTATCAACTTGCAAATTTGAGTCCTACAGTGTACATGCTATCCTGTGGGTTAGAACCTTGTCTATGTATGATATGCCAAATTTGTAGAAAATGATTATCTCTCATTTGGGAAATATTCATAAAAAATAATAGAGATCTATATTAAGTTTCTATACAAGGCTTCCAAACATTAAAGGAACTACATCATCTAGATGGCCTAATTTTCACAATTGGGCTCTCTATAAGTAATTTTCCCTCAAGAAGAAGAATTTGGCAGTCATTTCCCAGGAAGTCCATCAATTTTGGGGTAATTAGTAAATATCTAATTGTCCTGGGAACGCCCCTTTTGAATCGCCAAAATGTTACATCATCTAAAGAACTTCACTCCATAGTCTCTGTACACGACGCCTCTCTAAATTCTCTAGATGAGGTAAGCCGATGAATTGTCAATCACATGTCAATCCCGCTGCTGATTTTGGATCCTAAATGTGGGCGGGACGTAAACTGGCTGCTAAGTGAGATTTGGCATCAGAAAATTAGACTAAAATCACTACTGTGTTTATTTTCATGGAGTTTTTTTCGGCAGACCTAGTTTACAAGTCATCAACTATGAAATAGGTGCCAAAATACGTAGTATTCTTTAGTTCCTTTAAACATGATTATCTCTAAAGAACAGAAAGCGACTTTCTAGTGCCCTACTCAAAAGAAAAGGTTAAAGGTCATCAAGCGTGGGGATGCTACACAGCGGGTCGCCATTTTGAACTAGGCTAGTATGCGCGCACTTTATAACACTGAGCTAACATGCATTACGCACTGTGCGCAACGCGTACGTAAGATGGCGCCGCGCATCTGATTTGATGAATCTGAACTACCTTTAACATGTACACAACTACACCAAAATTGGAACATCAGAGAGAGCCGAGCATTGAAGTAGGAAGTATTACAATCAATTTAGGAATACAAAGCAAGGATGTGCAACAGGACTTCCTTGGTATCAAAGCTCAAGGGATTTAGTAACATTGTCAAAATCCTCTGAACTTAGTAGGAAGTCTAGCTGTTCTCATATTACCAATTATATAGGCGTGGAACAGCTTTCGGGTTTTCAAATTTATCTTCCATTGGAAAGATATGTAAGATTGAAGTGTTAAGATTTAAAGTTATCTAGTGGATAATTGTAACTGTGTACAAAGTCAGTGCAATGAGTAGGCGAATATCACTTTGCATTTCCACCCCTTACTCGGTCAGATGATATTCATTCACCATGGAATTTTCACACATCACAAAGTGGACATATATCAGATCATGAAATAATCAATCTTTCTATGAACCCCTTATCAGTTTTTTGCACATTTCAACAAAGTTACTAGATCCCTTTAAGAAAAAAACTGTATCTACTACATCAGGTACTCTTCTTAAATGGGTAGGAAAAAAAATCTTCTGTAATTGCCTACCACTGTACAAAGCAAGGATGTTCAAACCTCCTTGGTTCAACGTTCAGTACTTCCCTAGTATCTAAGCTCATATATCTTGGAGACTCTTGTGAGTTGTGGTTTGTTTTGTTGATCACCGGAGCACACAGTTGTAACCCACTCAGCTGTTCGCCCACACGCCCACTCGGCCGAATACCAACAATTCTTCCCCTCCTACACGCTTTCCTATGCATTCAGTGCAGGTTCACAATCTTACGATCGTGCCACTCCCATTTTTCTTGCATATGTGTATGTACGTATACACAAATTAGTTCAGTTTGTGGGAATTTTGAATATCCTTCTCATGTACTAGCTATAGTGTACATTTGTACAGAGTTTATTCAAACATGTATACTGTTATAAAATGTAGACTCAAATACTAAACATTTTTTCCTGCCTACATACTTGGTTTATTTAAATACAGCTCAATGGTAATTTCTTAATAGCTGTCGAGACATTACTATTTTACGATGTTATTGTATACCATAGTCCTGTGCTCATATTCATAGAACCACACTGGCTTAGTTCATCTGTAGCTGTTATTTAAGTCCACTTTACATGCTAAGGCTAAGTGAGCAACATTAAAGGCAAATATGCGTGGGTTAAAATGGGTAGTCAGCAAAATCCAACTCGCACTCCACCGTAATCTCCCGATGTAAACTCACGATGTGTGTTGGATCGATTTAGAGCGGTGCTTCGGAATATCTGAACACGGGCCTTCATATGAAATTACATGCAACACACAGCTGGTAGCTATTATGTACCGAGCGATAAACTGTACATTGCTCGAGCTGTCCCCTGAGGCAATACAGCGCTGATAAAATAGCAGCGGCACCTTGATGACAGTCTGGTTGAGCGTGTTGCGTAATACTTTCGCTCGTAAAAATCTCTGACAAGGTGTACCTCCTTGGTAAACAAACATTCCGAACGCGATGCATTTTCGACTCGGTCGTTCGTGAACTGGGACAGTTTGCGATCGCAACTTATAACTGAGCAAAGGGGGATTACGTACCGTGCGTAAAAGTGCGCAATATGGATTCGCGCATATACCGGTCTGAATTGCCTTTAACTGTTGTCACAGACTAAATTTTGTATCTAGGTAAGCATTAATTACCTATATAAGTGAACTATAGTTGGCAACTAAAATAATCTCTTTTTGCATACTTAGCCAGCCCAGGCCCTAGCATCTATAGACTTAGAATGAAACTAAGCTGGTGCGGTTTTATAAATACATGTATGGGCCCCTAAGGTTGTGTAAATTTATTGCATGCTCAAGCTCTATAAATAAATCATACATATAGTAATTTTTTGTTGTACATGTAGACTCCATTCCCTTCTACATGGTTTATTAACCTATTTCCTACAAGATTGTGCATTAATTGTAGAGTTAATACAGGGCCCACCAGGTTTCCGTAGCCAATGGGTTAATTAAATATTAGCTTCAAGGTATAATCTTGGGAGCCACTCCTTATTTTTCCAAGTTGTTTACAGTGTACACACGTACACATGTACACGGTCGCTTTATGTAAATTTCAAATTGATTCACAGGGTTCATGTCCGTGTCTGAAAGAACAGCAGAGGAAAGAGGTTCTCGAGCTTGGTATTATAATATTCATGTGTACAAATATGTCAGTGACTCAATTTTCTACTGGTGTATATCTATATGCAGTTCAATAGAGGACTGAAGTAGTGATGACACATTTTTTTGCCATGAAACTTTTAGTTCTGATTCTAGCTTTCGATAGTGGGTTGGAGCTGAGCAACTTCTAGGTCACACAATTTGCAGCTTGCCTGACATTGTTCAGAAACATTACCCATGGCAATTAATAGTGATGATCCACCACACTTTAGTGCACTATGTCAGGGCTGTGTAAAAGTGTGTTTAGAAAAATAGCTTGCTCTAGCTGTATCATTATGAGTATTCAATTTGTCAAATAGATTTAGAGCACTAATTGAGATACCATTAGAAAAATAGTAGTGATTGAGTTACAAATTGCTGACAACAATTTGTGTATGTTTCATCCACCTTATCCTGATTATTTGGATTTATATTCCACATACTAAGAATCTTGCTCTACGATTGGTCAAAAGTTTATCACGTGATGAAATATAGTTTCGCCCATCATTGATGGGAGAAGAAAAGTTTGTTACACTGTGTACTATCTTGGGGGAAAGTGCGTTGCACTGTGTACTATCTTCAATTGTTCACGCGCAAGTACGCGTGCGCGCGTTAGTACGCAGAAAGGTAGCGTGCTGGTGCGCAAAGTTTATGTGCGGCTACGCTTAATAGACAATGGTATTAGCGTCTTTGACTTTTAATCATAAATCTTGTTCAGGTGCAGGATTGACGAAATTAAAATAAAAGACTCGATCAATTGCTCAATATTCCAAACTTTGTAGCCCTTTGTGTTAGTTATAGGTCGTTTGTGATCAAAATAATTGATGTGGAATATAAAGCAAATAGTCACCTTTTGATTTCAGGCGATGGCAAACTATCACTTCCTCGGCGATCTGAATGTATCTTTCCTCAGCTTCGCTTCGGAAAGATAGCTACATCCAGATCGCCTCGGAAGTGATAGTTTGTCCCATCACCTTCACCAACGGTAATTATTTGCTTACTATTTACTTGCCCTGGTTGCATGGGCAAGTGACTTCAAATTGTACATGTACATTATGTACTTGCCTTACACAGATTTGTATTTGCCCTGGGCAAGCAGCCAAGTGCCTAGCTGTAATGGCTTGTAATCTTTAGAACAACTTGTTTCCCCCCCTCAGCTTGTTTAAATTCTAAATTGATACACAAGGGTTGTTATCTACTATAGTGCTAGCATACGTACATATTTGTCTTGTAGGAACGCACACTAACAGTAACAGCATGACTCACACACCAGTTATCTCCACTCTGCATGGGCGTGAAATATGAACTAGATATGAATTAATTTAATGTTTGTCTAAATGTGAGGAAAATAACAGTTTCAGTCAATACATTTTTTGCCTTTTACCCCCCGAGCTTATTAATCAGTGCTAGATAACTATGTATGCACAATTGACCAGAAAATACATGGAATGCCACCTAGTAGGCTAGAAGGCTTACAAGAAATTTAAACCAAAATCACTGTGTGTCAAGGGCGCCATTTTAGAAAGAGATGCAATCGTAAGTTGCAATTAATTGCAAGTCGGTAAACTTGCAGATTTGAACCAATTAGATCTGCACATTTAGTCACATGATCTGACTTGCAGTTAATTGCAACTTTATATAATCGATTGCATCTGTTTCTGCAACGGGCCCCATCAGGAATAATATGACAGCGAAATTCTAGTACCCGTATCCACATCTGTTTATAGTGAAATAATACAAGGAACGTTAAGAAACGAAGGTGTTCACTGCATTAAATGTAAAAAGTTGCTGTAGGCCTATAGATACATTATAGCCATATATATGGTGAACATGCAAATTCAGCTACCATAATTTTGTTCATGTATAAAATATTAATCTATCTAAGTTGAGGAAGGAAGAAGTAAATTTGGTCTTCCATTAAGGATCATCTTCGTTCATCTGCGAGTTTCCGTTAGCGGAAGTCGGCTGTTGACAGATTCTTGAAATATTTTCTTGATGTGTGGTAGCCTCTAGAGTCCAATATGTATCTATATGGAGACATCTGTTTCTTCCATCTCTCCACCCTTACCAAGGCTGGAAGCAGTTAATAATAAACGCTCCATTTCACTACATGAAGACATTCTATGTAAAAAATATGATAGGCCCCCTACTCCTACTATACATGCACAGATTTGAAGAGCAGACCTGTGTTTAATAAACATGTTAAAGTGATCCAGTAATTACTTTTTTTTTCAAATTCAACCAAGATCACTTACCCTGTGTTCACACACAAAAATTTCATCGTATAGCTAGTCAGGAGCTGATTCTTTAGTCAGCTCTCGACTAGCTATACAACGGAAATTGTGCATCTGAACGCTCACTAACAAAACGTTGTATAAAGAATCATGATTAACGAAACGGGGGTTTGAGCATCGTTTCGTACGAGAGCTGACTAAAGAATCACGCTCGTTTTGTGTGTGAACGCCCGGTCGATTCGCTAATCATGATTCGCTATACGACACTCGTATAACTGGGCGTGGCTTAACGTGACAGCAGACAGAAAAAAGACAGCACACTGCGCAGTAGCAAACTGCGTACTTATACAATGTTTCGTGCAGCTGAATGCCAGCTGTTTTGGGATCTTGTTTTTGTGTGTGTGAACGTTCATTAGTTTTGTTAATCATGATTCTTTATACGACGTTTCATTAGTCATGATTTTGGGATGAAATTTTTGTGTGTGTGAATACGCTATTAATTGGGGCTTTCACATTTCTCTTGTACCTTGTTGCTTGGCTTATGGTAACAGAAGAATGAAATGGGTTTTGATTTTTCAAATGTCTCCTGAATTATGGAGCTATTTATGATTGAATGACAAGAGTTCTAGGAATGCTTTTAGGTGATAAAATCTTACATAAATGTTCACCTTTTTTACTTTTTTCACTTGGTAAAAAAGTGTTCATTTTCTATGAAACTACCACACATCATTCAGAAGAATGTTAACATGATATTAGTACGTCTCAATTAACCCTTTGGAAATATCTTATGAAATTAATGGATCATTTTAATATCACTTAGTCTACAGAGTTAATGTGAAAGAAAAAATATCACTTCATTACCTATTACACCATAAACAGAATTTATTCTGTATGAAAATTGCACTAGTTAGCTCTTCCATAATTTGAGAGAGAGAGAGAAAGAGAGAGCACTAATAGATTCTCTACTGTAAATTTCATCTTTTGTGAAGTCTAGACAAATATTATTCAACTCTTTGTATGCATTGTATTGTTTTGATTTTAAACGGGAGAGGCGATTGTATAAACATGAATCGAGAGCAAGCCCACGCTGTTTTTTAAACAGTGACAATTACTTGATGTCACAATCATATTTCTGTAGGAGTTTTTTTTTATTGGAAAAGTATGAAAAGAGATAGATAATAAAGCTATGTACATGAAGATATATATATATGTAGAGAGATGAATAAGTATTACGTAGAGAGAGATGGACAGACAGACATACAAATGCTATAGAGAGGGGAGAAGGTAGTACAAGAAAATTGTACAGAATGAAAAAGAAATGGTATGTTGGTATTCAGCTAGTTCTTTTCACTCTTAGAATAAGTATTTTTTGTTAGAGGACAAAAGAAGAAGATATTTGGAGAAAGATGGATCAATAAGATAGAGACAGGTTGATAGAGAGAGAGAGAGACCATGAGACATAATTAATAAAGAGAGATACATGTTAATGAGACAGGGAGGGTGCAAAGGTATTCAATTTGTTTTTCCATTTTATAGTGAGCAGATTTTTGTTGTATCAGAGAGGGGAAAAGGAGAGATGTGGAGAAAGATTAATAATATGATATAGACAAATATTTGTAAACAAAGATTCAGGTTCATAGAGAGGAATAAGTCAGAAAGAGATATAAAACGAATATGATAAACTATATATAGAATGAGAGATATAGAATTAAAAAGCGAGAGTGAATGTGTATCAAACTATCTTTAATGTGTACATGTATATTTAAAAAAAAAAAAAAATATGTGGAAGAAAAAGAAGGAAACAAAAAGTGTGAAGGGAAAAGAGAGATGTTTGGTTAAAAAGAAAGATCTTACGTGTATTACATTGTACCTATGAAGAAACTCTTCTGAATTATATATCGCTTGAGAAGGAAGGATACACCCTTTTAAAGTAATGAACACGTCACGTTTGACAGTCGATGCACTCCCATTCGTGGCTACCAGGCAACGAAGCGTGTTGCCGACAAGCAATAATCGGCCATTCATATACTAGTACATGGTTCCGTGGTCCCATCCGATTCACAGTGATAACTTTCATCTGTGCGCAAAGCCGATCTAATCATCGGCCATTGTGAACCGTTCCTCTGTATCATCTAATTCTCAATTATGAATTGTTCGCCAGTCTCGACAGATCAATGTCATGACGATTGCAATACCGCGTTTGATATCAAATATCATCATGGGCTTCCCTTTTGGTGTAGTGGGTTCAGACTGATTAGGGGGGGGGGGGGGGGGTGTCATACATTATTTGGGCACCTCTATTCTGTGTTTCGTTATTTTCTAAAGGATTTTTTTTGTTTTTGTGGGTGGGGGGGGGATGGGTGTCCCAAACTCTCCCTAAGTTGGCCCTAACAATTATGGAAAGCCATTTGCAGCCTTGGAATAAAACTTATGTTCAAAAGCAAAAAATACAATTATTTGAGACGTACTTCCAACAACAAAAATATTACTTCAAGTCCCTTAATAATAACAAATATTTTATTGAACTTATCCCCTTTTAAAAAGAACCGTTTCAACAATTTTACAACAAAACTAATGGCTGTCCATAATAGTTGGGTCCAACTTCCAGTTAAGTTCAAATTAGAATCTTTGTGAAACACCCCCCCACCCCCCCCCCCAATATCCTTTTGTTATAGCGTGCTCCTATATCAATGCCTTTAGTGTATGAGGGCAGTGAACCAGGAACTGATGGGTCACAATTATTTGACGCGTCGTCTCGTTTATTACAAATCTGCAGATCTCTCTTGGGAGATCAAGGTTATTTTTATGCCTCCGCCAACGAAGTGGCCGGAGGCATTATGTTTTCGGGTTGTCCGTCCGTCCGTCCGTCCGTCCGTCCGTCCGTCCGTCCGTCCGTCCGTACGTCCGTCCGTACGTCCCGTTTTCGTTCTCGCGATATCTCAAGAACCGGTGGACGGATCGATTTCAAACTTGGTGTGAGTGTACATATTGGGGTGACAATGATCTGATTAGATTTTAGGGGTCATGAGGTCAAAGGTCAAGGTCACAGGACTCAATATATATGCAAAAATGCCTCGTTCTCGCGATATCTCAAGAACCGGTTGACGGATCAATTTCAAACTTGGTTTGAGTGTAAAATTTGAGGTGGCAATGATCCGATGAGATTTTGGGGTTCATGAGTTCAAAGGTCAAGGTCACAGGACTCAATATATGTGTAAAAATGCCTCGTGCGATATCTCAAGAACCGGTTAACGGATCAATTTCAAACTTGTGTACATATCGGGGTAGCAATGATCCGATGAGATTTTGGGGTTCATGAGTTCAAAGGTCAAGGTCACAGGACTCAATATATGTGTAAAAATGCCTCTTGCGATATCTCAAGAACCGGTTAACGGATCAATTTCAAACTTGTGTACATATCGGGGTAGCAATGATCTGATTAGATTTGGGGTTCATGAGGTCAAAGGTCAAGGTCACAGGACTCCATATATATGCGAAAATGGCTTGTAATTGCAAAATTTCAAGAACTGAATGTCAGATTTCAATCAAACTAGGTACCTGAATGTATCATAAAGAGTCAACGTAGCCATAAAATGTTGGGGTCATGAGGTTGAGGTCAAGGTCACGGGACTCATTATACATGCAAAAAAGCTTGTAATGCCAAAATCTCAAGAACTAAATGTCAGATTTCATTCAAAGTTGGTACCTGAATGTTTTTTAGGGAGCCATCAAAGATTGGGGTCATATGGTCAAGGTCACAGGACTCAAAATATATGAAAAATATTTTTACAAATTAAGTCAGTGCATGTTAATTTGGGCTTGATATTAAAATCGCGTGATAGCGGAGGCATAATTTTCGATTGCGCGCAATCGAAGATCCATCTAGTTTTTGTTGTTGCGGATGTGGCATTAATACCAACCAACCAACACAACAAAATGTATACATTGTAACATTATGTACATCAAGTAACATCAAGTACAAACTTCAAAGTTATGATATATGCATGCTCGTACCTTGTCAGAAATAACCAACTCTACATGGGGGTTTTCTTTCATAAATCCGGCTTTGTACCATCACACCATTTATAAGGGGAACAACTAGCGGAATATTGACTGATTTGTTGGTCTAGCTCGTGCCATACTACAGTATATATAGATTTGTATTGTGTAACTATGATACCAATGAGTCTGTCGTCTCGACAATGTTTATTCTCCACAGCAGCTGAAACATGCACTGAGAATGTATTTTGTATCCAAATGTACATCAGTGAAGGGAAAAAATACAATTCTTTATCTTGTTTTAAAATGTATATTTTCCTCTACTTCCTCCTGTTGTGTTAAAAATTCCCCTTTTCCTCCGGTATATTATTAAAGCATATTCTGAAAGTAATAGCCAGTTACTTGGCAGAGTTGAACTCCAATTCCAATTCTAATTCCAATTTATATTTTATTTTATGATTTATCTGATCTAATGATATGACATTCTAAAATTGATGAATTTGTTGTATCTAGGTAATATACAGTATATTGCATTCATATCATGAACAGAGCTCACCAGTTGAATGCACTAACAAACACGTGCACAGTGCACACATACACAAACACACATACACACATACACATACACACACACACACACACGCACATGCACACCCACACACAAATCAACCTTGGAAGAATGGCGTGACTCAATTTTATTCTGTGTAAACAAAAAAATCCATTATACAGAGTGCTTGGATACGAGTATAATTATGAAAACAATTGATGGTGCTATTATATGAGGAGGGAGTAGACATTAATTATCGATGTATTTTTCATCTCCTCCCTGTATTAATTACCAACATGCATTGCTTAATAACACAGGCTTGTGCCAGTTGTGCGTGACATTTTGAAGGGAGTGTTCGGCTCTGGAAAAGTATTAACGTTTACAAGTCGTTTTTCATATCATTGTAGCTTTTTAACTTCAATACCAATGGTATAAAACATTACACAATTATATACATTTTGGCTCATTAGTTTGTACTTTTTATACTTTAAATGCATACATGGAATTGTATTTTATCAACCATAGAAGTCTAATAGAAGACCAAGTCGTATACACTTCCATAATGTAACTAGGGCTCCACATGGCCAGTGAAATAATTTCTGCCTTTTTTCTGGTGGCCCAAAAGAAAAAATTACTGGCCCCAATATTTTATTTTGATGAGTAAACTTTTTACTATTCAAAATATCACTATTTCCTCGTCAAATATGTGATAATAGATGAAGCATGACAGAAGAAAACAGGATTTTTCTAATTTTGTGAATGTCAGGTTGAAAATCTGCTTGCCTGTTTGGGCCACCAAAATATGACTTTTATACATTTTTCTGGCCAGAGGCCCCGAACTGTAAATTCACTGGCCCCCGGACCAGCGGGCCAGTGCGAGTGTCGAGCCCTGATGTAACAATTTCTAAGGTATCTCTGCCATTACAATAAAACCCCACCTTTTTCACTCTTCATTAAAGTTGAAGCCAGCAGAGTTGAGAATGATGTTCCAAATTTACAATATTTGTTATACAACGTCAAGTTTTCATTGATTATCATTATAAAAAAAAGTATTCATTGTGTTCAATTGTACTTAATGCATGTAGCCATGGAGAATAGAATGTAATTATTATCACATAAAACAAACATATATATATACGCATGTAAACAAATTGTGTACTGGTACCGGCTTAGTACACACGAATTGCCCTAATTGCAATACTAGCAACCGTTGCTGGTAGTGGTAGGATGCTAGGTTAAATTACTTTTCTTATTTGTTGGCTATCATCTGTATATTCTCGATAAATAAAGAAATACATATGGTGTGCCACTCACCCACTAGACACCATACATGAAAACTATGTTTTCTCAGGTGTCTATTTAACATTTTGTTTCCCTGGTATTCAACTTCACCGACAGTGCTCAACGTTTTTAGTTATTATATGCAGGTCATTTAAAAACAGTTGCATATATGTCTTTTTTGTGTGTCTCCGCCAGTGAGAAATTTGACAATTTATCTCCTGAAATGTTCAAAAGGGCCCCTGTAACTTTGAATAAAAACAATATTTTTGACTGGATGAATGATAATTCGCATTTCGCATCAGCCAATGTTCAGAAAGTTACTGATTTTAGGCAAGTTTGAAAATTAGCCCCCCTAATGTTGTTTTTAAAAACTTTTTGTACAGTTTAAACCTTCTGTTTATGTAGTTAATTATCACTTTTCAAATGTGATTATGATGTGTGTTAGTGGCCACAGATTGGGGAATGTGTTGTTATTTTGAGCAGGGAAACAAAATTGACCCCCGGAATGTCATACATGCAAAGTTCAAATTTAGAGAACTTGATCTTTGAATGAAGCAAATATTTAATAGACGCCCCTCCCCCCCCCCAAAAAAAAAACACACACACACACACACGCACACACGAATAAAAATAAACAACAAGCTTGAGCGCTTGAATAAGGCTGCTCGCCTACAGCCAAGGTAATAATGCTCCAAGCGCTTTGAGACTGCGCAATATAAATATGGACAATTAATCATTATTATTATTATTAACAACTAAACAAACAAAATCATGATAGCAAAATGTATCTACAATGAGTATTGATTTTATTTTATTTTATTTATTTATTTTTTTATTTTATTTTTTATTTATTTATTTTTTTATTTATTTTTTTAATTTTTTTAATTTTTTTTATTTCCACATTCAAAGTTTAAAATACAATGTAAAAGCAAAGAATACAAAAACATATCACAGTATCATGTGTTTTGTTAATCAGCGTGCTATACATAAATGTGTAAATCCGTTTGCAACCATTTGTCTCAATGTCATTCAGGACTGTCTGTTGCATGCACTGATAGTTGAGCAATATGACATTGACAATAATCATTTCATATAACAGGGATACAACTTTTTTTAATGACAAGGATTCAGTGTACAGCTTTAATACACATATGCTGGTTGCATGCATATCCTTGTAAATGTAGTTGTTTCATTGTTTGTACTGTGTGAGTATGTTTCATACATTAGAAGCTAAATTAAGCAGTTATGGTCTACAGAATAGTCCACAATAGACATCCCACCAAACACCTACTTTAAACCAACCACTGGTCTTTCAACCCGTGGGAATCCGGACAAGTTTCAAATCCCCTACACAAGAAACCAAGTCTACCAAAAGTCATTTTTTCCTGATGCAACAAGGATATGGAATTCCCTGCCATCAAATATTGTTGGAAGCACCTCCTTGGGTATATTCAAGCAGGAGGTGGCGCAAGTCAGGCTCCGCTGAGCCTAGCGATAGTACGATAATACGCCAATGGCGGTCTGTACTTAAATCGGAAGAAGAAGAAGAAGAAGAAGAAGAAGAAGCAGTTTATAAATTATATATATTGCTATTAGAATTTGCAAGTAGAAAATATATGCATAAATGCATGTTCAGTTCAATTTCATGCGATGTAGTCTATTTTGGGAGCCAAAACACATATTGCAAGCTTTGGATTTTAATTGGAACTCAGTATTGATGTTGTCTCGAACACATAATGTTATTGACTTTTGAAGTAATGTTATGTTTAATATTGCTCCTAAAAAAACAGATCAAACAAATTAGTTTTATGATCATGTGTTGCAAATGTGTTGAATGTATGTGATTTTTTTCCCCATTAATTTTTAGTAAAGGTTTTGAGCAAAAAAACCCCATTAATATGTTGAATGTATTTATGATAGTTTTGTTTTCATTAATTTTAAATGAGGTTTCTGAGCAAATGACACACGAGGGTAAAGAACAAATGTTTTATTTGGGCTTGCACATAATGGGGCATTGAATAAATAGAGGCTGCAGAGGAATTTGCAAATATAATTGAACAAAATATTGGAAAATTATGCCCATCATGTTTGACCTTCAGCAAAACAATTTATTACAGAAAGGTAATGATCAAACATATTAGGCACTAGATATATATTAAAGCAAAACAGTGAACAAAATACATAGGGGCTCTGGGCGAATTTGCCCCTGAAATGCCGAAAAGAGCCCCCGTAATTTTGCATCATAGCATTCAATGCAAAACACAGGCAAACTTGAAAAGTAGCCCCTGAAAAATATATATTATTTTTTTCCCTGGAGCAAAATCATTATTATTATATTATATTCTCCCGTGTCTTCCTTTCTTTGCACCAGGTTGTTCACCCACACAGAGAGGCTGGGTGGGCCAGAAAGAAAGAGTTGGTCGTTTGGAATTCTAAGAAAGAACACCGGGAGAGAGGGGAGCTGCATTCAACTCCCTCCGCTGGGTAGCGCCACAACGACATCACCATGTCGAACTCGACATTTGACATAGACGAGTGCGCGGCCAAGGGTATTATCCTGCCGCTGACGGACGAGTCGGGATGGAGCCACGGGTTCCGCGCCTTCATCTACCTTTTCGGGCTCCTGTGGAGTTTCATGGGCGTGGCCATCATTGCTGATATCTTCATGTGTTCCATTGAGGTTATCACGAGTCTGACGAAAAAACTAAAGATTGTTGGTGCTGATGGCGAGATCGAGGAGATCGAGGTTGGTATAATTGATTACATTTAAAAAATAATTTTAGTAGTTTATAATGATGATGGAAAAGGGCCTTGGAAGATGATTCCCTTCGTCAACCTGTTGAGACTCCAGTGGAGCTTCATAAGTGCCATTGAGGTTATCACGAGTCTGACGAGAAAACTTAAGGTTGTTGGTGCTAATGGCGAGATCGAGGAGATTGAGGTTAGTATAATTGATTACATTTAAAAATAATTTTAGTAGTTTATATGATGATGGAAAAGGGCCTTAGAAGATGATTCCCTTTGTCAACCTGGTGGGACTCCGAAGGAGCTTCATGGGCAGATATCTTCATAAGTGCCATTGAGGTTATGAGTCTGACAAGAAAACTAAAGGTTGTTGGTGCTAATGGCGAGATCGAGGAGATCGAGGTTGGTATAATTGATTACATTTAAAAATAATTTTAGTAGTTTATCATGATGATGGAAAAGGGCCTTGGAAGATGATTCCCTTCATCAACCTGTTGGGACTCCAGTGGAGCTTCTTGAGTGCCATTGAGGTTCTCACGAGTTTGATGAGAAAACTGAAGGTTGTTGGTGCTACTGGAGAGATTGAGGAGATCGAGGTTGGTATCAATTAATTTGATGTGGGTTACCTTGAAATGACGTTGTAGCCTATTTGGCATTATATTAAGTATACATAAAGTTAATTGTTGCCCTTTAATAATCGTCATTATACATTAATCCCTTGACTACAGGAACCGAGCGGGTTGTGTTACGAAATCTATGGGGATTTCAGAAACTCGTAGGGAACGGGTTAAAGACCCTCAAGATACTGTTGCTATCTATTTGGCATGATATAGGTTATTGTTGCATTAAATAATTGTCCTATTTAATGGGCATATTTTAAAGCCATTCAATGGAGTATGATAACCAGTAGAGCAGGTTGTGTATTGAATAAGTATTTAAAGGGGTAGTAAAGTTTTGGTAAGGCTGAACTTTAGTAACCAAACCTGGACTGTAACATTATAAACTAATAGTTATAACTCCACCATGCTCGAAATGTATACAAAATTACAAACGACTAAGTAAAAAGCCCGTTATCATTCAAAAAGAGCCATTAAAACACAAGAGGGCGCTTTCTAGAAAGGCATTGGTTTCAACCATTTTTCATACAAAATTATGCATGTGATGTTTTATTGAAATAATGATTAAATAGAGAGATCATCAACAACTATTTAAAAAACGCTTTTGAAATTTTTTGAAAAAGTGCAAGCATTTTTTTAATTTTTTGAAAAAATCATCTAATTATTTGGGCCCCAAATAATTATAAGATCAGATATATTTATTGATATTTCAGCCGTTTCTGGGTCGATTTTGACCAAATAAAGTTTATTCTGCCATTAAAATTGCATGTTCTCTCAAATTCGACACTCAGTTTTGCATTACCTCACAAAAAAATTGTGATGTGCAGCGCCCTCTGTACCAAAACTGAACTACCCCTTTAATGTCTATGGTGGGCACTTTTGTCTACCATGGATTGATACCTATTCAATAACCTATCACACGCTACTGGTTTTTGTCTTCCAAACTTGACTGATTGCAGGTTTTGGAAAATCTTGTTTGATGATGATGTGTTCGTCGTGTATTTTAAGGATAAATGTTTGGTATTATTGGGCATGGAAAACAAACGGTTTGTGAAGAAAGCATTTAACTGTAATGATCATCATCATCACCATAACCATCTCACAACGATCATTGTTTGTCTGTAGATCCGCGTGTGGAACGACACCGTTGCCAACCTGACCCTCATGGCCCTGGGTTCCAGCGCCCCTGAGATCCTCCTCTCCATCATCGAGATCGTCGGCAACGGCTTCCAGTCGGGAGAACTCGGTCCCAGCACCATTGTCGGCTCGGCAGCGTTCAATCTCTTCATCATCACCGCAGTGTGCATCGTCGGGATCCCGAAAGGGGAGATTCGGCGCATCAAGCAGATAAAGGTGTTCGCCGTGACGACCAGCTTCTCCATGTTCGCCTACATCTGGCTCTTCGTCGCGCTGACGGTGAGAGAGAAAAGTCCGAAACATTCCTTGCCCAATCGGGCAATTTAAAGGGATCTTGTAACTTTGTTGGCATACACATGCAGAAAGTGATGAATGGTCGGCAAAATGTGTAGTTTGTAATTTTTAAAATGTCCTCTTAATGTTGTGTGAAAATTTCGCGTTAAATGGATTTCATATGGCTGAGTAATGATAAAAAATGCAAAGTGATTAACTCATTGCACTGACTTTGTACACAGTTGTGACTAACCAGTGGATAGTTAAAAATCTGAGCACTTCAATTGTAAATACCTTTTTTACGAAAGGGAAATTTGAAAAACAAAAAACCTGTTCCATGCTTTTATTGGTAATACGAATACAACATTGTATGATTTTTAATTGTTTGATAATGGATGTTTTTAATTTGTTGTTTATTCCAGGTGTCATCTCCCAATGTTGTAGACCTATGGGAAGCCGTGCTAACGTTCCTTTGCTTCCCCATACTGGTGGTCGTAGCCTACATCATCGACAAGGACTTCTTTGGTGTCAAGGAACACGAAGTCGACATGGAGCTCGGACTAGGTAAGCAAAGAAAAAACATGAAAATTAACAAAAATTTGCATAATATATTTGCTTTGTTTTTTTGTGTTTTTTTTTCAATTTCAATCTTTCTTCCATTTTTTAGTTTGTATGTGCACTTAATTCTGCCAATTTGAATTTAGCATGTACATTTAAAATGCATATAACATGTTTCCCCCGCCCCCTCCTTCCCCAATTGTTGCAAACTAATCTTTGAGTTGATGATATATTCTTTTGTTTTATTAGTCTAACCTTGTCAATGAGTCTTGCATAAAGCTCATACAACTAATAAATGTACACTTTATTTTCCCACCTCAAACTCTAATGTCTTCTTTAGTGTGTACAGCAAACTTAAAAACCTACTCTAACATGTACACCATTCTGTAAAGCTTCCACAAATCTTACAGATCTGGAATACTAGCTTAGCGTTTGTCCACTCCTATGGTCCTTTGAATAGGTCCATATGAGTGGAAGAGAGCTAGCATATCTAATGACTAATTGTTATTTTGAAGTGGAAGCTTTGAAAGATGTTTTTAGTAATAGTTGCTCCAACTGATGGAAGTTGTCTGTTTCTGTAAATAGCCATCAGTCAGTACATTCAAAAGGTGATTTTTTTTTGCGAAGTTCATTATGTCATTGGTGCTGAAATCTTTAGACCTGTATGATTGATGTATTTTCCCCCATATTGTAGAAACAACAACTACTGTCGGCTATGGAACGTTGCAAGATCAAAGCTCACGTATGGATACAAACATTCCAGACAAAAATAAAACAACAAACATATTAGCTTTAACAATTTACGATTCATTCTAGTTAGTTTTATATTCTAGATTGTAAGAGCAGTGCCATATAAACTACAACCATAGTATGTCATTAAATGTTATTTATCATCAATATATGTGACCGGCTATAGCAAAACCCTGCACTTGTCGGACAAAATAAAAATGTAGATTTTCATACCATTAGAAGGCCTAATCACAAGCTTTCATTTGATGCTTTGTTCTAACAAATTGGTCAATAATTGGCGAAGATATGATTGTTTAAATTTTACAATCATAAGTCTTTTACACACATTATGTGATCTTAAAATGCCAATTTCTTCAAAACATGAATTACCGACAAGTGCAGGGTTTTGCTATATAGCCGGTCACATATATTATGTACAGTGTATAATATATTCATCAGTCAAATACAAAACAAGTTTTCAATCTAGAATGTAGTAGCACATGACGAGATACATATTTAATGTATATCATTTACAAATGCATGGAATACTTCATTTTTCCATTCATCATACAAATATAGTAAACCAAAGCAATGTAAATAAAATATAAAAAAATAATCCAAAATAAAGCAATAACTTATAATGATCTCAGATGCTGCATATTATTACTCCTGAATAAAAAGTATTTAAACGTTTTCATTTTCTTGGATTTTAATCCACAAAAATGTATCAGTGGCTATTATATGTAGTGTTCAAATGAGAAACACATATTATAATTGATGCACTAATCCTCAAATTACCACTTTTTAACTTCAAATAAACATCCATAAAATGGCAGATAAAAATATGTAGGTATTTTTTAATGATATGGAGTAAATAGTGGCATATATATTTTATGACTTTTAATAGTAAAACTAAACTCATTCACATGACTTCAATGCCACTTAGTATGTTCCACCAAAAGAAGTAATGTAGAACTCCCAAAAGCTTTAATTAATTGACACATAAGAGAACTTTTGTCCATACCAATGGCACATTTTTTGTTCTTGCAATTCTATTCATATAAATGTTATGTTCAACACGTGATGTAATTTTTAATGAAAGACACAGGATGTAATGTACAAGCAGGGAGGTGGTATTGTTTACTACATTTTTTACTACATTATGTTTACTACATAATTTCTCTATTATTCATATTCTCAATAACTAAGGAATTCAAATATTTTTCTTGACTACCATTAAAACAAATAAATAAAAGTGAGTACACACATGGGTTCTAGGCTATCGATTTCCAGCTTTAATAGGGGTATATCTTTGCATGATCTTCCAAATTGGTATTTTATTATGTAATTAGGTTTGCGTGTCTGTGTTTGTGTGTTTTTCTACAATGTAAGCATTGACAGGTACGAGTACTTAATAACAAATGCAAACTACATTAAAAAGGAATGCATCTACCTGTACAACAGTGTACACACACAGGATTACATAACCACTCCAGCTAATAGCCTGGGGCCAGCTCAAGTGAAGCATACCTCTAGAAGTCTTTAACTCGTTTGGAACGGATCCCAATAATAGTCTTGAGGCTTTCGAAGAATACCTATATATCCAAATCAAGTACAGTCAAACCTGGCTTAGCAACCAACTGTCTAGATAGCATCAACCTGCCTATATATATTGGCTACTGAAATTGATCCCCTGCAGAGATAAATACTGTTGTAGGACCTGTCTATAGAGGTCACCTGTCTACAGTGGCCACTTTTCTTGTTTTCCTTCAGGTGTTCACTATGTAGACATACATGTAGGTTTGACTGTAGTTTTGAAAGGGGTTAACATGTCCCTCAAAGACACATGAGACAAAGAAGGTCATACAATTTGTATTTTGAGGGTACTTTTCATGACGATTACGGTAGTGCCATTTATAAACCCATTGCCTATGGGAACCTGGTCGGCCCTGTTACTTTATAACTCTATGGGGATTGCACAATTTAGTAGGGAACAGGTTAACAAGAACTCTAGCTGAAATGTTAGTATGAATGCATCCAACCGCCGGGCTATTTGTGGCTTCTCAAGGGTTAAACTTGCTCAGGGTTATAATAGAAAGCAAGTTAGATAATTATGCATGGGATAGTAAGTCTACATTAACAAAGAAGTTTTTGTTGCGTTTTAGCTGTTCCCTATTAAAACTTGGATACTTCAAATTCCTTTGAATTTCTTAAAGACCTTGTGTAATATCTGGTATCTAGAACTAAATTTATTCTGATTTCAAATACCTTGTTTAGATCTTGTTAAGAAATAAGATGTATGTAAGAGTATGTTCCAGTTCGGTGAAAGTAAGTTATGCGAGATTTATTTCTAATTCTGCATAATAGAAAGGATTCGTCTACTGAAGCAAAGATATATTCTGGTTTATAAAGCGAAGATGTAATGCAAAAGCAATGAACTGAAGGACATACTACTTATAAATGCAGAGTTTACTCAACCATATACAGGTTTATCTAAAGGCAATATTATCTGGTTGTATTAAGTCTGTATAGGGTTTCGTGCATATATGTGTTTTGAACAGTAGAGTTGGAAAATAAACAAAAACATCAATATGTTTGACAAGTTTGACAAATTATGCACATTTAATAGCATTAATGTTTAACATTTTGATGTTGGTGTTTCCTTGAGTTTTATAGCAACATCCCTATCACTTCCTAAATCATTTATCATAGTACTTTACTTCTTTAATCAGGATTATTTAGAGAGCATTCCCAATACACACACACTTTTCATAGCAAAGTGATTGGCTATTCAACATTTTATCAAAATCATTTGGAAAGCACATCATGTAAACAGGAATAGTTTCAACTTTCAAAGCGTACTAATTTACTAATTTCATCAGTATTATTCTTAAAGCACACCCAATATACATAGATACTGTAGTGTCAATGGTGACAGTAGATTTATTATTAGGCCAGGAATATATTGCAGTGCAGGGCATGTATCTATTTTATTATGTTAATTTCACACTTTTTGCTTTATAAGCCAGTTTCTCAGCATATTAATCATTTACCAATTTGATTGATTAGAATTACTCAGAAAGCACACCTAATGTACATACATGAATAATGTTACAGCGATCACATATATTCAAAGCAAAATTATTCAGCCCTGAAATATTGCACTGAGGTACAGTATTCATTTTATGTAATTATTATGTTCACACACTTTTTGCCAAATGTGTAAAAAATTCAATTGACTTCTCTCACCAAGAGTCATCGACTTGGCACGATCGATTCAAGGCACGCTTTATTCTTCCTTTTCTTTGTGAACAGGAAGAAAACAAATCTATGAAATATTTCTATTTCAGTGCCCAATTTTCCTTGTTCTGTTTTTTATAGGTCAAGTTGAATTCTTGAATGTGGATCTATATTTCGTGCCCTTATACATGTACCATAGTAAATGGCACATTGAATTTCTGACTAAGATCTCAACAAATCTATACTGTATTCAGTGCGTTTTCTTGCCTCCTTAAAAATAATATTTAAAGCAGAGTTAAATGCTTAATTTGATTCTATTGAGATTGCACTGGCTTTCCCTGTATTATTTTCAAGTTTTCATGCCCTTTACATAAGGAATTAAATTTCACATTGAATTCCTGACTAAGATCGTATAAATCTATATATAAGTGCTTTTTCTTGCCTCCTTATGAATACAAAAATTCAAAGCCATGTTAAATGTTAATTTGATTCTATTGAGATTGCAATGGCTTTCCCTGTATTCTGTTATCTATCAATTCAAATCCATACAAATATACGTTCAGTGGCTTTTGAGTTGCCAACATATTTCCCGGCTAATTTTCTGGAAAGATTTTAGTGGCACAAGATTTGTATTCATTTTTTTTAAAAATCCAATTGAATTCATGATTCTGTATATATTCAAAGCTGAGTTAAATATTTAATTCCGTTCTATTGAGATTGCATTGGATTTCCCTGTTTTTCCTTTTCTATCGATTTAAATCCATACAAAAATGAATTAGTTCAGTGGCTTTTGAATTGCCAACATAATCCTCAGGCTAACTTTCTGGAAAGATTTCAGCGGCTCAAAGCGTTTTTTAAAAGTTTTATTAATTTTTTTCGTTAATCCAGTTGAATTCATGACTAAGATTCTTTTTATAATTCCACAGACTTTTCTTGCCTGGCTTTTATTTGTAAAATTAGTTTGTGACTAACATAGTGAGGATTGAAGGGATCTGCGAAACTTGAAAGAAATGTATAATTTGCACACTATGTCGTTGTTTTTGAAAGAGAAGGGCACTGAGTCAAATTTTGTTCTTTGGAGATAATTTTGTTCTTTGGAGATAATCATATTTAAAGTTAAGGAGCCATGTCAATTTTTGTTTTCGCTCTCTGTATTTTGTGATAAATATTTCCAAAATAAGAAATAGTTATTATCTGATAATGAACATAATGTCGAGGAGGCCTCCGACTCATAATATAGTATGCAAAGCTCAATTTAGCAAAAAATGTACTTAACGCCCTTTTCGCTCTTATCCATTGACATGATGTCTCGTTTAAAGATACAGACTCATTGATCAGGGGGGTTGTTTCACAGAGATCCCAAGTTGGACTTAAAAAGTATGGAAAGCCACTTGTAGCCTTGAATAAAATATATTCAAAAGCAAAACTGCAAGTATTTTTGACTTTTCATAAATTTTACATCAAGCTCATGAAATCTCCTTGATAATAGAACATATTAATAATTTGAATCAACATTTTATGCCTTTTAAAAGAACTTTTACTAAAAAAATGTAAAAGAAACTACTTTCCATAATTTTTAAGTTCAACTTAGAGTTAAGTTCAACTTAGAATCTGTGTGAAACACCCCCAGGTGCTGTACGTAGGCTGTATTCATGACTGAAATAACATTTGGCAAGAACTGTTTACTTTTAATACTATGTCGGTGCTAATTTTAGATTAATATCGTTTCATAGTAGTGTTCATTGAAACGGGTAGCAAAATATTGGCTTTATTCCAGTCCTGGATTAAACACACATGGGTTGAAATAATGAGGTCATTCTGTCATGGAAATCAGGAAAAAAAGTAGCAATTCATTTTCATTTTTTCAGTCAGTGAAAGTAATTACTTTGGAATAATGCCACGACCGATGGATTAACAAGAACTTGAACCTATGCATTATGACTAAATTGGGTGGCTGCTCTCTTTGATACTAATTTAATACTAAATTTGATTTATCCCTAGAAATAGATATTTGCCAGTCTTGTATAAATTACACAGGACCAACCATGTTCAAATAGGCACTGAGTTAAAAACTGTTTCATATTAGCACACATAAAGATAGGTTGATGTATTGGCTGTATTCCAATGCCCAGTATTTAGAAGTTAAAGGTAGTTCAGATTCGTCAAATCAGATGCGCGGCGCCATCTTGCGTACGCCTAGTTCAAAAGCCTAGTTCAAAATGGCGACCCGCTGTGTAGCATCCCCACGCTTGATGCCCTTTAACTGGCGAGGGAACATCGGGGAATGTTGCTCTCTGAGGGATTTGAATGCTATCGAGGGACTTATCGTCTTCCCCAAAATAGGACTTAAATTTTATGGGTTTAGGTACAAAACGTACAATATTTTTCTAGCCACTGAAAGCAATAAGATATTGTGGAATTTTCAAAAGTGATATTGTAAATATTGTAATCATAATAGAAATTATTTATCTCATCCAGGTAAATTTCACCCGCTTTTTGTGTATACACGTATGTATTAAGCTTAGTATGTATTATTGGCTTAAAAACAAATACTGTACATGAAGAATGTCTTTGGCATAATAAGACTAATAAGTGTTTATTGTCAACCCTATTCATAGCTGCCAACTGTTACGAAAAATTCGTAATTGTTACGAATTTCCCACCCTCTTTACAAAATTACGAATACTCCTTCTATAATTACGAATTTTGAAAAAAAAAAAAAAAAATTTGTTTTCACGTTTTTAAACGTATAGAGACAACGTTTAAACGTAAATCTGACCAAATCATACCTAGTAATTGTGCAAAAATGATGAAAAATAGGGCCATGGACGCCGGCCGCAATGGACTCCGGCCGCAATGGACTCCGCGCTTCACGCTCCAGAGCCCTAAATCGAGCCCTGGACCCCAGCTAAAGGGACTTCGCGCTCGTGATGTGTGCTTCGCGCACATGATATTCAGTTTTGCTTAAATGTTAAATGTTAATTTAAAATTCCAAATGTTGGCAGCTATGCCTATTGTGTAGGTGTCATGTAAAGAATGCTGTAAACATCCTCATACATGTACATTCTGTGACTCTTGGAAAATTATTTCCAGTGGTATAGCATTTGAAATGGATAGCACAGCAAGGAATTTTGTCATAGGTGTACGTACACACATTCTCATGATCAATAGGCACTCTAGAACACTCACTCTTCAGTGAAACATACTGCATTAAGTTTGATTCACATAAATAATTCAATGTTTGTACATTAGCTGCAATATGAAATAAGTGATCATATATATGAATCAGGAACAAAACAGCAATTAATTCCAGATTTTAAGTCAATGAAAACAAAGACATATATTTAACCACACATAGGGAAATATTGGGTGTGTAAACAGGTTTGGCTTATATGTAAATTACCCTCCCACATCAATTGGCTGTAATGAGAAATAGTTGATCATGGACTAATATAGAAATCAGGAGCAAAACAGCAATTTATTCTAGTTTTTAAGTCATTAAAAATGATGACTTTTAAACATGCCTCAAACAGGGACATATTTGGGATGATTGTACAATATAAACACAGGGAAATTGACTAATTGAGGGCTTGGCACGAAATGTTTAAAACATTACCATCCCTATGTAGTATGTACTTGTCACGAGTTGAACTTGAATGTTGTTTTTTTCCGATCGGGGGAAAGTTAGGGCCTTTGAGAGTACCTAGTACCACAGATCAAGGAAATGTTATGAATTTCATCTTACTCAGGTTAAATATAGTCATGATGGTACCGCATTGTCCAAATAAACCAATTTCAGACACAAGAAATTACAAATCTAGACAAACAGAAACACAATTGGCCTAATGCTATCTAGGTGAAGAAAACATAATTTGATGTAACGCCTACCTTGTATGTTATACAAACATCATGTACAGTCATATACTGACTTGTCCATATTCAGGGCCGTAGCCAGGAGCCAGGAGTAGCCAGGCCTCTGGCAGGGGTTCAGGGGGCAGAGCCCCCAGAAGCATTTTAAATTGTTGCTTTTCAAAGCCTCAAAATCAAAACTACCGGCTATCAAGCAAAACAAAAAGAAATTAAAAAAGCATGATGGGGGGGGGGGGGGGGGGGGGGGGGGCAGGCTCGAGACCAGGAGCCCCCTTGCTATGTCAGTGTTCATATTGTTTCATATGGTGTGTTGTAGGTGAGTGTGAAAGTGGCTAATGATTTGTGGCTATTTATTGACATGACATGGAAGATTGCTTCATATTGACCTTGATCTATAGTAGTTGTAATATTAAAGGGGACCACCGGGCAAATAACACATTACTACATGTTTTGGTACTGTTTTGTGATATCAAATAGATACCTAACATTTTGCAAAGGGTTGAGTAATTCATAAACAAAGCAATTAATTTCCACCACTTACGGAACCACTACTATTTCCTGGTTCCTGGTTTGCGAGTGCGCCAATTCTACTCACGCGTACGTTTGTAGGCAATATAATTCTGAGCGATTCGCTTGCTGCACCCCGGGTGGTCTACACAATTCAGACCGCATAAACGCATGCTTTAGAATGGTGATGCGGTTTCCAATTATATTTTTTATTCTGCAAACATATTTTTGTGAACTTGTTGATGGAATGGAATACTAAAGATGTTACCTTTCTATTATACAAATATTAGTTTTGGGTGGTGGTACCCTTTAATATCCAGCTTTAACTCTGTACACAGTTTGTTTCCTATCACAAATCACCACGGGCGTCAACAAACATACATTACGTGTATTATGTCAGAAAATATCCTTCTGTTTTTATTCCTTCTCGTTTATCTTTAATTACTTCCTGAACTGAATGCTGATTTAAATTTATACCACACCGTGAAATTAGGTAGCTAGGCTTGAACAAAAATGTTCAAAAGCGGTTTTTAAATAGTTGTTAATGATCTCTCTATTATCACATTAAAACATCACATGCATAATTTTGTATGAAAAATGGATGAAACCAATGCCTTATTAGAAAGCGCCCTCTTGTGTTTTAATGGTGCTTTTTGAATGATAACAGGCTTTTTACTTAGTCGTTTGTATTTTTGTATACCTTTCGAGCAAGGTGGGTTTATAAATATTAGTTTGTTATGTTACTGTGCAGGTTTTGGTTACTAAAGTTCAGCCTTACCAAAACTGTATTACCCCTTTAATGACCAGTAATTGTAAATTTGTTAATGTTTTTTTTTTGTATTTGTATGCTTTCAATGCATCAAGTTCAAATGAAAACTTGACGTTCCGATCACTCCTTTTAAATTAAAATACCTGGTTGTGTAGATCTATCTAGGCTACAGCCTATTGATCGCAACCCTGAACTTACTGTTGAACCACTTGCTGATTGTCAAGTAGTCTAGTCAACTGTCGGGTCAGGCTGACGTACCAGTAATTATCTAGATCACGCTGGGTGCAACAGAGTTAGGATCCCAGTTGATTTGGATGCTATCAATGCATATAATATCAAATAAAAAACTTGTCATTTCAAACATACTTTACCTGGTTGTACTATAGATCTATCGAAGGTACCTATTGAGTGCAACCCTGGATTTGTGGTTGAACCAACAGCGAACAAAATGCAAGGGGCTCAAGGTGATTTAGCCCTCGAAATGCCAAAAAGAGCACCTGGAAATTTGCACATTCACAATGCAAAAACAAATGCATATAACATTTTTTTGAGTGCTTAAAAGAATAGCCTCTGAAAAATAAATTTCAATTTTGCCACTGAACCGCTTGCCATATGTCCGGTAGTCTAGCTAACTGTCAGCCTACGCTGACGTACCGGTAATTATCTAGATCGCGCAGGGTGCAACAGAGTTATGATACCGCTGCGTCATACTGAAAGGGGAACTGTCTCAGACTTCATTGACGCCATCGATTCGACCGAGACCCCACGGCAAATGAAGCGCAACACACAAGTGACACAACACACAACATATGAAACATATTAAAGGGAATCACCAGTGGCAAAAATAATCCTTTGAAATCTAAAAATGATTGCTTTTGTAATCTATTCCACTAGCAACTATAGAAATACATGTCATGTGTTTTCTAAAATGTACATTTTCTAAACTTTATAAACAGAACTAATGAGAAAAAAACAGTCATGGGTCTGCAGAACTGGCCAGTTCTTTCGTTATATTAGTTCCTAGTTCCTAGACAGTTAATATAGTCCTCTTCTGCAGACCCATTAGCACATAATTTAGTACGATGATACATTGTTATAAGTATAACAATATACTAGAAACCTGTACCATTTTCTGTAACTTTTGGGCGGAATAGACTACTGCAATTGTTGTTTCATTTAGTAGAAAATTATTTTGGGGTGATGGTTCCCTTTAAACACTGAGGAACCAATTAGGTGCAGGAAATCTTCCCTTTCATAGTTTCCTCCCTGGCAGGGTGTTACCATGGCAACCGTAGATGGTTTATTGAAGGTTGTACTTAGGTTGGCTTTGAGGTCATGCCATTTTGGATGGGCCTGGCTTAGTCTGATAGCGGGCCTCTACTTTAAGTTCTTTAGGAAAATTAAGATTAGGTTCATACTTAGATTGTGCATTTAAAGTTTGTGTTTTATGAATGAACTAAATCAGTAGGGTTTTTTCTTTTCTGTTGTAAATTGAATTGTTATTTGTACGAATATGTAAATTATTTGCTTCCTAGATGATTTGCATTGATTTCTCCCCCAGTCATGAACATTTGCTGTAAATTCTTTGAAGGAAAATTTGTCAAATTGTCTTGTCACCATTCATGTGCATACACTACATGTATGAAATGTGAAACTTCACTAGAAATTTGTTCCAAATTATTCTTGTGTAAATATGACTTACCTACATGTAGTATGTTTGCATAGTACACGTAGCTATGTATCAAATTATAAATATGTTCTGCGGAGCATGCAGACATCTTTTGTCTGGCGGCGTTGTCGAGGAAAGGCAGGACATTTTACTGTTGTGATCCAGGGTTTCATTGAGACAAGAATGTTAAGTAAATAAAACGAATTCCAAAGAATTATCAGATGAAAAGACTTCTGTTAGAAAAAAAACACCATGTAAGTTTTGGTTTTACTTCTGTTCGAAATGACAATACACACATTTTGTCATTAGATGGATTTGGGGCATTATTATCAAGGTACAAAGAATAAAGTTAGGTTGAATAATATTTGGATAAAAAATACCCTACAAATCCTATTGCAACATGTTCTGCCTCTTTGGCAAGATTCCGAGTGTCTGTAAATTAGACTAGTGCTACTGTTGGATTTATTGTTGAGAACACACAGATATTTGGGGAGGCTATACTTCCAAGCCTACTAGCATTAAACTGATTTTCTGTATATCACTTCTGGATTGAAATCGATGAGAAATTGTAATGGATGTATTAAATTTGGGGGACTCTTTTCACTTGCTCAAGATATGAAAATACACCTCTAGAGGTTTGTTAATTTTACCAAAACTAAATAGTAAATTATTGAAGCCCCTTTTGCACTCCTTTACACTGAATCAGTATGTACTAGACAGGGAAAATATAAGGCCAATGTATTTAGGGGGCTACTTTTCAAGCCAGTCTTCATCAACTCCATACATTTATATTCATAGAATTATGTCATATTACAGGGGCTCTTCAAATGATGAATTTTAAGGTGCTATTTTGTGCATATCGGGAGCGAAATCACCCTGAGTTACCTTTAGATGTATTTTGTTGTCATAGTGAACATGAGATATGACATACTGAATGTGTATGACATCACTATCAGGAACTGATCCTTATCGTGTAGATCTTATCATGAATGTATTTAGTTGCCATAGCAACAGGTTGTGAAGATGACCTTTGTTGATAGATTATGACATCATAACTGGTGGTGAATCTTCCTGTATCGTTACATTGTATGTGTTTCTATTTGAAGGGACTTTTAGTAACATTGTACAAATCCTCAAAATCCAATTGGAATTCTAGTGGTTCCCTAATATACCTTGGTGTACTCGTTTTAACAATAAAAGCATGGGACAGGTTTCGGTTTTTCAAATTTCCCTTTCGTTAAATAGAATTTTTGCGATTGAAGTGCTCTTAACTGCTCTTAACTCGGCCATGTAACGTCCATTTAACTCGAAATTTTCACACAGTACCCAGTGGACATATAAGATAACAACAATATAAATTGTATCAACCATTTATCACTTTTTGCACATGGCAACAACATTACTACATCCCTTTAAAAGTTTAAGTCATGCAACACTAGAAATACATTTGTTGTTGCATTGTGGCAGACAGGCAAGAAAAATCAAGATTTTCCACATTCTGGTGGTCCCAAACAAATAAAAACAACATGGAAATGATGTGACATTTGGTGGCCCGTTTGGGCAAGTGGAATTAAGTATCAATTCAATTTGGTGGCCCAAAGCTAAATTTATAGTTGCCCGGGGCAAACAGGCCTGTGTTATTTTCAAGTATTAGATAACAGGAGGTATGGTATGCTGAATGTACAGTATGACATCACTGTCAGGAAATGATCGTTATCATGTCTTTAGTTGCCATAGCAGCGTGTTGTGTAGATGACCTTTGTCGATAGATAATGAAATCATACCTAGATATCTATCTTCCTGTCGGTATGTGATTCTGTAATTGAGTCATGTTTACTTGCCCTGTTCCTTTGGATCTTTCTTTGACTTGACAGATACTGCCTTAAATTGTTTCTCCTTTAATTCTTTTGTGTTTATGATTAAATTTCAAATATCTATGATTTCCCTCAATGGTTGGAACATCGGTTTAGCAATCCAGGGGGCTCGGTTTAAATGCTCATTTCATTTATTTTATTTATTTCTGGGCAGTTTCCTCTATAATTGAATTTAGAGTTTTGTTTTTTTATATTTCTATGACTGTGTTTATGGTCAACTGGTATTTAACGTCTTCCATCAAAGGTCAAAGGTCATGCATATCACCTTATTCGTCAAAATGAGGAATAAAATGTCTAGTTATCCATCATAATTTGATCTTCAAGTTGTACTTGCATACAGAAGACGCACAAACCTCAGCGCAAAATATATCTCCCATTGGGGGATATATCCTTAATGTCATTATCATCCCTTTTAATTCATCAATAGATAACACATCATATATGCTAGGCACAGGAGCAGGTCAATTAAGATATCTCCATGTTTGTTTTACGTTACCTGGGCGACATAACAACATTCTTCCGTTTTACAGACTATCCCCGGCCTCGGGAGGGTTCGCTAAGTCTAATTTTAGTCTCGGCACTTAATTACTCTCATGAATCCCTCCTCAGAACTCCTCTTCTTCTTGTTTTAAAGGGTAAAGCCATAAAAGCTGTTCGTTTGTATACATCGTCTGTTGAGAAAGAAAGGGCGCTAAGTCACCTTTTGCACTTGAGAGATGAAGTCATGTTTGAAGTTTGAAAGCTATGTAGAAACCAATGCAGCTCTCTTGTTTATTTTTGATCAATATTATCAAAATTAAAAATAGTTATCACCTGAAAATTTCACGTCATGTACAGTGGAAGCTTTGACCTACAAAAGTGCACCCATAACTCAATTTAACAACAAATTGACTTATCACCCTTCTCACTCTCACCCCACCCGATGACATGCCGCATGTGGCTCGCATCCCGCACACACATGTGTACGTTGCTAGTATACATTGTCGGGTGAGAGTAAGAAGAGCTTTAAGCCAATTTTGAGCTAAATTGAGTTCTGTATAATAATAATAATAACTAGCTGTACCCGCGGAAATCCGCGGGTTTGTGTGAGAGAAAGGCGATAACGACATAACGACACTTTAAAACTATACTATTCCCATAGCCATCATAGTGAGACAAAATAGACACGGGCAACTAAATCCCGCCCCACAACCCGTCGGGGCCCTGGTCAACAATATACATCCGGCCAATGTATAACAAAATCATGATGGTTTCAGTATCCATGCACAGTTATCCCCCATATTTCATAACTATGGTCCACTACATTCGTGTTCTTGATAATATAGTAGCTTCGCCGCTGCCCCCCCCCCCCTCCCCCCCCCCCCCCTCCCCGCGACTCCAATTGCCTGCATGGCACATAACCTCGTGTCTTCTAATCCGCGGGGTTTTTTTTTCAGTGAAAAGCCATCACGATTTTAAGAACACAACGACCTCTGAAACTAATTTAAAACGTCCCTATCCACATGGTTTAAAAACGAAACAGATACAGGCGTGCTTCCCCTCCCCCACCCCGCTCTTTTGCACATGTCATTGCGATACATCCTTTCAGTGAACATGATAAACCCGACCCATCGGATATCCCCGGTACACTCTGTTTAAATGTTACAAATAATTATAATAATGAAAATACGATGAAATTGTATGCATGACAAACTTATCAAATACAAACACATGCGCTTGATGCGTTTTCGTTGTTTTATTTTTTGTTGCGAAGTTAGTAGGCAGGTAGGGGGGGGGGGGGGTGATCGCCTTTTCCCCTTTTCCAAATCTGCAGGATTTTGTCCTAAAAGTTTGATTTCCAATTTCAGTATCATCCCTTGTTATACGTTTATCATAATGTGAAACCCGGGGATATATTGCGATGGAGGGAACGCTTACAGCTGTCTCTTCATGCATTTAATAAAATGACACTCTTTATAATCATTTTGTATTATCAATCCTGAGCGAATTGCGAGATGGTGGTTGTAACACATCTTGCCACAGGGTGGCGATACTGCACATTATATCATGGAGCGATTTTAGCAAGATTAGCCGATGCCCTGGTCAATGTATAAATACGAAAGAAACTCCCCTCAACCATTGTTCCCCCCATTCTATATTCACTTCAATGCACAATTGCACCGTGTACAAAAGGATTAGCTCGCTCGCTCAGCTGTGTACAAAGCATGTGGGCTCGCGAATAACACACGCAAAACAACGATGACGAAACTATTGAACTAAGCTACTATTACACTCGTTGTCGTTACAGTGCGTTGTCAATTTCAAACTTACGGATCATATGGACCATTTGCGTGATAATAATAATTTATATTTATCCAAAACTGGACAGTTTTGCAACTCGTAAACTTTGAATTGTTTCGTAATATATATCTTGCTTTTTAAACTCCGTTTTATATTCGTCAAACAAAGTTGCGGCGGTAAATCGGTAGTCATTGCTCGGCGCCTTAACTTTAGCAACCGCATTGCTGACTTTCCCTTTTCTTCGATCTGGAGGACGACCACGGGGCGGGAGCGACTCGGGAATACCTTATTGTCCTCCGCAAAACGTATATCCTTCGATCCCGACGGTCGGGGAGTCGCCAAATTCTCGGGGTGACGATATCTCGAGTGGGAGGCATTTGGGGGGTTGAAGCTTACCGTATTAATATAATAGATAAGGTATTTATAACGCGCATATCACATATGTCTCTATGCGCTGTAAGAAATTGAAATAGAAGAAAGAAAGGTTCAGCATACTATACTGCGTATTAATTACTATATCAAGTACAACTGAAAGGTGCTATCCCAGAAGAGTGAACATGTACATAAAATAGAATAAAAGGAAATCAAATACCATATTGTTGGTCAGAGCCTCCTCTAGATGTGATGCCAAATATTTAGAAAAAAAAATAACCATTCATACAATTCTCATGAATCAGAAATAATAGAGACCAAAAATGGGTTCAAGTACAAATCTCCCAAATCGAACATTATTATCTCTGAAGTACAAAAAGGGATTTAGTGCCCTTCTCTTGCTCAACCGACGACCTTATGATATATGTAGATGGTGAACATTGGGACCGTATGTTATGGTGTGTTATGAGTGACTCCACGAGTGTGGTTGCTAGGTATGGGCTAATGAGCGCAGAAGGCCGGGTAGGAAAAGGGGAAAGTGGGTTTGTGGTGATACATTTGATTAATCAGATTACATATCCACTGCTGATGTATTAATCATTTTAAGCTCTCTTGACACCATTTGAGGTTATGAAAAAAATATTGTGAAATTGAAATTTACTGAATTACAGTCAATCCAAAATAAACTAGATACTATATTTTAATCAGTCGCCTCGCATTTATTGCAAGCATTTTTTCATAAATTTATTTGCATTCACATATATCCGTGTTGTAATTCTTAGTAATTAAACAAGGTGCATTATGGGATTGAAAAGGGGCAATGAGTAACTATTGGATACAATTGGAATAATCAATACATGAATGCCTATATACAGTGTACCCAAGAATTATTTGGACACCTTGAAAAAATCGCTTTAATTTAAATGATGCTAGAACAAATTTTGAAGAAAATGTTTGGTAAAAAGCTGCCTAAAATTCATTGTATGTGTTTATTAGATGCTGCTTTGTTGAAATCAAGATAAAATATAAGACCATTTTTGAAAAATTATCAAAATAGTTAGTTTCCTATTTTTCAGGGTGTCCAAATAATTGTTGGTTACACTGTATATAGAAAATATGTGTCAAGCACCTTTTGACTATGCATGGCTAAAAATTGGTACTAGCCCGCGGACCTAGGACCACTAACAAATTAGCTTTGGGCCAACGAAATTACATCAATCCAAATTTTACCTGCCCTGGTGGGCAACAATATATCACAGAGTTTTAAATGTGTTTCATTGATTGGGGCCACCAGATTCAGGTTTTGGGCTACTAAAATGTGAGAAATAATGGTTTTACTTGCCGGACTGGGCCACAAGTAAACAAAATGTAATCTCTAGCATTGTACTTTCACACTGTAAGTTGGAAGCATTTTGGGTTTTGTAGGTAGCATAGATTTGCAACTGTACGTGCAGTCCGTGAAAACTGTACAATTAAGTAACCATGCAATTACACGTATACAGGAAATTTGTTGAGCAAACAACCAAATGATGGGAGTGTGAAAGGATGATACATCTATTTCTGACCAAAAAAGGTCTATCATATATTCTCTCTGTTCTTTGAGGAGAAGTGACAGATGACTCGCTATCTAGACAGGAAATTAAAAGATAAATAAAATGCAAACATTCATTTGTATGCAATATATATGATGATGCATCTAATTCTGACCAAAAAGGTCTTTCATATATTGGCTTTGTCCATGGAGAAGCTTTTACAAATGACAAATGACCCGTTAGACAGGAAATTAAAAGATAAGTAAAATGGAAACATTAATTTGTATGCAATATTACGCAGCAAATTTGTTAAACAATAGCATTTTTACAAGTGATCAATTTGAATACTTCTGACCAAAAACATGTCTATCATAAATTTGCTTCATTCATCAAGAATTCAAAGGGACAGAAGACTTGTTACACAAGAAAGTAAAACAGAAATAATCTTCAAATATTAATTTGTATGCAATATATAATTTATTCAACATCAAATGTGTTAAACAATATAGACTGTATATATAAATTGTTACCAGTGATGAGTTTGAATACAAAATGGTTCATTTTCTTCTGACCGAAAAAACATCCATCATCTTTTCTTCCTTCATGGAGAAGTCGAAAGTGACAGATAACTTGTGAGGCAGGAAATTGGACGCGAACTAATCTGCGAGCATTAGGGCGATAGATCACACTCTCTTCCACAGTGTGATCAATGAAATATTTTTAAATGGAATAATATTACACATCGAATGTGTTAAACAATATAGACTGTATATAAACTGTTACAGTGACGAGTTTGAATACAAAATGGTACATCTTCGTCTGACCGAAAAAGACATCTATCATCTTTTCTTCATTCATGGAGAAGTCAAAAGTGACAGATAACTTGTGAGGCAGGAAATTGGACGCGAGCTAATCTGCGAGCATTAGGGCGAAATATCACACTCTCTTCCATGGTGGGAGTGTCGCGCAAAGGTCAGACGTGATCGAGTCTGTCATAACTGCCCATGTATCCATTATCCTGGTACCAAAAAGGTTTAACCCATGCACTATCAAGACATGTAGAGTCGAACCTGTCTATATATTGAACACCCAAGGAAGACAGTAAAGCTGCTTTTTGGAGACTGTACAGACTGGTTGATACATACATGTACATGTTTATTGAGCTTAGGATTCAAAATAAATGGTCACTACTTAAAGGTGGCTGCTATAGAAAGGTGGCCACTAACACATGGTTTACGTACTGTATCTAAATGGCAATGATGTGGCATACCGAATATATCCATGGAATTTATTGAAGGGTTAATATAAAGCAAACTTAATTCCTGAATCTTAAGACAGACGAGGCTGGCGCCCGTATCCATTCCAATATCCCTAGGCCATAAGCAGTAAAAAGCTACATGTGAGGGGTCCTGCATTTAATTTCCCATCTCCATTCTATGTTATTAAAGCCTGGCTAGTAGGCAGTGGATATCATTTTTAAAGTCATTGGTGTGGCCTGGTCTGAGAGTGAGACACACGCATAGAATCTACCAGCACTTGGAAGTGCACATTCTCAACTCCCAGGGGAGTATTCTCACCAAGCTACCTTCACAGGTGCACCCATGCTTCTTAAACACCTTCCATTTCTACCCATATACTGTACACCTGGGTAGAGAGCCACATGTGTAGATAAAGATTTTCACTGAAGGACAAATGTAGATGGGCATAGTTTTGTTTTAAACTCCGAACCTGACTTTTGGAAGGCTCACGCTCTACCAATCTTGATGCGCTCTTTCCAGAAAAGGGTATAAATGGAAGTTAGAAAACACCGCATTCTATACATGTGTAAAACTGAGTGTACTTGTTTAGTTTAGTGCTAAAATAAATACTAGTAAGTGGAATGCATTTCTTTTTTTCTGGACTGTAGCTTTGGTATGTACATTGACCGTAGGCTACCACAATATTTGGATAAGACCCAATAGTTAGTTTGTCCACTCAATACCTGTTATCAATTGTGGATGTTTTATTACACCATCAACAGATAAGGTATCAGTAAATGGCGCTTAATAAAGTGTACTCTTGGTCTTGTTTAACCTATAGTTATATCATTCTTCCAACTGTACTCTGTAGGAGTGTATGTTTATTTAGTGAGGACATTCTTTTGCCCTTCACTGTAACGAAGGTTAACCACTGGTCCTGGTTTTCTGTCAGTTCAGCTCCGTATACGTTGCCTCAGGACTCCTGTTTTGCCGGTCAAGAGCCAGTCGGAAATAATTTGAGGCCGATTCAACATGTTGAATCGGCTATGACTGAGCGAAACCGACAATCGCTTTTGTTCCCTTTAACAGTGGAGTTCAATACATGTTGAGTCACTAGAATAAAACAACAACTGTTGCATAGTACATGCAGGAGAATTTCAAGACAGACAAATATGGCTTCAAAAACATAATTTAAATACTGTGAATCATTTATTACCACAAACAAAAATTAAGTCTGATGTTTAACTCTGTTGTTGCAAATAGCTTGCTTTAAAATGATGATATTTTATATAATTTTTATAGACACAATGGACATATAATACACATATTTGCCCATACGTGTATATTGACATTGAGTTCACATGTAACTGTCCAAATTGAAATTCTAATTACCTGAACGCATGATTGAAATATAATCACCAGGCATACACAAAGCATATATACTAGCATTGTGATAAAAAATATCTGGGCTAAAAACGTATGGGCAAAATTTCTGTGTGTAGAAAGATTATGTGCTACGCATTCGCGGTAACCAAAACAGAGGCGACCTGAACTAAAGAATAATTTATGGGACATTAAACAATTAATTTGTCTCGTCCAGTAGCTATATAGCGGTACCTGTACATGTACAATTGGTACATAGAACGGTTTCTACAATTTGTTCTCTGTGGACATATGTATTTCATTGCATTGATTTAAGGGCATCAGCCCATCAATATTTGTAAACAGTCTCTACAAAATGTATTGATTTTAAATATTTTTTGCAGCAGCTGCGCACGGATCGAGATGCATCGACAACATACTTTATTTATGTGCATGCCTGCCTTGTCCCTGTGAAAAACTAAATATAGATATATGTTGATATCTTTTTATAGATGGAAGAGCTATATAATGTTGTGAAAATCTGTGGTGAAGGGGGGGGGGGGGTGAAATATTTATGCAGCAGCTGCATGGATGAAGGTGAATGGACATCATACTTTATATGCATGCCTTGAGCCTGTGAAAACAGTACATTGTACGTCGATATCTACTGTAGATCAGTTTTTCAAGTATTGTGAAAATATTCTTTACTCTAAAAAGAAGAAAAAAAACATTCAAAGACAACATTATTTATGTGTGTGCCTGTGAAAACAACAAATAGTGTTTACGTTGACATCTACTTTAGATCAAATGTTGATAAAAATGTATAATGTTGTTTTTCAAATGAAATATAGTACAAATCAGTCGGATTGATTGGGGGGCACGCAGATTATTGAAAAATGAAACATTTGATTGAATCTCAGTGAAAAAAATACTCAGTGCTCAGGGTGATTAAGCCCCCGAAATTCCCTAAAGTGCCCCTGAAAAATATAAAAGAGCCCCCAAAATGTATTTTTAAAAAGAGCCCCCTAAATTTATAAAAAGAGCCCCTGTAATGTATAAAGACAAATTTCAGACACTTGATTAGATAAACAAATGCAAACCTTCCACTCCCTCATCCCTCATCACTTTCACCATCCATTGATACGGTATCTGCCACCATCCATTGATACGGTATCTGCCACCTTTTGTCCCCCTCGGCCTTTAACAACTGGCATGTCGAGGTATGAGTAGTACTAATCTAATATACGCCAGCATAATATTATATTGTTTATTATTTTTGGTATTTAATTATTGGGGGGATGGGGAGGGGAGGTATTTGCCCTGATTTTACTGACAGTTGGGGTGCTTAAGTTTTATGGGGGCTCTTTTTGGCATTTTGGGGGCTAAATCGATAAAATCGCCCAGCTGTGTATTTTTTAACTGGAGTGTTGTAACCAGTAAGGCTTGATCCAGATGATAAACAAATACATTACTTCCACTCTTTCATTTCTGTCACCATCTATCGATACAGTATATATGTTATACCTTTTGTCCCTCTCAGACTGTAACAACTGGCTGGCAGGGCTAAATATGATTAATACTAATCTAATATACACCAGCTTGTATTACAAGTAATGTACTCGATAGCTGAGGTGTCATGTGCAAAAGCATTTTTGTTTTGTTTTACTTTTCAAGGTTAAAATACTCACTCTGAGAAATGTTTTGCATCAAACTCTACAAATTTACAGAGGCTCTTTTAATTTATGATTTTTGAAAGCTCTTGTATGGTTTGCAGGGACTCTTTATGATTTAGGGGCTCTCTTTGTATGATTTTGAGTGTGCTCTTATACTTTTTGGTGGCCTTGTTATGGGGAGTGGGCTCTTTTATTATGTTTTTTTTGTTAGTTATTTGTTTGATTTTTTTTTTGGGGGGGGGCGGGGGGGGGGGGGGGGGTGATCTTTTTGGCTTATTGGTTGGGAGCTTAATCACCCAGAGCATCATCCGCACTGATAATGATGGTTGAAATTTATGATTTTAGGGGGGCTTTAAAAAAATCATTTTAGGGGCATTTTTGGACAATTTGGGGGCTTAATCACCCAGAACCCCCACATATTTTGTTCACTCTAGCAAGTACCTTTAATGGAACATCAAGGTGATGACAAGAGCGAGAGGAATGTGTGCATCATCCCCACTGATAATGATGGTTGAACTCATCTCCTTAATGGCTTAGATGGAGCCTAGCTGATTGGGTCATATCTCATTCACTCATCGACTGCATTCACACAGGACTAGAGAGTTTAGGGAAATCTTTGGCATATCCACTTTATTAAAAAATGACAAGTGTCTATTACTGTTATAGAGAAATACTTCACACAGGACTAGAAAGTTAGGGGGAATCTGCAGCACGCCTTTAAAATACATCATCATTTTATGTTTGAAGACTGTTTATTACATTAATAGAGAAATACTTCACACAGGACCAGAAATTTTGGGGTAATCTTGGGCAGGTCTACTTATTTTCAATAGTGAATTGAAAGCGTGTTTATTAGGGTAATACAGAATGAAAGTTAGGTGATAGGTGAGAAGAGTGAAAGTAATTCTTCCTACCCAGATTTACAGATTGTCAATTGATGCAAAATTTCTTACATCTTTAGACAAAGGAAATAATGTGTCATACACTTTGCCTTTGCCTAGTCAATTTCAATGATCAAAAAGTCTCAACGTTGCCAATTTTTATATTGCGGGTCTGGGGAAATTATGTGGATCACCCTAATAATAAAAATGGATTCATTCATCACATAAATAGCTTGGATACTGTCCAGATAATGCTATCATCTCATTCACACATTCTATGTATTTTTTTAGTAGAATCTTAGAGAGTTAGTGGCATGTATTTATGTGAAGAGATGTTCTAAGAGTGTGTCATGAATGGTGTTTGTATCACATTAATACAGAGTGAAAGTGATGAGATCAAAAGTGAATTAGAAAACGTGTGCCTCATCCCTGATGGTGATGACAGCTCAATTCATCACCTTAATGGCTTGGATGTGGCCCAGGCAAGCTGAGGGTGGCCTCCTCATTCATGCAATTACTGCCTTCACACATGACTGGGGAGATTTGGGGATTCAGGGGCAGCTCTGCGGAGACTCGCCTTGCATCCACACATGACACATTATGACTGCTAATCTTCGTATACATGGCATATATCTGTCAATAGAGATTGCTAGGCAATAATATCATGACCACACAAGAACGTTGGGTACAATTTTAACCTGTTCTTTTTTTAATGGAATTTATCATTCTCCATCTAGACTTTAAGGTTGAAAATGTTCTATCGAGTTTGAATGGGTTAACATGTTTGCTGTCGATGTAAGGCTTCATTTTGTAAAACCCTCCCTTCTAAAAAACCTCTTGCAATGGCCTTCAGCATCCATATTTTATCATAAATGGGAACAATCACTTCCAAAGATTCCCCAGACTCCAGCATCCAGTGTTAATGCAATGATTGCAGAGGCCGCACCTTCGCATCTGCGATACTCTCAACCCTTTTCTCAGTAATTATGTTAATATCAGGCCCCTTTATTTTAACCCTTTCAGACTCCGAAAAATACTCTGGCTGGGGTTTATAGAGAGAATGCACGTTGTACCTAAATCAGTTATCAGATAGTCTGGAACTGGTTAAATTTGATGTACACTGTGATATTTGTCCAGTGCTGTGTTTGATGAATATCCCATTACTTTAATGCTTGAACCCCCCCCCCCCCCCCACCCCACTCCATTGTTTGAATTTGTTTATATAGCGCTTGTCTCTCACAATTAGAGGCTTATTGATCATCATTTTGATGGAAGCGTCGTCGGGAAGTGCTTTATTAGATTTGACAGAATAATCTGTATGATGATATCCACATCAATGTTTCGTAATCACATTATAGCATTTTATTAAACAGATCATAGAACTTGACAGGCTTGTACCTCATCATTTCAGATATTATCTAGGCATACAGTATAAACGTGTATATAGTTCAATATGATGGCTCAACAGCCCGTAACTGATTAATCTTCTTCCAATCAACCTGTAACATTTCATATCGTCGGTTTAGAAAGTGAAGGGCGCTAATATACTTGTTGTACTTTTGTACATTAAGATAGTCATAATAGTAAATATTAGTCATGTATTAGTCATATATAGTCATGTTTGAAGGGGGCCTTGTAGAAACCAAATTTAGCTCTCTTTTAATTTTGATGAATATTGCCCAAAGTATAAATAATTGTTTTCTGAAAATTTGGCATCACACAGACAAGGTTCCGTCCTACAAAAGAGATGAACTAAATTTAGCTCTCTTTTAATTTTGATGAATATTGCCCAAATTATAAATTATTATTATCTGAAAATTTGGCATCACACAGACTTGGTTCCGTCCAGGGTAGGCAATATACGGGGGCTGAGGGCAATTTTACCCCTTAATTTTCAAAATAGCCCCCTGAAATCAGTAGGTAGCCCCTAAAATTACAATAGGGTACTATGTAAACAATTTCTGGATATCCATCAGATTGAAAAAGTAGCCCCCTAAAATTAAAAATTAATTCCTGCATTGGTTCCGTCCTACAATAGAGATGAAGAACTCAGTTTATCCCAAAATTGGCTTAACGCCCTTCTTACTCTCATCCATATATATGATTAATGACTAATGAGGACCAAATGATATTTATATTTTATGTTGTGTATCAATTTAATAACATTTTATGTGTATCAATTTAATTATATTTTTATACCGGACCTTAGCAAACCTCTGGTGGCCTTGTGGCGCATTATTCCTTCTATCAGATATCCTGGATTTCTTGCCCTTGATAAATGGATGTAGAACAACTGTCCAATGTCCATTGTCTTTTGACCTTTGATATATATGTAGAACTATGAAATGATGCTTTTTAGGGTGACCTTGGTGCTTCTTTCTGCCGTTCTAGGTCAAGCTCAAAGTCCTCATTAGTTGAATTAAATTCAAAGATGGAGGAAATTGACCAGAAATTTCTGATCAGAATGAAAAAATGGGCGATGCGCTTGTTTCCAATAATTTAAATGAGTACAATTAAGGAGTTTATACTTTATAGTAATTATTTTATAGATAGAAGAAATGGACCAGAAATGTATAATAAGAATACAAAATAGGCGATGCGCTTGTTTCCAATCATTTAAATGAGTACCAATAAAGGAGTTTATACTTTCTAGATAGAGATCTGCAATAGGATTGCCATGAAGGATGATAATAACATGATACAGAGAGATGAAACACTAAATTGTGTAAATGTGATCAACTTCAAAGAGACAAAATGCAATCAAACTTTGTATAATTCTTGATCTTCTTATTTTTTTTCATTCCTTTTCTCCTCTCCACCATAACCACTTTACCATCCTTTCTCTTGTTGATGTAATTTGTATCATTTATGATAAAAATTATCATAAATTATGGAATTTTTCTTCTCCTAATTTTGCTCCCACAAGCCCTGAATTCTACTTCCGACGAGCCGGAGTCCCAGTACTATTGGTTCCAAGCAAGACACTTCTTACAGAGTGATGAATATATGTCTTTTTTAATCGCAATCAACTCGCAAATATACTTCAGAACATCACATTATGTGTACATACAACCTCAAGTGTGTATTCCCTTGGATTATCCAATATGTATGTGATACATATTTTATTAACTTCACAATGTTTCATTTTCTAACCTTCCATTGACATAATTACCGTTCAGTGTCACGGTTATATTTCGTACATCTGCGAAAATATTAATTGATACATGATGGCACTTATGGGAATATGATGTATGCGTCTTGTTAGTTGAGATCTATGAAATCACAATTAGTCAACAACAACAAAAATCGCAATCTTAAAGATTTCATAATATAACAAAATAATGCAAATTATTCCTAGAAATAAGTGGTAAAATTTGATTATTATGTTATATATTTTCAAGCATTTTGAAAAATTTACTTGTCCACATCATTCAGCGAGGGATTTTAATTCTTCAAAGATATTCATGATCAATAGATATCAATTTCTATTCACAGGTTATAGATAAAAAGCAGTTTTCCATGGTGGTGGATTTGATGTTACAGCCTTTCACCAAGAGCTCATTTTGTGTGTTGTTCCTTAAAAATGTTTTCATTTATTTAGATACATCAGTATGAGACCATGTAATCCTGTTGTACGACGTCATCAGCATAATTACATTTGTCATCATTCTTTGCACATATCGTTGGTTGAGTGAGAGAAGGGCGCTAAGTCACTTTTTGTAATTATTGAGATAATCATGTTTTAAAGGGACTAAGTAACATTGTCCAAATCCTCAAAATTCAATTGGAATTCAAGCGGGTCCCTCATACCTAGTTGTATTCGTATTAACAAAAAAAGCATGGGACAGGTTTTGGTTTTTCTAATTTCCCTTTTGTTACAAAGATATGTACGATCAAAGTATTCAGATAAGAAAATCTCCCCCAGAGTTTTGAAACTGTGTACAAAGTGAGTGCAGTGAGTTAGTGAATATCACTTTGCATTTTCGCTCATTACTTGGCCATGCAATGTCCATTTGACTTGAATTTTTCACACAATACCCTGTGGACATATGAGATAACAACAATATATACATTGCATCAACCCTTCATCACTTTTTGCACATGTCAACAAAGTTACTAGATCCCTTTAAGTTTGGGAGCCTTGTAGATACCCAATTAACTCCTTGAGTGCCAAGCCCGCATTTTTGCGAGTTACAACACACACCGATGTCATAGAGCAATAAAATCCCTGGCACCTTACGAGTTAATAGCTCAAGATCGTTAATTTTGGATACATATAACCCCAAATACAAATAATCATTGCTTGAAAATTTGGCATCACATCAGAGGAGTCTCAGACCTACAATATGGTATGCAGACATTAATCATAATTAATTATTTAATTATATAATTGATTAAATATGAAATTACAAAAAATTCACTTGATGCCCTTCTCACCTTCACCTGATATGATGTTTTATTCAGTGTCTATTTTTTTTAATTAGCTGTCGTATACTATATCTTATATGAAATTCAGAAAATTGTTAGGGCATAAACTACATGTATACGTGTGTCTCAATTTTACATTATCTAGTTGATTTATAGCACAGGAATGTCATAACCAATCCCATTATATTATATTATTATTCAATTATTAATATTATTTTCTATTAGATGGCATGGGCCCCGTTGCAGTATTGCAGCGAGGGATACAATCGATTGTAAGTTACAAATAATTGTAAGTCAGATCTTGTGTTCTAAATTCATCATGAGCAAATCTAATTGGATGAAACGCAAACATTTTCTGACTCACAATTAATTGTAACTTACAAACATGTACAATAGATTGTATCTCTTTCTGCAACGGTGCCATTGGTCTTTATTAACAATATAGCACAATTTTAGATTTCTTTAATTTCAGTAGAGCAGTGAATTAACAGTTTCATATTTTACCTCTCCACCCCTCGCATGGAACAAAACTTTATATATCCACCACCTCCTCCTCCTCCTTGAAGGAGATAAAAATGGTAAACTTTTATTGATTGATTTTAAAGTTTGGAGTGTTTTGTTGCCTTCATGTTTGAAAAAGAAAGAGCTGCTGTTTTTATCATCCCACCATTAAAAAAGTATATACAGTCAAACCTGTCTTAGTGGTCACCTGTCTATATCAGCCAACCTGCCTATAGTGGTCACCAAATGTGATCCCATGAATAGTGAGAAAAAACAATGTTATGGATCGGCCTGTCTACAGTGGCCACTTTTCTTGTTTCCCTTTACAGAGATGCCAACCGTTCCGTTTTTGCTGTATTTGTTACGTTCTTTCACGCAAAATACGGCAGTACGTTTTCCCCTAATAAAATACGTTTTCTTGAAAAAAAAAACGATTTTTTTTTTTTTTTTTTTTTTTTTTTTTTTTTTTTTCTTTCTGGTACTCCCTATAGAAACGATCGGAAAACGGCAACAAAATTTACGTTGAACCCTGATTAACTATTACTCCAGATACATATTTTAAATATAACACAAATAAACCGAACAAACTTATAAAAACGCTGGTGTAAAGGGTATTTTTGCTGCACGAATTTGCTTCGCGAAAAAATATGTTTTTTTGCCTCTAAAGGTTGGCAGCTCTAAAAATACTTTTTTGGGGTTCAAAATACTGTTTTTTACCTCTCAGAATACTTTTTTTGGTTTGTGAAGGTTGGCATCTCTGCCTTTAAAGGTGGTCACTATTGACAGGTTTGACTGTAACAGCTTGTACGGGGTCTCTACTGCATGCATTGAATGCTGTCGGCAAGTAATTGGAGTTTGCAAACTAGTTTGCTTCAGTTCAAATACAACTTTTTGGGAACAATCACAGAATGATTGGCATAATTCTAATTTCAATGGTTAAAAAAATCCTAGTATTTTCAACAAAACCTTGGGATTAGCCACAGTTATTTGAATTCTTTTTCTTTTTACATCTCATAGCTGCACTTTTTATGAAAATTGTGCAACTTTCAAACATGACTAACTTTTAGCGCAGTGAAATGTTTATCATGTTTGCACATTTAGCTTCCAAAACCAAAGATTTCAATAAATGTTAACTTAAAATATGCTGAAATGTTTGCAAACTCCTGATTTTGCTTAAAATTGTCACTCAATTCGCCAAATTTGTGAAATTATCATCCATTTAAGGTGAAAAACTAACCCATTTCAATCAGCCATTTTTACTAATTTTACTAATTTATTATTATTGATCCATTCATTTTTAACATGATTTTTGTTTTGTTTTATCTAACTCTCATTGAAACGTGGCTTGAATATTTCAGTAACACATTTGTGGCTTGCATGCTGCATGTAAAAAGCATGTCACATTAATATTATTGCAATCATACATGTCTGATGTATTGAACATAATCATTTGGGTTAAATAACCATTAATATATCCATATATCCATATCATTTTAACCACCTTTATGGTTATAAATGTTGTTATAAAATGAAATTAAGTGTCTGTGGAGAGTAGATGATGTAGATATATGACTTAGTTTGACAGTTAATTGTTGGTGTACAGTGCAGTATGCGTTATTTTTTTATACCTGATGTTGACAAAATGTATGATACTTAAATTATAAGTTATTGTACACATGTACTGTACATTAAATGTATTATGTTGAGTAATTGATTGAATAAATAACAAAGATTTTTTATATACATGTAGATGTTTCTGTTTTTTAAAATTTTTATTCCAAGACACATAGCATATTTACCTAAAGTGGTTTTTAACCTAGTCCCACAATGTCCGAGCTACAGTATGAGAACTCGCCTTTAAAAAACAAAATTTCAACCACATTTCATTTCCATCTAAGGCTATTTGTCCAACTTCAATGAAAGTAAAGATCAGCCCGTCTCCAAGATCATACAATTGCAGAGTTTTTTTTTAAATTGTCAATTTAGCATCGATTGATGTCTTCTTGATAATTAATGACTGTCATCATTTCAAGCTCCTTTAACCTCACCCCTGCAGTGCCATTAATTACATGTTATTGAATTATTACATGCTGTTTGTGGCTTGGGTACTCAGGAGGTTAAAACAATGAATGGCTCTCTGTTGCATTCCACCATCATTCAATTCAAACATCGCTTGTGTTGATAAATATCTCTCTCTACATTATCCAGTATTTTTTATAAATTGCTTGCTTCATATTTATTGAATTGTTTTAAACTTTTAATTCACTCTTTCCCGAGTTGTTCATGGCTTGAATCACGATTGAAATACATCCCTACTAAACCAAATTTGTTGTTGGTTTGTTTTAAATCTAAATAAGAATTGCTTAAATACATTGATTGTTCCCATCACTTGATTGACCAAAAACTTCCCCAATTAAATTCAATTTGTTTTGTGCCCAAGTATAATATCTTTATTCTGTTCATGTTTTGTTAAATGTAATTTTACCCCAATCGTTCATTTTCTCGAAACTTTTCCCAAACTTGCATCAATTAAAGAAACCGAGCTGACCCTATCCCCAGAAATGTTTGGTAAATACGACATGTTTATGTGTGTAATTCTCCTCAATAGCTTTATTTATTTCATTTATTTCTTCACCACACCTGGTATGGTTTGCCCTTGTCAGCTTAAAGCTGCTTTTCCGAGGGGTTAAATCTCTACAATTTACTCCTGACTTGCACCCTGGTTTTCCTATCTTTGTTTTCAATCATTTGATTTAATTTACATTTTACAAATCACTTATTCCTGTAAATTATTCCTTGTTTGGTACAGCACATAATTATTTGTATCTTTGAATTCATTTTTTAGCTGCATTTTACATTTGAAATATGATTACATTTCCTTCACAAGTTAACCTATCTATCCTGGTTTAGATTCCTCTATTTCTTTGAATTAAACTTTGAGTTTGATTTGTTTTTCAGGTTTGGGGGCTGGTTTTGGGGTTTCATTATTCATTAATTATAAAGACAATAGAGATATGCGCTATATAAATTGAACTGATTACGACTATTAATATTATACTTTTGTTAATCAAATAAGGAATTAGATTATACTACAAGGTGCAAGTGATATTAAATTACTAGGGGTTATAGTTTGGGTATTTTTAATGCAAAATGACATTGGTTTTTAAGACTAACTGACATAAACAATGTCATACTTTCAAAATTGTATTCAAACACATTTAATAACAAATTAGTTGATAGACAAAACACCCTACATTTAAAGAACAACAAAAGCAAAACTCTGCTACAACCACTACAACTGGTTTAACCCATCAAGGACGAGAGCTACTTTATAGCAAAATTGATCATTATTTTCCTCTACAAATTGGTAACTCTACCTTTTAATGACATAAAAATAGGTGGAAAATATTTAGTAATTACAATTTAAGACAAATATGAAGTGACTTTGGCACAAAGTTGCCAATTTGAACAGCAAAATCTGTTTTTAAAATATCACAATGTGTTGCCAATTTAAGGATTTTCCTAAATTATAGCGATCTACGCAATAATAAAAATCATTACAAAATAACTAAAGCAGGTAGAGTAACAAAATAGGGCTCTAAAAACAGAGAAATTTATGCTCTTTCTCCTAGTACACTTCATATACATTTGTATATTCTTGCTGAAGTGTAGGACTACCAACCCACAAATATGTGGGACTCCGTCCTTGATGGTATTCCTTTGGTTCACATAACAAGTTGCTTACTGAGTGAGATTGCATAACTAAACTGTTAACCCATTGCCTCTGGGATCCTGGTGGGCCCTGTATTAACTGTTTGGGGATTATAAATACTTGTAGGGAGCAGGTTAATACTCTCCAGTCTCCCCTAGTATGATATCTCTATTAAAATAGATTTCGCCTTCACACAAAATATACGTTGTTGTGTTCACTTATGTGTGTTTCCTACAGTGTTTGTAAAATTGTGTTTATCCATTGTATCCCTCAATAATTGTTATTGTACCTTGCTTGTTTAACCATGTTTCCATGTATTTGGAATGGTACATTACCAAGTCATTGATCCGTGTGTATTACATATCACTTTCAGGTTTCCATGGTAATCATTTGACTGCAAATTACAAATTTATTTATATATTTGTTGTAATATGTGGATTATCAAACAAGTCAACGTATATATGGAATGTACAAATAAAAATTTGTGACTATGTCTCCCCAAGTATTTTTGCTAGTTAATACTATTTTTGATAGCTAATACTTCCCATTTGTTGCATGATTGTTATAGGAAACATGATGTTTAGCTAATCATGTTTAGCATTACACTTTCTGACAAATATTTCCCTTTTGTATTGAAAACAAAATCTGTGTTATAGTTGCATGCACATCTTATAAGAGTTTTAGGTAGCTCAAGTGTTTAGTCAATTTATTTTTGCAGCGTCAGTTAGTTGATAATCTTATATTGAAATCAAACTAGTTATAGTGATAGTGATAGTGACAGATATATCTCTTCTGTTAAATGTTTGTTTCTTTATTGTGTGTAGCTAGTTTTCAATCCGTACTTAATTATAGAACAAAATCTGTTCAAATTGTGTAAGGAATTATGTTCGCAGGATGTGCTGAGTTGGAAGGGTGACTGTAAATGTTTCTTTAAATAAAACATGAAATAACCATCTAGTCCTGAACAACTGAAACATGTATACTAAATAATTGAAGCAATAAGTAACATATGTAAAGCATTTAGTTTATTTCTAGCTGAAAAGCAGTTAAGGTGATGCCATTTTGTAGCACAGTTCAAAACAAATTTACCCTGAATCGCATCATAATCACCTCGAGGGATAATAATTTTGTAAAATCACTTTAACCCGTTCACTACTAGATTCTAAAAATCCCCATAGACTTTGTACATAGCCCACCTGGTTCCCGTAAGCAGCGGGTTAATAATCATCATCTTGATTTCTTAAACAGCTCAAATGTTAACCATTTTCTTAAAACCACTTCCTTCTCCCTCAGGTCCAGGAGCCACGCACCTGACCGCGGCCCACATCGACAAGAAGGCCGTCGGGGAGTTCATGAAGGAGATCGGCAAGCACCCCGACCTTGATGAGCAGACCATCGCCAAGCTCCTCGCGCTAGAGACGCAGCAGCACGAGCACCACTCCCGCGGTTGGTACCGCATCAACGCCTCCCGCGCCATGGCCGGCCGCGGCAAGGTTTCGCCTCACGTTGATGAGCACACACTTGAGGTGAATTGAATTTTAAAGATTATCATGTGTGGTGATTCACCATTTTAAACTAGGCTTGTTTGTGCACACTGCATGACACTGAGTCAGTGCGTATTTTGCATCGTGTGCAAGATAGGGGTTTTCGCAAATGCTACGGAGGACATCTAGTATGCTAATCTCAGCAGGTGGTCGTACTTGGTCCGAAAAATCCCCCCGTACCGTGGAAATCTACGACGGTTGTCGGCTGAATTAGCGTTGGGTGTAGAGCGAGTACTGAGCGGCGTGGTCAGCCCATCGAAGTATACTACTTCAATGGGTCAGCCAATCAGCGCGCTTGTTCACTCGAGCAAGGAGACGTTCCCGTATTCTTCACTGCGAAACTGCAAATAGTTCGCGACAGTAGCCAATGTACGGGTACGGTCACAGCTGACTGCTTCCCCCGTACTCGGCACTTCCGTAGCATTTGTGAAAACCCCCTATTCGCAAAATGACATCGTGCGACTGGTTTGCGAATCCGAACTACCTTTAATAGAAGGTAATAGGTGGGGATGGTCTTACAATGTCAAAAGGTCCTTCACATAAAATCTAACAGCACATCCAGCAAAGTGATTATGACGGTCTCAGAAGAACAAAATCACCACTTGTTTATATATCAGACTTTTTTTCCCCCTTTTAACTCAGGATTTAAATAAAGGGGTGCTAGAGTACAATCTTACTTAGGATCTTTGCAAGTTTCATTTGCATCTGTCTTGAATCTGCATGCTGGGTTATCTGTATTTTTTTCAATTAATGTTCTTGATGCATTTCTTTCAGACATCTAATACTGTCCTTGAATATTTCCTATAACTTTCTTTCCTAAATGTAATATGTAAATTGAATACTTTATCTCTTGTTCTCTTCCCCAGCTGTATCGCAAGATCAAGAACCACGAGGCGCCTACCTACAATCCCACCTCTGACCTGTCCAACGGCGGCGCACGCTCCGTGGTCGAGTTTGCCGCAACCTCGGTGGCGGTCTTTGAGAACGAGAAGAAGGTCAACATCACTGTGAAGCGCTACGGACTGCTCAGCACTCAACACATGGTCAAGTAAGTGCCAGGGATAGTGCTGCGATATCGGCGTGCAGCTGATGCTCCCTTTTTCGCCGATATAACCCCCTTTTCCCAATTTTCCAGATTCCTGATGCCTGATTTTTAAAAGGGAAGTCAGAAACATTGGGTGCATTGGCTAGGCATCAGAAAACAGCTTTAATACATTCCGGCAAAAAGTGCATTTTTTTTTTTTTAAGTAATCATGGAAAAAACAAACAAGTAAAACTCTACCTACAATCCCACCTCTGACCTTTCCAACGGCGGCGCATGCTCTGTGGTGGAGTTTGCTGCAACCTCGGTGGTAGTCTTTGAGAATGAGAATAGGTGGCCACTAAGACAAGTTTGACTTTAGTTTTTATATGCAGGGGCTGACTTGTTGGCAGCAATAATAATAATAATAATATCCATTTTTATATAGCGCTTTATCACTGAAGTACCAAAGCGCTCGGAGCATTATAACCTTGGCTTTAGCCGAGCTGCCATGATGGGGCGCTCAAGCATTTCAAGGAATAAATTCCTGCCAAGTACCCATTTACTACACCTGGGTTGAGAGCAGCAATAGACAGGTTGGCTGCTCTAAACAGGTGGCCACTAAGACGGGTTTGACTGGATTTCTCACATTTTGAATTATCTCTCAGATTTGAGACGTTCGATGGAACCGCAGAGGCAGGACAGGACTACATCGCCAAGAAGGGCCAGCTCATCTTTGAGCCCGGTGAAACCACCAAGATCATCGAGATCGAGATCATCGACGACTACGAATGGGAACCCGATGAAACGTTCTTCCTGAAACTGACCGTTGACAGCAAGGGGACCGCCATCGTTGGAAAGCATAGCATCATCGAAGTCACCATTATCAATGACGACGGTCAGTGGGATTAAATCTATTTCCTCCTCTTGACTTCCTTAATGACATTCACTTTACTACAAGTATACAAACTGGATTTGTCATGATAATGATTTTATCATGAATATCAAAACTTCACCATGACATCGTATATTTTTAATTAGAATGAAAATGGCAATAATTCAAAATTGAGGATTAAAAAAAAGAAAGCTGCAGTTTAAAATATGTCAAAACTGTTGGCATAATTCTTTTCAAAACAACTATATTTGCAAGAAACGTGAGGTTAAAAATTGGGTCAAAAATATGGGTACAATTCTTTTCACTTCTATTATATTTAATTTGTTAAAATGTTTCTCCCTCTTAGAACCCGGCACGCTCGAGTTCACCAAGACCAGTTTCATTGTGAAGGAGAGCATCGGCTCTGCCGTGCTGCCCATCATCCGTAACAACGGTAGCGATGGACGCATCGAGGTAACCTGGACGACCAAGGACATCGAGGCTGTGTCTGGCAAAGACTACGAGGGCGGTAGCCACACGCTCGTCTTCGAGCACGGCGAGCGAGAGAAGTTCATCGAGATCCCCATCATCGACGACCAGGAGTATGAGAAGGACGAAAGCTTTGAGGTGGAGCTGAGTGAACCGACCGCGGGGGCTCAGCTGGGACGACTGAAGAAGACCGTCGTTACTATCATCAACGACGATGGTAAGTAATAATAATAGTATTAGCATAAGTGATGATAATAAAAATAATATTGATAATAATATTAATAATAATGATGATAATAATGAGCAATTGTAGCACATAACAGGCAGATCACATGAATACCTCCTTTATAAGTAGATTTGTTTTATTCTTTATTAAAGATTCATTTTGTTTTAGCTGCTGTGAACCAATTGAACTAAACTTAAGATCTCTTATAAATGTGCTTTTTGGCTATTATTCAAGCATGTTCGCAGCAGAAAATTAAAGGGGACCACCAGGCAAAGGACAACACATTATTATATGTTTTGGTACCGTTTTGTGATATCAAATAGATACCCAACATTTTGCAAAGGGTTGTGTAATTCATAAACAAAGCAATCAATTTCCACCACTTACGGAACCACTGCTATTTCCTGGTTCCATACGGGCCAAGCATTTGCGAGTGCGCCAATGCTTTCACGCGTACGTCAATAGAATCCCGGATGATTCGTTCGCTCTGCACAGAGCGCTCTGGCTCGCACACATTATAGTCTTCGCAATTCAGACCGCATGAACGCATGGTTGAGAATGGTGATGCGTTTTCCAATTATATATTTTTTTCTGAAAACATATTTTTGTGAACTTGTTGAAGGAATGGAATACTTAAGATGTTACCTTTCTATAATAAGAATATTATTTTTGGGTGGTGGTACCCTTTAAGGATTATATTTACAGATTGCATATGATTGCACAAATTAGGCAACTGGGATTTAGGGATTGAGTTAAAATTATCAATGTTTTTAAAATATGATAAATAAAAAAAAAATGTTATCACTGATCTTTCTCACCCCCACCCCCCACCCCCCACACTACACCCTTTCTCTCTCCAGACTACACTACCATGTTGGACCGTGTTGTGAAGATCACCAACGTCAACCTTGACCGGCTGAGGATCGGCAATGCATCCTACTCTGACCAGTTCCGCGACGCCATGAACGTCAACGGAGGCGACGTAGAGAGCGCCACCACCTCCGATTACGTCATGCACTTCTTCACCTTCGGCTTCAAGGTAAGAGTAGTAGTAGTAGGTCAAAAATATATATACATATGATTACACACGCAGTACCCCGGGGTACCGTTGTACCCCGGTATCCCGCGTTGTGTAGCGCCATCTTGTGTCCACTCGAAGTACAACCGTATTGCGTTGTGCATGCAGTGCAGCGCGCGATTGTATGCACGCTATACCCACAGTACAGCCCTAAAAATTAAATAAATAATTAAACAAAATGGCAGATTTTCGTCTGGTACCCCAGGGTACCGTTTATGTCATCATATATATGTGTTATTGGAAAATGATGGATGGTTGGTAATTTCAGAGACTTGACTATTGAGTTTTTTAAAAGTGGAAGTAAATATTCCATGATGAGGAGGAATCATAATAATAGATTGAATTTAGATAGCGCTTTATAGTGAAGTGTTATCTAAGCGCTTTAATTTACACTACTATTACCCTTAGTTATCGCAACGCTCGAAATTAACTTTTTTTGCTGGTGGCCCGGTCGGGCCAGTAAAAGTAGTATTTTAAAAATTTTGGTGGCCCGAAACCAAAATCTACTGGCCCGAAAAAAATAAAGAAAATCAAAATTAAATTACTACAATAACATAGTTCATGGGTACTAGGCTAGACATTACTTTTTCTTAACCCTTTGTTATGTTTGCAAGATGAATTAAATAAACATAAATGAGGATGAATGTGAGTGTGTCGGGTCTTTTTATTCATTATCTTCATCAAAACATCACAGCGAAAGTATGATTGACAATTTCACTTCCACGTTCCAAAAGAGACACAGTCATAGCCATAGCCTCGGCATAGGTTCTGTGACAAAAAAAAATGGTAGAAGAGGACAAATTCACCGTTTTTTCACCTCAAAATTCTGTGCAATGTTGTCTGAAAACATGCCATATTTTAAAATTGTGGTGTTTTATTGATCAAACACACATCAGATTCTTCGTAAACAAATATCGGCAAGTCACAACATCGCGGCTAAACAACTCACAATCACATTCACCGACAAAGTCACATCATCACATGCACAGGCAATCAGTACCGCTACTGCACTGCATGAACAAATTTCATAATTTGGAAATATACTCTCACATTTCAGACAGATGACCTTACTTTTTTTGTAGATTACTGTTTGAAAACCTCATAAAATGAAATATTTTCAAATTGTGGAGTTTTATTCTTGTCAAAACAAACACTGATGTGATGGCCTTTGAAAATTAAACACCTGTCGCCAACTCCGATCGAGTCAGTTCCAATTCACGATGAAATGGGATGCTCCATTCGCAAGGCGGGGGTGGGGGAAATCATAATGGAAAACAATACAAATTAACTTTTACAAATCGGACAACATTTCTCTAAATTTATTTCCACAAGTATAGCAAATATTATTCTTGATATTTTCTATCATTTATTCAACTTTTATATACAAACTGTACTGATAATAGAATTAATTTGATATCCTTCTTCCTATCCCAAGTGGAACATGCTGTACAGTACAACTTTTTCATATGGGAGATGATCGGGGTATATGGGGGCAGAAATAATGCTAATTATCATAATTTGCGTCTTTAGCTTTCTGAGCTGTGGGGAGAAAAAAAATAACACTGAAACTGTTCATTATTGACCCCTCTTTCCGCTCTTTTTAAACCACAAATCATGTATTTTCTGTGAGGTATCAAATTTGCAATAAGTACTATAATATTGTGCACAATTGTTTCAACATTTGGTGGCCCGATTCGGGCCAGCAAACATTGGAAATATGAGTTTTTACTGGCCCGACAGCAATTTTTGGTGGCCCCGGGCCATCGGGCCTGTGCTAATTTCGAGCGTTGGTTATCGGGTACAATCCAAACTAGCGCAATTATCTTGTGCACTCCCTGAGGAGCATACTACCCCAAGCTGCTCAGGGCGCTACAGGCTAATTTACTCCCGACCAAATACCCATTTATACTCTGGGTAGAGAGCAGCAATGTGGATTGAATGTCTCGCTGAAGGACAGTAGTGCCTGGGCATCGATCGGTTTCGAACTTGGCTCCCGTGATTGGAAGTTAAGCGCCCATCCGATTGCAGGCCATTATGTCATACTGGGGAGGAAATTTGTAAATGTTCCTGATCTCTCTGTTCCTCAATATTCCCTTCATCTTTAAAGGGCAATGCAACTCAAGAATAGAGTTTATCCTACTTTATACATCGTAATATGCCTGTTTATTATATGTAACATTACTCCGACTCAGATTTCTGCTTTGGAAGAAATATGTGAAAACTCTATCGGGTATACCACTATTCATGCGAACACTGGAGGCCGCCATTATTAGGTTTGTGCAGACTACGGTCAATGATAAGCACTAATGCATTTCAATAGCACCAATTCAAACCATTGTCTGAATACTTGTAGATGCTTTGAAATCAGTGAAAAGCTTTTTGTTCGGCCCTAAGCACATACGTCAGAGTTTGTAAAGCATGTCGGGTAATTACAAGAACATGGCCGCTCCCATCATCTTTTGCCGCCGTAAGAATTAGTAAAATGTGGGTATGTTTACGTAAGGATTTCATGGGATCCAGGAGGCCAAAATTGCCAAGTTATGTATCAAATCAAATGTCTGTTCACCCTCTAAACGATAATAATAACCGAAAGCCATAGTTTTCATTGCCCTTTAAAGGGATCTAGTAACTTTGTTGAGATGTGCAAAAACTGATGAATGGTTGATGCAATGTATACTGTTGTTATCTCATATGTCCTCAGGGTATTGTGTGAAAATTTCAGGTCAAATGGACAATGTATGGCCAAGTAATGAGCGAAAATGCAAAGTGATATTGGGTGATATTCACCAACTCACTGCATTCACTTTGTACAGGGATGAAAATCTCGCCCGGAGATTTTCTTATCTAAATACTTCAATCATACATATCTTTGTAATGAAAGGGAAATTTGAAAAACCGAAAGCTGTCCCATGATTTTATTGTTAATACGAATACAACAAGGTATAAAGGAACCGCTAGAATTACAATTTTATTTTGAGGATTTGGACAATGTTACTAAGTCCCTTTAAGGTGATCTTTGTTCATGTTCTTCCATCTAGCTTCCTCTTATCTAGTCTTATACTATACTAGGTGAAGTTTCCAGAAGCACCATGTGGTAGTTTTAAAAAAAGGATAATTGTTTAAAGAGTGATTGAGGAGTGGATAGATGAGGAAAGGGGTATTCTTTTTGCAAAATTGTAGTTCTGAGAAGAAGAATATTAGTTTTTAAAGAGAGATAGTCTGGGAAGATTATTGTTTCTAAGAGTTCTAAAAAGAACTGTTGTGAGAACATTCTGGTGGAGAAATATAATCTTTTTTTTTTTTTTTCATTTTTCTTTCAGGTGATCTTTGCCTGCGTGCCTCCGCCCAACTTCCTCAACTCCAGAGGCTGGATCACGTTCGTCGTCGCCCTCTGCTTCATCGCCATCCTCACCGCCATCATCGGCGACCTGGCATCCATCTTCGGCTGCCTCATCGGGCTGCTCGACCCCGTCACCGCCATCACGTTCGTCGCCCTCGGCACCAGCTTGCCCGACACGTTCGCCAGCAAGACGGCAGCGACCAACGAGAAGACGGCCGATAACTCAATCGGTAACGTGACCGGCAGTAACTCCGTCAACGTGTTCCTGGGTCTGGGTCTACCCTGGATGATTGCTACCATCTACTGGGCTGCCAAGGTATGTAACTGATGCTAGAAATTGAACTTTTTTTCATAGTGCCAGTCAGGCAAGTAAAATATATAAAAAAGGCCCTTTTGATAGACGTACTTCCCAGAAACTCTTTTCAATGCTTGTGTCGGTCAGAAGCTAAGTAAACCTGACACAAACCTGAACGGCAAGTGCAAGGGATCACACAAAGTGAAGCAGCTTTTTTTTATATAAAGTAATTTCAAACCTAGAGGAAACTGACCAGAATTTTCTTTGCTCAATTTTCCTTACCAAATGTGCCGGTAAAAATCAAAATGTAGATTTTCATACCATTAGAAAGGCCTCATCACAAGCTTTCATTTGATGCTTTGTTCTAATTGGTCAATAATTGGTGAAGATATGATTGTTTCAATTTTACAATCATAAATCTTTTACACACATTATGTGAACTTAAAATGCCCATTTCTTCAAAACATGAATTACCGACAAGTGCAGGGTTTTGCTATAGCCGGTCACAAATATGAATCAAGAACCCTAACCTTGATCCTGAACTTACATATTACACATATTTGCATTCTTCTTTGTTTGTATGTATGTACATGTATTTATGTTCTTTATAATGTAGTTTAGATTTGTTTCTGTTATTTATATCACTTTTAAATTGTTTGATGTTTTGTTTCTGTAAATATGGCTCTTAGCCTTGCTGAAAAGCAGCTTTTAAGCTGATTGAAACTATAACTCAAACTCAAACTAAACTCAAACCCCAATTTTTACAAAAAGGATAATATGGCGTTTTACCGTTTGAATTCATCTTCTGCTCTGCTTCTGCTTCTGCTCGCTCCTGCACAAACGCCTGAGCCCCGTTGCAGAAAGATTTGCAATCGATTGTACAGTTGCAATTATTGCAAGTCAGAAAATATGCGCATTTAAACCAATCAGATTTGCGCATTTAGTCACATAATCCGACTTGCAATTAATTGTACTGTTAAAATCGATTGCATCTCTTTCTGCAACAGGGCCCTGGTGTGGTTATCTGTACAATCGGCGCGAATGCAAGCAATCAGATGTAAAGATTTGGGCAATTTGTTTTGTTTTTTTCTTTTTTCTTTAACTTAATGTCATATTACAAGGAATGGATTGGTTGTATATAAAATGATTGTGATACAGATAACATTACCGATAGGGAACCAATACCCACAAATAATAATGTGTTATCTTATTAAAGAGAAATTAGTCGGTAGGGTTGTCGGGCTCCCATCTTTTAATATGAGGGTCGTGGATTCAATGCCCAACCACGGCATATGTGTCCTTCAGCAAGGCACTTGATCTACATGTATTGATCTCAATCCAGTTACTAGATCCCCTGAAGCCCTTAGACTTAGACTTTCTACTGCAGATGATGAAATATTTTGTGAAATGTTTTTTCTGTTGTTTGTTGGGGGAAATGGACTATTAAAACCAATCTCTTTGATATTTGATAATTATTTTTGGGTGTTGGTTCCAATTTGATATTTATCAAATTGTCTTTTCACATTACAGGAAAATAAAATACTGGTACATAATGCGATACGGCTAGAAATATCAACCTACGATCATAGAAATTAATTTTTTTTCCAAAAGTGACAAAATTCCTTTAATACATGTATGTAGAATGCAAACCTGGATATCAATTTGAAACATAACTGTGTTATTTCCCCCCCTCCCTAATTCTTATCATTTGCACAGGGCGACACGTTTGCCGTGCCCGCGGGTAGCCTTGCGTTCAGCGTGGCTGTGTACATTATCTGCGCCGTCATCTGCATCTGCATCTTGATGATCCGGCGCAATGTCGCCTGGTTCGGCAAGGCAGAGCTGGGCGGTCCGCAGCTCCAGCGCTACTTGTCGGCCGCCGTCCTGGTGTCGCTTTGGGTCATCTACATCTTGCTCTCATCCTTCACGGAATACGGCATTATCTCAATCTAGTTGCACCGCACTGTTAACTTCTAGTACGACATCATTAATGTCTAGTACTGCACACCACGTAAAAAACAAGATTCCAAAAGATTGTCAAATGCACACGCTGTGTTTGCCTCATTTAAATGACAGTCGGTGATAATATTTTTTGTTTGTACTTTTTTTTTCCTTTTCTGGGTACAGGGTGACACGTTCGCAGTGCCTGCCGGTAGTCTTGCATTCAGCGTGGCGACCTACACCATATGCGCTGTTATCTGTATCTGCGTGCTCATGATCCGCCGCTATGTCAGTTGGTTTGGCAATGCAGAGCTCGGTGGTCCCCAGCTACAGCGCTACTTGTCGGCCGGCTTCCTTGCGTCACTATGGGTCATCTATGTCTTGTTATCATCCTTCACGGAATACGGTATTATCCAAATCTAGTAATGCCACGTAACAAAGGGATTATCAAGTCTTTTACATCATTTATGATATAGAATTGTTACATATCATTGTTGGCTTCTTTGGTCATGATTTTTTTTTATAGAAAAGCTGGCAAACCCGTGCTGCACAGAATCATTTTCAGAATGATTTATGATCTGGTGTCATCCTTGTAGGATTGATTGGTGGATTTTTTGTTTTTATTTCAACACAGTAAAAACCCAAACAGTCACATTACTGATTTTCAATATCTTTTCGTGAATTAATATTAAGTAAGTCTTGTTCGGTTTCTTTTGTTTATGTCTCATGTTAACTGTGGTGGATGCGGGTTGTGTACAAATATACAAAGAATGGTTGGTTTTGCACTAAGATATTAATATGGAAATTCGTATTACTGCCATATTGTAATGATTGAATTGTTAGCTCTTCTGAGATACGTATGTGATGATTTATTCGTCATTTTTGTTTTTCTCACTCTTCCATCATTTTCCTCCTGTCGTGCAGTAGCATGATGGGTTTGTTGCACATTGAGTTATATTAGCAATTTCTGAAATACAGTAGAGATTTGTAAACAGTAGCCCTCACTGCTCTCATGGCAGCTTTTCTTTATGACTTTGCATATTAGTCATCTTAAAGCTTTCACTGTTAATGTGGTAAATGTTTGTGAAACATTTGTATGATTATAACACATCAGAGACAGATTTTGCTATTTTTGGTGTTAAAAGGTAACTTGCTACTCAGAGGGTTTTCTCAGTATAACTCGTTTTTATTTTCCTAATTGCAGAATTTAGTTTGTATTCATTATGAAATACTCCTCTTCAAGAAACTGCAATTTTAAATGTAAATTAATGCATTATGCGTTCCTATACAAGTAATAGAATACTGGTAGAATAACAGAATAAATCTGTTCGTAGATATGTAATGTTGTATAATAAAGACTATTATATTATGTATTTAAGATGCGTAAATAGAAATATCCATGCATTTTATTTGTAATATACATGTGGACTAAGTATGACAATTAGATTCTTTTGTCTAGGGCCTAATAGAGCGTCTTCTGTAAATGTTGCTATGGAATATTGTAAGCAGATATATCTTTGGCAGGGAATTACTTCAGTGCAAAGCATAATGCAGCGGACATCACTTCGCTTTTGTATCTATTTGTCTTTTTTTATTATTCTATATCAAGGATTTTCATGTCGGAACAAATAGAATTCCAGGATTCTTTTTTCATAGGTAACTGAAATAATTGTTGTTGTTTTTTCTTTTCTTATTTAAATACAACATATCTTGTAATATGTCCTCTTTTTTTAACACTTACTGTCTTTCAGTACAGAAAATAATGGCCTTTTTAATTGGCCCCCAAAAGGGCCCCTTTGTTAAAACTAGCAATGTGTTTTAGAAGTAGCAATGCTATTTCATATGGAGGAATCTACCAGATGAAGTCAACTTGAGTGGTTTTGTCATTTTGACATAGAGAAATTATGATTTTACAGCAAGCATTTATAACATTTTTTGTTATTACAGGTGCAAGCCTGCAAGTGAGATAGCAATCTAGAAAAAGATGATCTAATTTCAAATCCTGGAAGATATAATTTAACAGATATACAAATGCTTATATTCGTATTGAATTGCCCTATTTAGGGTAATAAATGCTATGTCCCAGTTCTGTGAACATCTACAATGTAAACAGTCGTACTAGGTAGAATGTCATTTTTACACGCAATACACACAATATCCTGGTCGTACATTGTGCGTAGACAATGCATGCGCTAGCTCGTCACAAGTGCTTGCTAGCCATGTGTTGTCTATGTATTGCCTATGACAGACAACGGTATGGTATGTGAGTGTTAGTATGATTCTGTGTGCTTGCAGAACTAAAACAGGGATCCGATTAGAATAGTAATCTCTTTCTAATAATCTGCTTTAATATTTCGATTTTCAGCATGAGTTGCTGTTATTTTTACACTTTCTCTTTTTTGAACAGACTATTTTCCAGCTCCATGGTCTAACGAAAGATAATTTCATCTGATTTTCATTCATGTTGTAAAATTGTTGATAAATGTAATTATACCTGACCTGATCGGGCCCATTGTAGACGTAAAATGATGATAGAGAGTACCTATATAATGATTCAAAAAATATAATTTTCTGAGCTTATTATATTCTAGACTGAAACAAATTGGAATTAGTCTTTGTTTGGACAGTTCTACTGAGACTGCACCTGGCTCCATAGACCATCTCCACTCTGTAAAGTCATATTTACATTTCAAGGCCATTATTTATGACTTATGTTCAAGCATCCTAAACTACAGCTTCAAACAATTCTCAATTAATTAAATTATGATATATTTTTTTGTCATATAGGATTTCGGAATTTGATGTTTCTTTAATATTTACGATAGTGAACAAAATTATTGGAATATGGGAAATTAATAATAATTTATTATATTTTTTAATAATAAGGAAATTATATTCCTTGCTTTATGAAGCAAGAGGGGGTATGGGATGATGGGAGAATATAACTTAAAGATTGGATAAGAGAGAGAGAGAGAGAGAGTGTGTGTGTGTGTGCGTGCGTGCGTGTGTGTGTGTGCATGTGTGAGTGTGTATATGCATGCGTGTGTGCATGGTCATGTATGCTTGCGTGTAAGAGAGAGAGAGAGAGAGGAATAGAATTAAAAATATCTATATAACATATTCTAGTGTAGTGAATGTTTTATTTCCGTACTGCAAGATCAGTGTAGAGATGATCTAATTATACAAAGTTAACGTCCTATCCTATCGCAATATTTATGGGGGAAATTTGTTTATGATGCTATTAATACTATATGGGAATTACATTTTAAAATAATTTTTCTATTTCCTCTTTTTTATTTTTATGATTTAGATTGTGTATATTATGGTAATGAAATTAGCAACTAGGATTGATATCACAGTAATATAATGATTGCATTTAGTATATAGCGCCGACGGGAAAGCCATGCCTACTTCCCTCCTGTATGGGTGAAGTGCATGGAGGTCTAGAAATAAAAAGGAACTGGTGATGTTAAAATAAGTAATTACCGTGTTTTGATTATTTCATGTGTTGGTTTTATATGTGTGATATGCAATGGCGTAGCTTTGACGTGCCCCTCCCCCCATAATTTGACGAAAACCATTACAAAACATGAGGGGAAAATCCTTTTTAAAAGGAGAAATATGTGTGCCCTCAATAATAAGCCTGCCCCAACAATAATTCTGACTATGATACGCCACTGCTAACATGTTTGAAAGAATGTGAAAGGCATGACATGAGATAATGTAATGATTGTTAAAAAGTCTGCCAAAAACTGATGAATGAACTTGAAACTGCTGAAAAAATAGACTTGAGAGTATCCAGTATAATGAGTGTGCGTGTGTGTGTGTGTGCGTATTTTTTTCTTCTTTTTTTTCTTCTTTTGTATATAAAGTGCAAATGTGAACAATAGCCCACCAGAGTTTGAAAGGAGCTCCGGAGGGCCAATCAATGGTTCACTGCAACTCAAATACCAAAGAAAATATTATCTACCGTAATTAAACAAAAATTTAAAAAAGAATCATATTTTGGGGTGAACAGGACCCCTAAAAAAATAATAATTATAAATTAGAAAGGAGGTAAACATGCACGCGGCTTTTGAAGGTTTGGAGACCAGTAATTGAGATATTTCCAACAACTGAGTCAGGGAGACTATTCCAGATCCGCACTGCCGAGTGAATGAAGCTCCTGTCCAAGGATGAGGTTTTGGCATCTGGGAGTGCAAGAGCATGGTCCGGCATGGATGCACTAAGCCGGGTCATTCGCCGTCTTTCCAAGGAGGGAGGGAGCATGTCTCCCAGGTCTTTTGGGCAGTGTTGAGAGTGCATTTTGTAAAGCACTGACACTGCAGCTACCTGGCGTCTATGTGCTAAGCTGGGGATTGAGAGTTGGGTGCGAGCAGTGGTCTCATCAACTCCTATGATCTTAAGTGCCTTCTTTTGGATGTTGTCAAGCAAGCTAAGAGTTGATGGGGAAGCATTTGTCCAGCAGAGGGATGCATATTCCATGACGCTACGAGTAGACTGTGGCTCTTCCTTTACAATCAAGTTTGTTAGCCATTTTTCTCAGGGCACCAAGCTTCTGTCCCGCTCTGGTGGTAATAGCTAAGATGTGTTTAGACCAAGTAAGTTTGGAATCGAAGGTGACACCTAGAATTTCAAGCTCATGCTTTGCTGCTAGCTGGCAGTCTCCTAGATACAAGATCAGTTCTGAAGGAGATCGCTTTCTTGAGAACGTCATGACTTTACATTTTGATGGTTCAAATGTAACCTTCCATGTGTCTGCCCATGATTTCATCCTGGTCAGGTCTCGGTTTAGGCTGGCAGCAACATCCTTGCTAGCTTGTGGTGAAGGGATTGGGGCATGTATGCATGAGTTGTTGTGCGTGTATTAGTATGTGTGTGTTTTTCTGTTTGTGGAATGGAGCTTAGACCTAGTATAGAATTTCTCGGTCAATTTCGTAAGTTGGTCACACAAATTCATTTTGTGTGCATTCAATTTCGCCAATTTTGTCACATTTAGCATTTATATTCACATAATGATCATTCGAAAAACATATTGTTTGCATTTGATTTAAAACGTGGTTCTATTTCGTAAAATTGTCATTCAATTTAAACGAGAAAATTTGTGATTACATAATACCGCCTTCCGTGTATTCCGTTGGCGAAATTGAATGCTAATAGCGTGCTTATTGAATTGAATGCTATAAGTGCTAAATCACTTGAGCGAAGAGCTAAATAGAATGAAGGAAATACAGTTTTGAACGACAGTTGTAAGCCTTCAGCTTAATTTTACGAATTTGAATGAACCGCTTATCAATAAGAATGTAAAGCTTACGAAATTGGCCGAGAGAACCTACCATATATTAGATTAGTATCCCCCAAAACAACTGAATTGTAGTTCAGGGTGATAGTCATAGAGCCAGGAACTTGACCACCCAAACATAAATTAAAAAAATAATAATAAAGAACCCCCATTCCACGTGCGAAAATAATTTAATCAAATTGAAGTTCGTTCGTTCATGCCTCCTATAAGCTTAGAGATTTCAATAATTTCGCTTCATTGCTGGATTGTTCTGATGGCCGTCTCGTTGACACTTGTTAATACACTTGTAATATGTATTGCATGTCTGAATACAAGAATGATGATCATTCATACTGTCACATTATTTGGAGCGCATCACTAACTTACATTTAGAATACAAGCTAATGGTTACCTTAGTAAATGTGAATATTTCCTTCCTTCTAAATCAACTTTCATTTTTACATATTTGAAAATCAGAACGTTACAAAAATTATTTGAGATACATATGAAACACTTTTGAAAATCTCTCAATTTCTCAGAATGAATCTCAAACAAAGTAGATATCAATTCCAATTTGTACATGTTGTATCTCGCCTAGTATGTTACCCTACTATGATGGCATATTAAATTATTCATGACGTGTACATCTCGGGCGACGCAACAAAACATATTAGTATAAATATCTCCCACATTGATTTCCAAAATCCATGCATATTCTTGAAAATGAACACTTATAACCATTGTGTACTTGCACATGTTTCATTTTCTACATGTAGTTCTATTGTGTGTTCCATTTTTGCAGCCCACTTTATGGTTATCATGAGAGACTGACCACTCAGTGCGACAAAATGTGCGATTTACGCAGGCACACACACATACTGCAAACTTCTGACCAATCACTACACGGAATATCTATCCAACTTTACCAATGCCATTTTGCGCATTAAAAGTTTGCGATTTGACTTTTGAGTGCCCGGCGACCATATATTAAAGAAAGTGAATGCTCGGAATACAAATTTGAATGACAAAAGCGACTCCTTCACGGCAATTGCACTAATTTGAATGCGCTTAAACGAATTTGGGCGCGTAATCAAAATGTAGGAAATTGGCCGGAGAAATCTATATCCAGGGGCGTAGACAACGGGGGGGATGAGGGGTATGCATCCCCCCCCCCCCCCCCCCCCCACCTCACAAGGTGGGGGGGATGACATGTACAATCATCCCCCCCAGGTTTTAGGGAAGGATATATCTTTTTTTTTTTTTTTATCTGTATACGAGTGGGAAAGAAAACATTAGTTGTATGAGCTAAGACTTGTTAATTCTAACGTTCAAAAAGTAATGTATACAATCATCCACTTTCAATTTTCGCTGCGCGCTTCGCGCGCGAACAGATTATCGCAGTTTGTTGTGTAACTTGCGTATGGTCTGGGGTGAGTATTTTTTTTCTGTATACCGGGCCACGTAGTTCCAGTGTAGGCTGGCATTGCAATGGCTGCTTGTGTGACATGCACCAAATTGCATAATTTCAAGTACACATATATAAATGCAAAATCTTCTCCGTGGGAGGGGGATACCCCTCCCAAACCCTCCCTATTTGGCTCTGCCCCAGCCCTCGGTAACTTCGCCCCTCGGGACTCATTCTTGGCAATAGGCTATGTTGTTGGATCATACGTAATGTGGCATATGGTGATGTTGGAACTGTGTATGACGCTAAACGATTTCAGTCGAGAGTTCAGATTATTATTTTCGATTTGAATACATAATTCAGGCTTTTATTACTCCGTAAGAATACAATTATTGTGGGTCAGTTTTCAATTGAGGTTAGTACCAATTCATGATAACCATGTACCGTGACAAAATTGGGGAGTATTTCTTTACTACACAAGTATTCTTTGTCAAGAGCATCCAACTCTAAAAAGGCAAATAACACATTTCTATGATGAGAATATATCTTTAGTTGCGCTCCAATCAAACGTTACCGTACCTTTGAATTAAATTTTCGTTACTAAATCAGCGTAATGGTATTGCAGATTATATAGCTACATATCAAGAATATGGAGTCCGCTATGCGATTCAATATGATAATACAACTCTATGATGTATTATTGTTATTAGAAATGAAACTAACCTTCTAAACATGGGTGTGAGTATCTCATGATTATCACATCTTCGGCTAATTGCATGATTAAACTACTCATGCATTTAATCAACATGGAACTCATAAAATGTCCACTATGATAAACAACGCTATTTATACATTTTAAATACAAATTGTATTAGCATCTAGAATATATCATCTCAAACCCGAGAAGAAATACCAAAACCATTTTTTTTTGTGACAACAAAATTAGAAACATTACCAGGAACAACTTGAAAATATAGAAATTATAGCAAATATATATTTATAGAAAATGTAGGCATATACACTTCATCTAAAAATAATTTGATTAAGGTATCTACAAATAACTGAATAATATTCTTTAACGAATGTCTAGGTATTGTTGTTTAAACAAGATCAGTATACTTAGTTAATCTATATACTACTGTATCAGGCCCAAGAAAATAAAGGTATACAACTTATTCTACAATAATATGATTAAGGAATTATAAAAAAACCCCATGTTGTTTTTCTAACTGGTATATTGTCATTAAATCCATACGTCACTTATGTATATAAAGTCTTACAATATATAGGCAAATATCTTCATATCTAATTTGAATGTTATTACTAATCTAATAAAGGGCTGGTATATGAGTATTATAAGTGGGAACACTGTACTACGTTTTCATCAAATCGGTACTACAACCGCTAAATGCCTAATAAAATATAGGCAAACAATTTAATCTACAATAATAATCAGTTTCATGCACCCTTACTATACAAAGCATAAACATGTATTATATAAATCATGATTGTATCGATAACAGAATCATACTTAACAATAGTGGCAAACACTTTTATAGATGTATTTATCTTTTCCGTCAAGTAATATATTATATCACTATCATGATCGCAATCACTAATATGATAAATGTTTACTTAATTTGTTATCACATATGTGTTTATGTGGCATATGGTGATGTTGGAACTGTGAATGACGCTAAATATAAATACAATATTTGTGTGTGTGTTGGGGTGCATATTTATTAGTGTGTCAATTATTTGTTTTCTTCGTGAAAATATATTTAACATTTCTGGTCGATCAAATCATAACACGCTTTCCCAGATACAGTCAATGTTAAGCCCGAATAATTCCTATCTAGGTAACCAACAGATTGCACAATTTCAAGTCCAAAAATGCAAAAGCTCCCTACCGTGGGATGGGGGACACCCCCTTCCACCCCCTTCCCCCGCTCAGTCACTTCGCTCCCTCGTGCTTGGTCGCTTCGCTCCTTGCATTGTCTCGCTCTCACATCTGACTCAAAGTTGGCAGCACTGTGAGTGTGGGGGAATGAACTCCTACACACACAAATCGTGAGCCCCCATAGGTTTTGCCCCCCCCCCCCCAATCCAAAACTGCTTCCGGCCCGCCTGGTCACGACCATCTTAACATCTAACCCCCCCCCCCCCCCCCCCCCCCCCACTGAGAGGACTTTCAAGCAATTTCCTTGGTCTAGAACAAATTTGGCAAGCGGTCTCGGGCGCGAACAAATTGGTATTGGTCCGGTGAACGGCAAATCATCCCCCCAGGTGTAAGAACCTGTCTACGCCACTGTCTATATCAAAGGTACACTTGAGTATTGGTCCTTCCCGAAATGCCCCATGACACTAAATTGGTTGGTTTTAATTCCATTTGAAAGTTCATTGAATAAAACATGTGAAATGAGAATCATTCCCTTTCGAATGCTCTCATAGTTGCCAAATTTGATTTTAAAAAGCACTGACTTGGTAAAAATTGACAAAAAATGGAACCATGGTGTCACTCACAGCGCCCTAAAACAAAAACTACACGACCGAATTGACTGTTCTTGGTATCGTTTTTCATTGGAAAAGACACCCTATCCGATGGACATAATCATTTTGTTACTATATTTTGGGAAGTGCCCCGTTACGTTATTTTTGGGCCACCCTGTATATCGTCTGGCTAGACCGGCGATATCTTGACTTTTTAAGAAAATACATAAAATGTTTTACACTTTTTTACACATAACTACTAGTTTGTACTGCAATGGTGCAGGTTTCGGTTAAAGGGATAGTTGAGTTTTGGTATGGAGGGCGCTACACAAAATAATTTTTTGTGAGATAATGAAAAACTGAGTGTCAAATTCGAAAGAGCATACAATTTTAATCAAACTTTATTTGATCCAAATCGGTTCAGAAAGGGCTGAAATATCCATAAACATAACCATTTGTAATAAATGTGGGGCCACACAAGCAATCACAAATTTTGAATCAGGCGTTAATTTTTTTTTAAATGCTTCCTCTTTTCAAACATTTACAAAATAGGTTTTGAAATAGTTGTTGATTATCTCTCTATCTAATCACTATTTCAACAAAACATCAAATGCACAATATTTTATTTAAAATGGTTGAAACCGATGAGTGTTTAGAGAGCGCCCTCTTGAGTTTTAACGGCTCTTTTTGAATGATAACAAGCTTTTTACTTAGTCATTTGTAATGTTTTATTCATTTCGAGCATGGTGGAGTCATAACTATTAGTTTGTAATGTAATGGTGCAGGTTTTGGTTACTAAAATTCACTTTGACCAAAAGTGAAAAGTGTACTCTCTTTACCAGAACTCAACTATCCCTTTAATAACATTCAGTTTGACAAAAACTCAACTATCCCTTTAAACCATCATTAATGCCTTTTCTCGACCCGTATCAATGTACATGAACACTACCAGCTCCGCGTATCCGATTAAAAACAAAGAAAATTTGGTCGACATTCAAATTTTGCTCTGCGTTCAACGCTTGTGGACATGCGGAACCATCGAAAGATTATATTATTTCAGATCTCATCTAAAAGACTTTCAAATTATACATCCTCTTACAGGGCAGAGATGGCAGCGATTGTGCTCGCCTTAGAACATGTAGAATGGTTGTATATTCATCCCAGTTTGTATACTGGGGCAGTTATTTTTAGAGACACTTTAAGTTCTTTACAAGCCATAAAGAGTCACAAAGAGGAACTTCCTGCAAATAAAATGTTTAATTTGTGTTTACAATTGAAGAATAAAGGGATTTGGTATTGTTTGAATGGATTCCAAGTCATTATGAACCAAGTGGTAATGAGATGGTGGATATAGACTCAAAACGAGGTTTGAAAAAAGAAAAAGAAATTAATAATAAATTAGCAAGGTATGAAATAAATAGCATTATAAGGAAACAGAATGATGTATGTTTAATGGCAGAAAAGATGGGAAGGAACTGAATCATTACTTAAAGATGTGCACAAAAATGTTATGAATACATGTGTAAATTAAACAAATAGAAAAGATGAAAGTATATTACATTGTTTAAGAGTGGGAAACATTTATGTTTATTGAAAAACCACGATACTGGGTTTTTCGCCTAATTGTGAGGGTATTTATATTTGAAACGATTGCACATTTTTGTGTCAGTGTCCAGAGTATAATTATATACCCCTCACAAAAAGTTCCGCAATCCAAGTTTGAGCGTTCATATCTCTCTTATTACTTAATTACCGTTTATGAATGTGGTATCATTGGAAAGCTTATATTCTCCCCTTTACATTGATATGACGTTTGCTATGAATATTTTATCATGGAATGTGCATGAAACTCGAATATGGGGCAAAGTCAAAAGTGAAATGTCACAAAATGCATTGATATTGTCAACAGTGTACCCTCCTTTTGTTAGGAGAATAAAGTGTTCTGAATGATGTTAAATCGGTCATGCGTGAATATGTCAATGGCGAATGATCATTTTCTTTGGGGGATGAAATGTGTCTTCATGAATTTGAGGTGGTGCAATAACGTTTGTGTATGTTGTTAGGAATATGTAATGTGTTTTTATTGACTTATTGAGAAATTATCATTATGTTTGACTTTTACACACTAGTTTGTCAGTTGTCCACCACAATTACAGAACAAACGTCACTTTTGCGTTGTCCAAACAACAGTAAAAATCATAATTGTATTCATGACCACTTCAAAATCATTCCATCCTCCAGGGGAAATGATAATACGCCATTGACATCATGCATTATCGCCTCAACATCATTAAAAATATCACGTATTCTTCCAATTACATGATAAATCATATTCGGATGTAATGCACATTCCATGATACAAAAGCCATAACAAAATGTCATACCAATGTAAAAGGGTGTAAACAAGCTTTACAATGATACCAAATGTATGAACAGTAATAAAGTAATAGGAGAGATATGAACGCTCAAACTTAAATTGCGGAAATGTTTGCAACAATCTTTATGCAAATCAAACATAATGATAATTTCTCAATCGGTCAATAACACACAATACATCTTCTTAACAACATGGAGAAACGTAATTGCACCCCTCGAAATCATTAAGACACATTTCATCTTCCAAATAAAATGATAATACATCATTGTCATTCACGCATGACCGACTTACCATCATTCATAACACTTTATTCTCCCAACAAAAGGAGGGTACACTGTTGACAATATCAATGCATTTTGTGACATTTCACTTTTGACTTTGCCCCATATTTGAGTGTCATGCACATTCCATGATAAAATATTCATAGCAAATGTCATATCAATGTAAAGGGGAGAATACAAGCTTTCGAATGATACCACATTCATAAGCGGTAATTAAGTAATAAGAGAGATATGAATGCTCAAACTTGGATTGCGGAACTTTTTTGTGAGGGGTAATAGTTCAAAGGGCTATATTGTTGATGGCAGAAACAGGAAGAATGAAAAATAATTACTTTGTTAAATTCTTTAGAGCGACCTCTCTTCAGCAAGCTCTTGTTGATTATGTAGGAAGAACGGGGAGATTACCCCCATAAGAGGTTGGTTTAATTTAATTGAAATTGGTATTGTACGTGTTTATTAATTGTGATCGTAAAATGAAATGCAAGCTCAGGCCAGTACAAAGTCTGTATATGATATCTATGCAGACCTCTGGAGATGGCTTGATCATCATTTAAATTTAGTTCAAAAGCAATTTGTAATTATGTTGTTGATGTAAATGATTAGTAAATCCACACCCTGCACCTTGCACTTATAAAGCCCTAAAATGTTTGCTACCTTGGTATGTTTTGAACAATTGAAAATATTGACATATTTTGTTTTGATTTGATTTTGATTTTATACATTATTTTTTTATTTGTTTTTATTCAGATGTAGGTGCAAAATAGAACGAAGGCGACCAGAGTGTATCTCCATGCATGGGGGGGGGGGGGGGGGGGGGGGGTGGGGGCTAGACTAATTTGTCCTACTCTTCTTTTCACACATCGGCCCCGTTGCTACCACTAAATTAATAAATCATAATTCCCTTTGATTCCTCATTAAATTTAAGGCCTTTCTGGTGCCCAGCCCCTCCCCCGACTTGGGAAAAAATCATAGCTGCGCCACTACCCTATTTTAAAATTAAATTAAAGGTATAGTGAAATCCCGGCTTTGATTCAGGTTTATAGCTTTGAATATGTGCCTATATTGATAAACCACACTCTTTTTTCAAAGAAATCATTAAGTTGGGCAAACAAATGTAAATTTCATGCAACTTTTTCGCATCGGCGTTCCATACTCCTAAAAAAATGATTTATAGAGCGTGACGTCATTTATAGGCTGTGACGTAATCTATGACGTCATAAACATCTATTTTTAGAAATTTCAAATTTGAACTTCATTTTCCGAAAGAGCGTCAAAAATAATGTCCAAATACCGAAAATCAATTGAATATGTTAAGTTAAGGTGAGATATGCAGATCAAAATTAATGTGTTGTCAATAGGCAATCAGTGTTATAGTGCTTTGGTTCATAACTTCATGAACAAGAGCTCTGTAACACTGATTGCCCATTGAAATAAAATTCATTTGGATGGGCATATCTCAGCCAATACTTAACATATTCGATTGATTTTCGGTAATCATGGTAATTGGACATTATTTTTGACGCTCTTTCGGAAAATGAAGAAATTATAAAATCATAGCTGCGCCACTACCCTATTTTAAAATGAAATCCCGGCTTTGATTCAGGTTTATAGCTTTGAATATGTGGTTATATTGATATATCACACTCTTTTTTCAAAGAAATCATTAAAGGGGTAGTTTAGTTTTGGTAGAGAGGCGCTGCAGATCACAATTTTTTTGTGAGAGGTAATGAAAAACTGAGTGTCGAATTTGAGAGAACATGCAATTTTAATGGCAGAATAAACTTTATTTGGTCAAAATCGACCCAGAAACGGCTGAAATATCAATAAATATATCTGATCTTATAATTATTTGGGGCCCAAATAATTCGATGATTTTTAGAAAAAAATCAAAAAATGCTTGCACTTTTCAAAAATTTTCAAAAGCGTTTTTTAAATAGTTGTTGATGATCTCGCTATTTAATCATTATATCAATAAAACATCACATGCATAATTTTGTATGAAAAATGGTTGAAACCAATGCCTTTTTAAAAAGCGCCCTCTTGTGTTTCAATGGCTCTTTTTGAATGATAACAGGCTTTTTACTTAGTCGTTTGTAATTTTGTATACCTTTCGAGCATGGTGGAGTTATAACTATTAGTTTATAATGTTACTGTGCAGGTTTTGGCTACTTAAGTTCAGCCTTACCAAAACTAAACTACCCCTTTAAGTTGGGCAACAAAAATGGGAAATTTCATGCAACTTTTTGGCATCGGCGTTCCATACTCCTAAAAAATGATTTATAGAGTGTGACGTCATTTATAGAGTGTGACGTCACCTATGACGTCATAAACATCTGTTTTCAGAAATTAAAAATTTTCCGAAAGAGCGTCAAAAATAATGTCCAATTACCGAAAATCAATCTGGCTGAGATATGCCCATCCAAATGAATTTTATTTCAATGGGCAATCAGTGTTATAGAGCTCTTGTTCATGAAGTTATGATAGTAAAAGAAGCAGCATGCGATGTTAGCATAGGTCTAGTTCAACAGGATTGTTTCTGTTTATTAAAATAAATTTGTCGTTTTTTGACAGGAACATTGTCGCCAGTAAATAAAAAAAGAACCATGCAAACATTTTTTTGGAGAAAAAAAAAACAGGGAAAGTTGTAGGTAGTACGAAAAACAGTTTATTAACAGTTATGAATGTAGATAATATTTGTTTTTAATTAAACATAATTTCCATAATCTGACAACATTTCTGTTATTTGACATGGTACATTCTGTAACATTGACAAATACGGTGAAAAGTTGTAATTTAAGGGCAAACAAATCTATAATTGTACAGTTAATTTTGACACATGCATATACTGTAAATAAAATGTTTATATTCATACTAACACTAGCCTATCCGATATGCGTCGGGCTTTCTGACAAGTACTACAGACTAATCGCGTTATGGAGACGGACAATCGGCGAGGGCGAAGCCCGAGCGCCTATCATCACTGGTGAATGCGAAAAGTTAATTTTCTTTTATAATTTACATTGTTTCGTTCGTAGAAAATCTACGAACCCCCTGCATAAGACTATATTAAGCAACTCCAACAAAGTAGGTAGAAGATGTAAGAGAAAACTAAATTATTCGATTAAACTCCGGGCGAAGTGGAATCGTCGACATATAATCGAAATTAAAATATAATATTTTATTTAAAGGGATAGTTGAGTATTGGTAAAACTTAACTTTAGTAACCAAAACCTGCACCATTACTGTACAAAATAATAGTTATAACTTCACCATGCTCGAAAAGTATACACAGTTACAAACGACTAAGTAAAACCCCTGTTATAATTCAAAAGAGCCGTTACAACTCAAGAGGGCGCTCTCTAAACAAATAAACTTGGTTTTAGCCTATCATTTTTCATACAAAATTGTGCATTTAATGTTTTGTTAAAATAATGATTCAATAGAGATATCATCAACAACTTATTAAAAACCTATTCAGATTTGTTTCAAAGTAGTCTTTATAAGAATTTTTAAAATTTTGTCTAAAAAGTAAAAATATCCACCGGTGAAGAAATTTTGAATAAAAATATGTTTATGGATATTTCAGCCGTTTCTGAACCGATTTTGATCAAATAAGGTTTATTCTGTCATTAAAATTGTATGTTCTTTCAAATTTGACAGTCAGTTTTTTATTATCTCACAAAAAATATCGGGGGCACTTCGGGAAATTCCAATAGGCCTACTCAACGCTACCTTTAACGCTAAGAATAATAAGAATTTAAAAGAAATTAAATTTATAAATTTACATATTCATTCTCCTAAATCTACCCATATAAACATAGATTCGTCCAAAAAAAATCGGAACTTGGAATTGATTTTTGATTTGTTGAATAAAAGGGGTCGATCACCAAATAAGGCTAGTCTTATGAATCATGCATGAAAATACACTCGTCACACATACGATAAACATACATGAATTAACCAGTAATGATAGGCGCTCGGGCTTCGCCCTCGCCGATTGTCCGTCTCCATAACGCGATAATTATACGTGCCAGAAAGCCCGACGCATATCGGATAGGCTATACTAACACAAGATGCGTCGTTTTGCACTGCAAATGTCTAAAAACTGAATGCAAGACTTCGTTGAATAATCAACTCCAAGAATACAATTCTATGGATTTTGAAAGGGTTTGCACCTTGCAGTTTCTATAGCAATTTGTTTTAGGTGCCAACATCATAATTACGCATCTTTGAATCGAAACTGCTTTTGTGTGTGTCCGTATGTGTCCCAATATAGAAATCATTCTAATGCCCCTGCGACACTTCTCCGCATTTTGTCTTCCTGTGAGTGAATATACACTCAAAACTCATTATGTTGCACGATAAATATGATCTTGGCATAGAGTTTATGAATGGTATATTAATAGAGGATCACAGAAAACCACGTGTGCAGTAGGACCGTAATATAAGAACAAGACTAAGAAGACCGCAAACACAACTGAATAATGGCCAATAATAAGTACTGCCTCGAATATTAGTGACATTCAAACAGGATTAATGATCTATAATTTAATAACTCAACTATCCCTCCGTCTCAATGTCAGGGTACACGACATACTATACTACTCACCAGGAGTCACATACAGGGAATCAAAAGGCAACTTATCTGATATCGTATCCATGTTTGAACTAAGGCGTTTATATGCTGTGATGTCATGCATGTAGGTCAGGACTGAAAAAATACAAGTAAAAGGGAAAGCATTGTAATGAAAGTTTGCAAATTTACAAAATGCAAGGAAATGTAAGAAGGAAAGCATAAATGTATATATATTTAACTAAAAGTGAAACAACAACAATACCAAAATTCACAAATGATTATAAGGTCTATGACGAGAATAAAAATGTTACAATGGCATGCAGCCAGAAGCATAAATGAACAACAGTTAATTTTGTAGATTAAACTGGATCATGTCTAAGTCATGATTCTATAGTCTTCTCAGATCATCGATGCTGTTTATTCCGCGTTTCATCGGCTCACCATCAATCTTGATCAGCGCGAGGATGCGGCCTTCTGCTGTCCGAGCATCTTCAACTTGAGCACATTACCTTCAAGATTCAAGATTGTATATCAGAGATTATCACCTGACTTAGTAAATACAGTACATGAGCTGCCATGTAATATTTTTGGATATTACATGGCACTGTTACATGGCAATTCAGATAATAAAACAGTTGTTAACTTTGCTGCCGGGAAAATCATGGAATGTTCCCCTCGGGATTTTAAATGCTATTTCGTGAAGAAAATAACATTTAAAATCCCTCGGGAGTGGAACATTCCGTGCTTTTCCCTTCACCACCAGTTAACAACTGTATAATGTTCCTCAAAGACAACTAATTGGTCTTTGGGCAGCGGAATGCTGACCCTCACAGCATAGCCATAGGCGTCGATACTTACGTAATACCTATTCATCAGGGGGGATGAATGAATAGATCATCCCCCCTGATGAATGGGTATCAATTACAGATCGACGCCCATGTCTCACAGAGTAGGAGTTGCGGCAGGTGAAAAAGCATATGAAGAGCTCAGTTCCAAAAGGCGCTAAATCCACTTTCCATAAACATTGAGTTAACGATACATCTACATTTATAAGCTACGTAGCTATCTAGGAATACACATTTTACGACAAATTACTCACTCAAAATAAAAATTTAGAAAGTTCAAGTTTCATATTCCCATATATCAAAGTTGTACAAAGTTGGGCAAAGAAACCTGTTTTTCTTCGAAAGTTGAAAAAGTGGATATAGCGCCTTATGGAAGAAAGCTCTTCATATAATTTCTGTGCACCATTGATGTGGAATAATTCACCATTTAATTTACGAGGAAGAGGAAGCTTTTGAATCCGGTCTTATGACATACTTGCTAGATTGGCGGTTGCATTGGACGGGGGCGTTGCCGATTGCATTTTTGACATTTGTTGACATTTTTCTTTCTTCCATCCATCTTCCATGACCTCTAGAGGTCAGTGCTCTGCCCCTAGTCATTATTAAATGGATTTCAAAGACTGCAGTATATGCTTCGATGATTAAGCTGCATGGGTATGGTAATAATGCAGAACCACAATATCATTGCGGAAGTAGATTTGATTTAAAACGTGATTGCAAAAAAATGGATACGGCATGAGCATATAGCAGTACAAACTCATTACGTAGCTAGATCAAGAATCAAACTCCATATTTCGCTCAACGGTCGGTAATTCGCTCAATGGGATAGAGTAAAACGTCCGGCATTTCTGACTATACTTTAGCCTGTATAGACTGCTGAAGATCATGTCGATGATGAATCCAATAATCGTCGTTCTGTTCATGTTCATCGGAAATGCATCTAGCCAAAGTGATGGCCAAGGTGAGTGCATGTTAAAGTGGGCATTATAGTCTAGTCGGAATGGGGGGTTCACATGAACCCAAAAGGAACATTTGTTTAACTCACATTTTTGTAAACCTCGATGTGTCTAAAGTAGTTAAAGAATTTCATGTTACCAAGACCAAAACGTGTCCCATGGATATGTTTGGACACCATATTGGATTTCAATGGAAAAAATAGTAACTTACCTAAAGTAGAATTTCATTGATTTTGTATTTAGATTCAGCTCATATTTCCATATTTCATACATAATCCATAACACGAATATTACAAATAAGTGTTTCAAAACATTGTTATTGAGGAGTTATCATCAATGAAATAGTAGTAATTTGTAAGCCAGTATTATGGCATCAAAAGTCCCGCCGAAACCAGCTGAAATACTATGATGTCACATAGTGTGCCAGTCATCATTAGCAGACGGTGTCCGATATTTAACAAGACTCTGTTCAATCATCCTTGTTTATTAAAGAGAATATTTGTCATTATTTTCTCCTCTGCCTCACTCTTAACAGATATTTTGTTCAATCAGTTGGTTTGTTAATTCCTACGATAACATGTATTGTAGTATTCTATATAATATATTTGTATCGGGGATTTGTATGTGTAATTCGGCATAACATGTCACTGTTAAGTAATTACATAAGGCATCTTCACACCTGTCTCCCTCTCTCTCAACTCTCCCCCACTTTTTCTTTTCTCTCTCTGTTTCCCGTATTTCTCTTCCAGTATGGACTGTACCTTTCTATCATGCCTGCTACATTTCTTCCTGCTCTAGAACATACTGTAGAGACTTAACTATCATCTTTCTCTCTACTTGTAAATAATGTTTTATATTTTTTGTATTACTTTTTTCTTGTATGTATTAATTTATGTTTATCTATGTTTTAAGAATACGTAAAACTTGTAAAATCTCAGGTATGGCATCACTTCAAGCTTCTAGCTTATATTGCCGACCTCTGTGTGTTTCTATCTCGATGTTATGACAGTTTATTTGTATGTACGAAATTGTTTACTGTGAGACATGCAGGAATAAATAAAATCAAATAAAATAAATAAAAGCACTTTGATGTCTTTTGACACACAAGTTTCCCGTAAAGCATGCTAAATGAAGTTATTTTAATTTATAACGTCGCCAATAAGTATCACACGCAAAACTGCAAAATCAGCGACAGCGATTTTTGTATATATTCAGGAAAGGAATTCCAAAGTATTGGACCATTAAAGAACATGGATTTATGAGACAGAGTAGTTCGTATTGGAAGTAAATGAACATTTGCGGCATTTCTAGTGGCATAAGTATGAGTATTACAATTCAATGAGAAACATGAGAGAAGTGAATCTGGTAGTAAACCTTTAAACTATAGAAACATACAAATTCCAACTTCATATTTAAACTTATCATACAAATTAAGGATAGTATGTAATCTAAAAATAGGATCAGTATGAGAATAAAAAGGTGAATGATTTACAATTCGTATTGCACGTTTTTGTAGTTTATACAGTCTATCTAAATAAATATTTGATGCACTACCCCAGGCAAGAATACCATAATTCAAAAAAGGTGCAACATTAGTATGATAAATCATTTTTAACGCAGATTGGGGTAAGTAAATTACGTTATTTTAATACCTATATTCTTAGAAATCTTATTACAACCAGAATCAATATGATCTTTCCATAATAACCTATTATCTACTATTACTCCTAAAAACTTTAGAGATAAAACTTCTTTGATTGTTGATCCTGCTAATTCAATATGAATGTCATTCGTATCTACATGTTTATTTGTAAACATCATAAAGTTAGTTTTAAGAACATTCAAAGATAATTAATTACTATATAGATAACCAAGTTGTAACTTTCTGTAATTCATCATTAAATTGTAACTGTAAAGTAAGTATATCATTATGTGCCATAAAAATACTAGTATCGTCTGCGAATAAAATATATTTCAGTTTAGTAATGTAGATACTTTGCACAATTCATTTATATATAAAATGAATAAAAGGGGTCCAAGTATAGAACCTTGGGGCACTCCACATCTTAGGCCTTTCATCTGAGATTTTTGTCCATTAATTAAAACATATTGCTTGCAATTAGTAAGGTAACTTTCAAACAATTTAAAAACATTTCCTCTTATTCCATACTTTCTTTAATAAAATATCATGATCCAAAGTATCAAATGCTGTTTATAAATCTAAAAATAAACCAATCATTATTCATTATTATCAATTACCTTAGTTACTTTATGTATAAAATCAAGAAGTGATGAATATGTGGAATGACCCGCTCTAAAACCATACTGATTACAAGTTAAAATGTGACATTCATTAACAAATAAAAAAGACGATTATACAAACACTTCAAAAATCTTAGAAAACACAGGTAAAATAGATATTGGTCGATAATTCGTCAAAATTTCAGGACAACCTCCTTTCAAAATTGGTATAACTCTGCCAACTTTAAGTTTGTCTATATCTTCCAGATTCTATATATAGGTACGCATTAAATATCTCACATAATGGATAACATAGGCCTATATAATATATATACTTTTTTATCACTTTCATATAAATACCATCATATCCTCTAGTCTCTACTAGAATTGTTTAAAAAAAATTTGTTTTACAATATCAATTATTTCACCTGGAGTTATAGGATTACAAAATATATATTTCGTATTACACATCAATATCATCAGACTGATCATAATTGCGAATCAAATTAAAACCAATATCAACAAAATAATTATTAAAATAATCCGGAATTTAATTTTTTCACTCATTTCTATACCATCTACTACAACCTTCTCTGTGTAAAAGGCTTTCTGTTGTTTTCCTAATGCATTATTTATAACTGTCCGTGTTTTATTTATATTACCTTGAGCACAATCAAATTGGCGTAAATAATATTCCCTTTTCGTAGATTTGATCTTGCTAGTCACACGATTACGTATTTTCTATATACATTTTTCCTATATATATACCTCGCACAAAAAGTTCCGCAATCGAGGTTTGCACATTAATAACTTTTTTATTACGCTATTACCATTGCATCCAAATGTAGGGCAAAGTCAAAAGTGAAATGTTGCAAAATGCACTGATTTTGTCAACAGAGTGCCTTCCTTGGCTTGAATGGGGGTGAGGTGGTCATGCATTCAAGCCATATTTTAATCTTCAAACAAAAGGAAGCCCCTTTGTTGACAGAATCAGTGCATTTTGCAACATTTCACTTTTGACTTTGCCCTACATTTTGATGCAATGCACATTCCAGGATGAAATACTCATAGCAAATGTTATATCAATGTAAAGAGGAGAATTCACGCTTTCCAATGATACCAAATTTATTAATGGTAATAACCTAACAGAAAAGTTATTAATGCGCAAACCTCGATTGCGGAACTTTTTGTGCGGAGTATAGTATGATTTTTATAATACAATTTATATAAGCGACTCGTTTTCTTTACTAATTTACGTATTTCATGTGTAAACCATGGTTTATCTTTTCTTTTCTTTTTTAGTATCGTAATATTCTTAATTGGAAAACATTTTTCATATGTTTAAAAACTTTTGCCAAAATACACATGATATATATTTTAGGAGTAATTAATTTTTAAGTTGAATTGAATAAGTTGAAAGAAGAAAGAAAGAAAGTAAGAAAGAAAGAAAAAAAAAAGATTGGCGTAAATATTCAAAATGAATGAAGAACGCCAATAAACAACAACAACAACAACAATGACATTGCTGAGCGGGTTTTATAGTTCTTCAGTGTATGTGACGACGTACGTGGCATGCATATCCCATGTGTGCGTGCTTTGAATTCCACGGTGTATACAGTTGACAGCATCGCGCATCGAGTATACCGTGCACGTGTGCACGCTTCCTTTAGTTGGACGCCGGTTTGTGTTCACGCTGGAAATCGCGGACTCCTGAGAGCAATATTTCAATTTCTACATTCACTAGGTCATATAAAGGGAATGAAAAATGAAAATCGCTTCACTTTCGTATAACTACATCCTATTACAGCCTTTCATTGCCCATGTATAATGCATCACTATAAACGTAAACGCCATAAGCTAAATCACAGTCGACAATGGGCGGGTTTAAGTACATGACGTCACTGTTGTCATTGATGAATATGCATGAAGTGTTAGGAACGATGTCGCGAATCTGTGGTTCGAATCGTATTTTTTGGCAGATAATTCACTATATTACACATTTTATGTTAATTGATTATACTGAATATGCATTATATGGAACAATAATAACCTTATCCGTCTGTAGAGTGTGATTATTTTTTTTTCATCGTCGACAGATTTTTTAGATATTTAGCAAATTAGGGCCCGCTTTGGCGTGTGTCGGTAACCAAGATTTGTTGTTTTTCTAAAAGGAGTATGCCGTTGGGAAAATCTGTTATCGGTATCGCTTCTCGGCCTTTGGGAAATGTTTACTCCAGGGGTGGACATGTGCACCTTTTAGGAACCAAATCTGCTCCTTAATGGGTGCAAGTTTGCACCTCGAAGGGTCGAAATGTTTACTCCAAGGGTGGACATGGGCACCTTTTAGGAACCAAATCTGCTCCTTAATGGGTGCAAGTTTTCACCTCGAAGGGTGGAAATGTTTACTCCAGGGGTGGACATGTGCACCTTTTAGGAACCAAATCTGCTCCTTAATGGGTGCAAGTTTGCACCTCGAAGGGTGGAAATGTGCACTCCAGGGGTGGACATGTGCACCTTTTAGGAACCAAATCTGCTCCTTAGTGGATGCAAGTTCGCACCTCGAAGGGTGGAAATGTTTACTCCAGGGGTGGACATGTGCACCTTTTAGGAACCAAATCTGCTTCTTAATGGGTGCAAGTTTGCACCTCGAAGGGTGGAAATGTGCACTCCAGGGGTGGACATGTGCACCTTTTAGGAACCAAATCTGCTCCTTAATGGGTGCAAGTTTGCACCTCGAAGGGTGGAAATGTTTACTCCAGGGGTGGACATGCGCACCTTTTAGGAACCAAATCTGCTCCTTAATGGGTGCAAGTTTGCACCTCGAAGGGTGGAAATGTGCACTCCAGGGGTGGACATGTGCACCTTTTAGGAACCAAATCTGCTCCTTAGTGGGTGCAAGTTTGCACCTCGAAGGGTGGAAATGTTTACTCCAGGGGTGGACATGTGCACCTTTATGGATGCAAGTTTGCACCTCGAAGGGTGGAAATGTTTACTCCAGGGGTGGACATGTGTACATTTTCAAGGGTGCTCATGTACACCCCTGTTAAGGGGTGCACAGTGCACATGTGCACTTTAGGCGTGCAAAATATGAGACAAGATCGTGCACCCTATAAGGTAAACATGGGCACTCTTGGGGTGTTCATATGACCTTTTTCAAGGGTGCTCATGTACACCCCTGATAAGGGGTGCACATGTGCTCCTTTAGCGTGCAAAATATGAGACAAGATCGTGCACCCTATAAGGTAGACATGGGCACTCTTGGGGTGTTCATATGCAGATTTTCAAGGGTGCTCATGTGCTCAATACAGGGAGCGAAGTGACTGAGCGGGGGGAGGATGTCCCCCCTCCCACGCTAGGTAGATTTTGCATTTTTGGACTTGAAATTGTGCTGGTGCTTACCTAGATAGGAAATTTGGGCTTAACACTGGGAAAGCGTGTCATGAATTGATCGACCAGAAATTTTAAACATATTTTCACGAAGAAAACAAATAATTGACACATATGCACCCCAACACAAATATTGTATTTATATTTAGCATCATACACAGTTCCAACATCAACATATGCCACATTATGTATGATCCAACAACTTAGCCTATTGCCAAGAATGAGTCCCGAGGGGCGAAGCTACCGAGGGCTGGGGCAGGGCCAAATATGGAGGGTTTGGGAGGGGGTATCTCCCTCCCACAAAGAAGATTTTGCATTTGGGCAATTCCGGATGAGAGAGGCCAAAAATGGAAAATTTAAAAGTTTATGAAATACAATTTCAAAGCATGTTTTGGGTGGACAACGTCCTATATATTAGTGAATAGAAGACCGTTTGTGAATAACTTAATCTGTTTTTCTGAAAGCAGTGTTTGAACTTTTTGGGTTTTCTAGGCTTCAGAATTGAAAAAATTACTAAATTCAATACCAAATCAATAAATCATTGATCCCTGAACTTATTCCTTTGTATACTTTGCAGTTATACTAGTATATGGATAATCTTCTTATTTTGTAAAGCACTTGTTCCAACCGGAACCAATATTTGCTGGACAGAATGACCAAATCTACTCCAATTTGTATGTAATTCCGTTACCGAAATTCCAAGAAAGTTTTTTTAAAGAACTTTAATATTGATGAATTATTCTGTAATTGTAAATCCAATGCTAAAATATGTGTCCCTGAAATCCCAAACACCCAATTCTTTAATATCTTCACCCATTTCTATAAAAACATCGGTAACGGAATTACATGGTAACGGAATTACACCGGTAACGGAATTACATCGGTAGGGGACGCAACATTAATTTGACTTCAAAGTGGGTAGGAAGTTTTTGAAAGAAAGGAACTCCACCTGCTATACAGGGGGGGAAACAAAATCCAACTTCTGATGAGTAAAAAACAAATTATGAATATAAAGGAAGATATCAAATGAGATAGATCCTCTCTTATGACCTTCTGTTCTTTTGCCATAAAAATAGTTGAGAAACAGTTTATCTATTAAACATATGTCAGGCATAGTTTTCACAAAGTATAAACAAACAAAATCTTGCAGTCTTTGGCAAGAAAAAAAAATAAAAATAGATCACCCAACCCCAACACCCTCCCCTTGTGGAAGTCTAAGACTGCAGGTAGTATTGAGGAAGATAGTGTCCAAGATAACAGCAAGAACACTCAGAACAGAGGAAAAAGCAACAACACTGTCTATATTAGCAATGTCAGCAGCAGCGGCATGGAGACCTCTAATTGAAATGGGTGGTAGTTCAACACTGCAAAGAAAACAATGCCAAAAAATTAATTGGCCAAGTGATAGAAGCTGTGGATAGTAACATTACTGTCAAATTATTGAAGCAAACAGTACCAGAGAAGTATGGTTGGCCACATACATGTAGTAGATGACTTTGGCTTGAAATCTCATCAGTTGCTCAACATTGGTCTAAAAAGACCAAGACTACCAGTACCACTTTGCACCAGCAGGAGTATTGAGTATAAAGTTTCATCTCATTATCTAGTCAATCCCTTGCTTCTGCTTAAAAGCATTAAGACAATGGGCCCTTTGAAATTCTGTCAATATTATAAGAGGTCACCTGCAAATGTCCAGGATGATCCAGACACAATTGGGCTGATGACAGACTATACTTCGGCTATATTTCAAAGGGCCCATTGCCCTGTTGCCTAATATCAGAACTCAAGGGATTGACTAGATAATGAAAGGAAACCATTCAAATATTATAGCACCATACAGGAACTACACAATAGGTCTACTGGTGAATATTGTTACTGGTAGGTTTTGTCTTTTTAAGCCAAGCTCAAGTTGAGCTACTGATTTGAGAATTCGGGCCAATTACATTATTCACAGGTCTTAGATATGTAAAAGAGCCACAAACAGACAGAATAGATATATACTCTCCTTCATATAAATGCATGTATCATGCTAACTTATTCACTGGCTTTAAAATGTAGCTTGCCAGTATTATTGCTGATGAATTAAAGTTCAGACAATAAGATTGAACTCAATCCTTGCTGGCCATTTGACTTGTCAGTATTCTAACATACTTTGTTAGTACAATTTATAAATAAGTTTAGGATTTTTAAAACTTGAACATCTTTAATATGAAGTTGTACACATTGTGCATTAAATAATATACTACAAACAATTAATTGTATCACTGATACATGTATCACCTGATCTCTGACTATAAATTAATGTTCTTGTTCATGCTTCTAACAATTTATTATGTCCAAATTGCATCAAGTATGTGTACATGATCAAAAAAGTGTCTTGGTAGTATTCTTCAGTAGTACATGATTTTGATCAGATGGATGAGTTTAATTTAGAACAATTTAGTAGATGGCATACAGGTAGACATTATTTACAGGTCTAATAGCATATCATGGATACACTCAATGAGCCACAAATGGACAGAAGAGATACACTTTCCTTCATATAATTACTCATAACATACTAAATAGTTTCCTGGCTTTTAACTTCCCAGAATTATTGGTATTAACATTCAGACAATAGGATTGAACCCTATCCGTGCTGGCCATTAAAGGGTACCACAACCCACAAATAATATTCTTATTATAGAAAGGTAACATCTTTAGTATTCCATTCCTTCAACAAGCTCACAAAAATATGTTTTCAGAAAAAAATATATAATTGGAAAAAGCATCACCATTCTCAACCATGCTTTCATGCAGTCTGAATTGCGAAGACTATATGCGTGCAGAGCCAGAGAGCTCTGTGCAGAGCGAACGAATCATCCGGGATTATATTGACGTACGCGTGAAAGCATTGACGCACTCGCAAATGCTTGGCCCGTATGGAACCAGGAAATAGCAGTGGTTCCGTAAGTGGTGGAAATTGATTGATTTGTTTATGAATTACACAACCCTTTGCAAAATGTTGGGTATCTATTTGATATCACAAAACGGTACCAAAACATATAATAATGTGTTGTTCTTTGCCTGGTGGTCCCCTTTAAACTTACCAGCATGGTTACATACTTTGTTAGTACATGTCCAATGTATAAGTCTTCCCAGGGTTTTCTGAATTCTAATATCAAGTTGTACACATTGTGTATTGCATGATATACTTCAAGCAATTCATGTTACCCTTGATACATGCATCATTTGACATCTGACTTTGATTTATTGTTCTGCTAAGCACTTGCTTCCCAATCTGTTTTGTCCAAATTGCATAATATAAGGAAGTGTACATGATCAAAAAAGTGTTTTTGTAGTATATGTGTATGAAATACTTTGGTAGAAGTGATATTTATCCAATGGATACGTATAGTTTAGAAGAATTTGTGGATAATTGACAAAGCAGTGTTAAAGCGGTGGTCACAACCCGCCGTACTTGCAAGTGCGTGCCCCGTGCGTGCTGTCTACTTGCAAAAACGTGGGCAAAATTTGGGTATCCGTACGTGGTGAGTACCGACTCAGTACCGACTCAGTACGGATTTGGGAGCACGCAGACACGACGTAGCACTTTTAGTGCACGAGGAACTTTCGCTGCGTTCGCTGCGTTTTCGCTGCGTTCTGCAGCCAATGAGCGCACGTGCGTGCTGCGCACGTGATAAGTGCGTGGTCCGTGCTTACTCGGCACTTCCCCAGTTCAACTGTCCAATGAGCACGCAGAACTCACGTGGACCGTACCGAGTAAGCACGTGCTCCGCACTTACAACGCACGTTGTGCGCACTGATTTCTGCAGTATAATATGAGCAGAAAAGGTTGTTCGCACTTGCACGCACTTAGTGAGTAAGGACACCGTACGTGGGCAGCACGTGTAAGTACGGCCTCCGTACGATAACGTGGCAACCGCACGGAGACTGTACGTTGTAAGCACGTTGTAAGCACGTACAACGCACTTACCACGTGCGCAACGTACGATGCACGCAACCGCTCACGGCCATGCGTGGCGTGCGGGCCACGTACTTACACCGTGCGTGTGACGTGCGTTGCCGGTACTCCCTCCCTGCCTTTGCCACTCCCTCCCTACGTTTTCAGAAAAAACGTGGCGGCCGTGGCCTCCCCAAAAACCGTACGGACTAAAAACACGCACGGTGGGTTGTGACCAGGGCTTAAGCGGTGGTCACAACCCGCCGTACTTGCAAGTGCGTGCCTCGTGCGTGCTGTCTACTTGCAAAAACGTGGGCAAAATTTGGGTATCCGTACGTGGTGAGTACCGACTCAGTACCGACTCAGTACGGATTTGGGAGCACGCAGACACGACGTAGCACTTTTAGTGCACGAGGAACTTTCGCTGCGTTCGCTGCGTTTTCGCTGCGTTCGCTGCGTTTTCGCTGCGTTCTACAGCCAATGAGCGCACGTGCGTGCTGCGCACGTGATAAGTGCGTGGTCCGTGCTTACTCGGCACTTCCCCAATTCAACTGTCCAATGAGCACGCAGAACTCACGTGGACCGTACCGAGTAAGCACGTGCTCCGCACTTACAACGCACGTTGTGCGCACTGATTTCTGCAGTATAATATGAGCAGAAAAGGTTGTTCGCACTTGCACGCACTTAGTGAGTAAGGACACCGTACGTGAGCAGCACGTGTAAGTACGGCCTCCGTACGATAACGTGGCAACCGCACGGAGACCGTACGTTGTAAGCACGTTGTAAGCACGTACAACGCACTTACCACGTGCGCAACGTACGATGCACGCAACCGATCACGGCCAGGCGTGGCGTGCGGGCCACGTGCGTCGACGGTACTCCCTCCCTGCTCTTGCCACTCCCTCCCCACGTTTTCAGAAAAACGTAGCGGCCGTGGCCTCCCCAAAAAACGTACGGACTAAAAACACGCACGGTGGGTTGTGACCAGGGCTTTACTAGTGTAATTCCGTTACCATGTTCATTAGATAGCTTTCTAGTATAAATAGAGAAATATGTGACCATTGATTTGAGCCAGGACTGCAGAGTTTGGTAACAAGGACTATGTAAACGAAGACTGACTTGAATTTCGCAAATACAAATAGTTATTTTTTTAGAAATTTCACACTGCGTTACCAAATTAACAAATTAAGCAGGCGTATTCATATATTACTTCATAATTTGGCATAAAAGTATCTTGCATTTTGGTTTTTATAAATGTTTGAACATAAAAATAACATTTTAAAGGGATTTTAGCTTATCTGGTATTCAAAAAATTAAACTTTTTAAGGTAAATTTCAGAAGGCGTAATTCCGTTACCATTTATGTAATTCCGTTACCGCTGCCTTTTTTGGAAACATGGTCAGTTACGACCAAACAAGATGAACATAAAGGAAAAAATTAATGTTATCATGAAGTTGACACCCATAGCAATGAATTTTAAAATAAATCTACACAAAATGTCTTTTAAATTTCAGAGGAATTCATGTGAAATTTGAAGGTGGGAAAAAAGGCCCATTCTCTGCCGTAATTCCGTTACCGACGTATCATACGTGCTAGCACTTTCCTCATGTATTCCATATTTTTGTTTCTATATGACAGCAGGTATATCTCCAGAACTTATTAAAGTGTTGATAAGCCTTTAGGTCATAGGACTAATCCATATTATGAAAAAGAATGAGCAAAATTTCTCTGAATTGTAATTCCGTTACCACGGAATTGCCCATTTATATATAATTATATACTTGAAATGGTGCAATTTGGTGCACGTTACAAAAGGAGCCAGAGCAATGCCAGCCTACACTGGAACTACGTGGCCCGGTATACAGAAAAAAAAACTCACCCCTGACCATACGCAAGTTATACAACAAACTGAGATAATCTGTTCGCGCGCGAAGCGCGCAGCAAAAATTGAAAGTTGATGTATAAATTACCTTTTTAACGTTAGAATTAACAAGTCTTAGCTCATACAACTTATGTTTTCTTTCCCGATCGTATACCGATCGTATACACAAAAAATATCCTTCCCTAAAACCGGGGGGGGGGGGGGGATGATTGTACATGTCATCCCCCACCTTGTGAGGTGGGGGATGCATCCCCCTCATTCCCCCCCCCCCCCCCCCCCCCCCCAGTTGTCTACGCCCCTGGACTCCCAACACTGACTGTCCCCCTTTTTATGATCAGTTAGAAAAAATATATTGGAATTTAAAAAATCCATTTACTATTATGTGTGGGGATTGGAATTTGGTACAGGATTTTGATTTAGACACTTACAATTATATTCGTATTAATAACACACTGGCCAAAAATAGAGTTAGTTATTTAAAACAGAATTTAAATTTGATTGATCCTTGGAGAGAATTGTATCCTTTGAAAAAAGGTTTTTCTTGGCGACAGCCAAATCCGGTAAAAATGGCAAGATTAGTTTTTTTTTCTTGTTACAAAAGTATTAATGTCAGTTATCACCAGGATATAAGACAGACCATTCATTAATATGCTTGTCACTGAATTTAGAAAAGATACATACAGGTAAAGGTTATTGGAAATTTAATAACTCGTTGTTGAAAGATGAAGAGTATATACAGAAAATTAAACATGTAATTAAAGAAAATGTAATGTATTCGGTGGATGAAGTGTCTTATGATGAATTAGAATTAGACAAATGTAACTTTGAAAATTATAGATTTTCTATAGATGATCAGTTATTTTGTAATACATTATTAATGATGATAAGAGGTGAGACAATATCATATTCAAGTATGAAAAGAAAACGGTGTATGAAAAATGAAACTAAACTAGAAAAGGAAATTAGTGATTTAGAAAATAAGATTATTTACATTGTAGATAATAAAGATATTATTGAAGAATTGGAAGATAAAAAAAATAGCTTGGAAGATTTAAGAAAACAAAAAGTCGATGACGCAATTCTTCGTTCAAAGTTAGAATGGATGGAATTTGGTGAAACTTTCCCTCAAAGTTCTTTTTGAATTTAGAAAAACAAAATCGTATTAATAGACAAATTAAAACACTGATTGATGATCAAGGTAATACAATTCAAAATACAAATGTTTCATTTGAAGTACATCGTTTTTACTCTAAATTATATAAAAGTAAACCTGTATCCGATTTTGATTGGGACCTTTTTCAATCAAGAATCATCCCGAAATTGAATGCGCAGACGAAAGACTCTTTAGAAGGTCCTTTATTAATTCTGGGTACGCCACTAAGTCTCAGTAATGCCAATGACATGTGATTGAAGGATTGAAGAAGATAAACACGAACACAATTCATCAAACTTATTACATAAACTTTTACAATTAAATTGCAAGCAAGACAAGTAAGTCTCCAATTCGTTAGTAGTGTAGTTTGAGGTCAAACTTTCATTAAAATCCTCTATAGTAAAACATGATTGATTTGGTAAATAAACGTGTTCGGAGTTTGGTGGACATGCACAATCATTAAATCTTTTAAATCAGTCCTGTATGTAACATTTTGAGCATGTTGATTAAAAACATCATATGAAGCCATACACACAAGAAGCGTAATAAAAGACGACACATGATAAATATGTCCACTGAGTAATGTGTGAAAATTCCATGGTAGATGAATGTCCAATATGACCGAGAGATGAGCAAGCATGCAAAGTGACATTTGCTAACTCATTGCACTGGCTTTGTACACAGTTGTTATTATCCAGTGGATAATAAAATAACGAAAACTTCAATCGTAAATTCCTTTCTAAACAATATGAAATTCAGGAAAACGAAGTCTGTTCCATGATTATATTGGTACAGTAATACGAATACAAAAAGGTATTACAGAACCATTAGTGTTTTTTGTAGATTTTGACGTTTATTGATCCCTACAAAGTACCTACGCCACTGGTTTGCAGTAACGTTGTTTGTGTAAATTGATGCGTTTCGTTCGGGCGTCTGTTTCTTTCTGTCTGTGTTAGTTTATATGTTTATGTATGTGTGCATGTTTATGTGTGAGCGAGTGTACGTGTCTGCGAATGTACGTATGTGTGTGTGTGTGTGTGTGTGTGTGTGTGTGTGTGTGTGTGTGTGTGTGTGTGTGTGTGTGTGCGTGTGTGTGTGTGTGTGTGTGTGTGTTTGGAGGAATAATTTGGAGGAATAAAAATCTTTCTTTTTTTAAAGTGTGTGTGTGTGTTCTCACGCCGGCATTCTTGTGGGGTCTCGTGTGGGTACAATTATATACTTGTGGGGTATTTTTTCCTTGTGGGGAATAAATCATAGACCCCACTAAGGAATAGCCTTAAATCGGCGTATTTAGCTTCAAAGAGTTATGTGACAAAATCTTGAGACTGTGCCCCATAAGTGATACTTGAGGAATTTTTTTTTTCTAGACACACGTACCCAACCCTCCCATCCACTCAGAAGGTTGCCTTTTTTCGTTGCAAAGATTTTGTGAAAAAAAAAACAGTTTGTAGTAGCACTCCTTCAGCCTGTAGTAGCACACATACCCCACAAGTCGGGTGCCCACAAGTATGGCCGGGTAAGTATGTGTGCAGTGGCGTAGACAGGTTCTAACCAATCTGTTCGCGGCCGAAACTACCTGCCGAAATATTTCGAGACCAAGACAATTGCTTGAAAGTCCTCTCAGTTGCTCAGTGGGGGGGGGGGGGGGGGGGGAGGGGGGTTAGATGTTAAAATGGTCGTGACCAGGCGGGCCGGAAGCAGTTTTGGATTGGGGGGGGGGGGGGCAAAAACCTATGGGGGCTCACAATTTTGTGTGTGTAGGGCTCATGCCCAACCACACTCACAGTGCTGTCAACTTTGAGCCAGATGTGAGAAGTGAGACATTGCAAGGAGCGAAGCGACCAAGCCCGAGGAGCGAAGTGACTGAGCGGGGGGAGGGTGTTGGAGGGGGGGTTGTCCCCCCTCCCACGGTAGGGAGCTTTTTCATTTTTTGGACTTGAAATTGTGCAATCTGGTGCTTGCCTAGATAGGAAATTCGGGCTTAAACATTGACTGTATCTGGGAAAGCGTGTTATGATTTGAATTGACCAGAAATTTTAAATATATTTTCACGAAGAAAACAAATAATTGACACACTAATGAATATGCACCCCAACACAAACACAAATATTATATTTATATTAAGCGTCATACACAGTTCCAACATCACCATATGCCACATTATGTATGATCCAACAACTTAGCCTATTGCCAAGAATGAGTCCCGAGGGGCGAAGCTACCGAGGGCTGGGGCAGAGCCAAATAGGGAGGGTTTGGGAGGGGGTATCCCCCTCCCACGGAGAAGATTTTGCATTTATATAATATACTTGAAATGGTGCAAGTTGGTGCACGTCACACAAGCAGCCAGAGCAATGCCAGCCTACACTGGAACTTCGTGGCCCGGTATATACAGAAAAAAAAAACTCACCCCAGACCATACGCAAGTTACACAACAAACTGAGATAATCTGTTCGCGCGCGAAGCGCGCAGCAAAAATTGAAAAAGGATGTATTATATACAGTTGTTAACTGGTGGTGGAGGGAAACACACGGAATGTTCCACTCCGAGGGATTTTAAATGCTATTGAGGGTAGAGTAAATAAGTCCCGAGACGTAGTCGAGGGACTTATTTTCTTCACGAAATAGCATTTTAAATCGCGAGGGGAACATTCCATGATTTTCCGACAGCAAAGTTAACAACTGTTTTATCATCTGATTGCCATGTAACAGTGCCATGTAACATCCAAAAATGTTACATGGCAGCTGATGTACTGTATTTACTAAGTCAGGTGATAAATTACTTTGTTAACGTTAGAATTAACAAGTCTTAGCTCATACAACTAATGTTTTCTTTCCCACTCGTATACAGATACACACAGAAAAAATATATCCTTCCCTAAAACCTGGGGGGATGATTGTACATGTCATCCCCCCCACCTCATCCCCCCCCCCCCCCCCCCCGTTGTCTACGCCCCTGTCTGTGTGTGTGCGTGTGTGTGTGTGCGTGTGTGTGTGTGTGTATGTGTGTGTGTGTGTGTGTGTGTGTGTGTGTGTGTGTGTGTGTGTGTGTGTGTGTGTGTGTGTGTGTGTGTGTGTGTGTGTGTGTGTGCGTGTGTGTGTGTGTGTGCGTCTGTGTGTGTTTATTCATGAGTGACTCAATGTGTGTGTGAGTGACTGATTAAGTGCTTATGCGTGCGTCTGTCATGTCTGTGTCAGTATGGTTGTATGATACGTTAATAGAGAAAGAGGGTAAAGATATTTTATATGTTAAGAATTATAGGCCAATAACTCTTTTAAATGTTGATTACAAGATACTGTCAAAAGTATTAGCTAAAAGAATTAAGGAGGTGTTGGGGGAAATTATACATTATAATCAAGTGGGATATGTTAAAGATAGAAATATAGGGGAAGCAGTACGTCTGATAGATGATATGTTTTTTCATTCTTTAGACCAATCTATTGGATATTTAGTTGCAGTAGATTTTGAGAAAGCATTTGATTCCATTTCACATACCTTTTTATATCAAGCATTATAATCATTTGGTTTTGGAGAAACATTTTGTTCATGGGTGAATATTTTATATAATGATATTAGTAGTTGCGTTATGAATGGGGGTCATTCAACTGGGTATTTTGATATTAAAAGGGGAGTAAGACAGGGTGATCCTCTTTCGCCATATTTGTTTGTTATAGCAATTGAAACACTTGCTATTTTTATTCGAAAGGACAATGATATTCAAGGAATTAAACTTGGGGATAAGGAAATTAAACAGGTATTGTACGCAGATGATATTACGATATTTGTACGAAATATAAATTCTGTGAATAGGTTAAAAATAATTTTTGAAGATTTTGAAGCAATAAGTGGATTAAAAGTTAATAAAGAGAAGACGCACTTTATATGGTTGGGAAAGGAAGCTGAAAGGCATGACAATTTAGAATTTGGTAATTTAGTACAGGAAATTAAAATCTTAGGGGTTTATTTTGCACGGAATGTGAAAAAAAAAGATGATTTGAATTATAAGGAAATATTAAGTAAGACGAAACGTTTATTGGGATGGTGGAAACAAAGGGACCTGACAATTATGGGTAGAATTCAATTATTAAAAACCTACGCTCTTTCGAAATTTAATTATGTATCTTCTCTCATATCAGTCCCACATTGGGTTTTGGAAGAAGTTGAAAAAATTTCTTTTGATTTTATTTGGAGGGGTAAAGATAGAATTTAACGGAAAATTTTATATCAGGACTATGAATATGGAGGGCTTAGAATGACTTGTTATGCTACATTTGTTAAAACTCAACGGGTTATGTGGCTTAAACGCCTACTTGATGGGAAAGAAGAGTCTGCTTGGAAATTATCTTTTGATTATTTTGCTAGGGAATATGGAGGACGCTTTATATTTTTGTGTGATTATGATTGGAGAAAGATGAAATTGAAAGGTATGCCGCAATTTTATAAAGATATTTTGAAAGTATGGCAAGAGCTTGATATATGTAGGCATTATGAAGGAAATAAGATGAATCCTATTATATTTAATAATAGGCACATTTGTTTAAGGAATAGAATGGTTTTTGATAGCGACTTATTTCAGAAAGGTATAAGTAGAGTATTTGATATGAATGATGGAAATGAATTAAAATCTACTCCGTATTTTTGGGGTCTGGGTATACAAAGTAAAGGCTTACTTAGGATTTATGATATATTTATGGCAATGTCAAAGGAGTGGAAAGATGGGGAATTTATGGAGATTTATAGTAATAATTTTGATATTAAAATTAAGATATTAGGTAACATAGAGACACTGTCTGAGATAAAATCAAGAAAAATATATGATACTTTTATTATACAGTTTCAACAAGATTATAGATTACAAATACGGAGCGGACAGGGTCAAAATAATTATACTTATGAAGAAGTAAAAGCTATATTTTTACGGGTTAAAAGTTCAATTTTATGCGGTAAACAAAGAGAATTTCAGTTTAAGTTATTGCATGGTGCTATTTATACAAAAGAAAACCTTTATAAATTTGGTTTTGCATTAGATAATTTATGCTCCTTTTGTTGGGATGAGGTGGAGACCTATTCACATTTATTTTTGTATTGTATAAAAGTTCAACAATTTTGGTTAGAAATAGTTGATCATTTACAATTAAAAGAAATAAGAATCGGAGATTGGAATTTAATATTTTTGGGTTTACCAGGACAAACTAGTAGATATTTTCTTGTTGAAATATATTATTTTTTCCTCAAGAATACAAGGGGCTCTCCCATCGCTACAAAGAGTAATAAAAATTATGTTGGGTTATAAGGAAGATGAAAAAAGGTTAGCGATGAAAAGGGGAAAATTGAGTTTACACTTACAAAAGTGGGAACAGTTAAATATTATTTTGATTTGATTGCTTTAAACGGACATGCGAGCAGATGCACCGGAAATGAGTGTGACGTGAGGATGTGTGTGTGTATGTGTGTGTGTGTGTGTGTGTATGTGTGTATGTGATTTGGTTGGATGAATGTGAGTAGAGTGAGAGATGTAGCAAGGTTACATTACTTTATTAGAAAATAACCTCCATTTGTTTTTGTTTTTGTTTTTTTAAGTATGGTTATCTTTCTTTTAGTGAATCATGATTAATTATTACAGTATATTGTTTATTGAGGAAGGGCTTTTGCTTATTTTAGTACGACTAAATCTGATGAGATTTAGCAGTTTACGTTTAGAATATAATAGTTAAGTTACTGTATTACAAAATGCAAATGTCATCTTTTGTTTGTTTATGAATATTGATGTAAAATTTGTATACTGTTCATTTAAAAATATTTGTAATAATGTAAATGTTAATATTATTTTGATGTTTATCTGTATTATCATTTGGAGGAAATTCTTAAAAAAAAAAAAAAAAAATGATTGGCGATTGTGAACTGTTGTACGGGCAGTTTGTGGATGCTTGTAAAATGTATTGTGCGTTTACGAATATGTGTGTAATCGTCCGTGTGAGTGACTGATTGTGTGAGCCTGTATGAACCAACATATGGGGACATTTTTGTATCTTTAACCCAACAAGTGCGGACACACGCGAAGTGGGGACGTCCGCACTCGTAATTCCCTCATTTTTCGATCCTTTGACCAATAACAAATGTTATACTAAGTTGTCAAGTGATTGTCCCCATATAGTAGGTTAGAGACAGAAATGAATGTTCTTTAGAAAGAGAAATAGCGCCAGCTTGCGATAGATAAACAACTATGCGCACACGCATTTTTTGCGCACTGGATGGTGACCGGTGGTGTTACAAGTCTTACGTGGTTAATTCAATCAAATCCACATTGATGTCCCCGCCTGTGCGGTAATAAACACGAACTGCACGCGCGCGCTCAGATGTCCCCACCTGTGCGGTAATAAACGCAAACTGTCCGTGTGTGTTTATGTGTGTGTTTAGTTTAATGACATGAAATAAATAAATTAATTGTCAGTAATAATCAGTTCAATATTTACAATTTACAATATATATAGTCATATACTACAGATTAATGATCTTGAAACGATCTTTAACATCTTGAAATTAACAATACAATAGAAGAATTGACAGAAGGGGCTAACAAAATAGCGCAATGCTAATCGGGGCTAGTCCCGAAAATAAGTTTTTTACTGATTTTTGTTCAGACATTATTTATATGTTTCTTCCTAGTTAAATGTTTAGCAATACGATTCCAAGAAACGATGCTGAATCAACAGATTCTAAAATGTTTGTATTAATTAAAAACTGACCCGATATTACAAAATGTTTTCGTTTATTTTGAAAAAGAATGTACTTAGTTTGGTTCACAAGTCAATTCATTGGCATTTCACAATTTCATAATATCCTTCAGGTTCATGCATTTTTCTATCAAATCAGTGTGTCTTTTATCTTGATCAAAATATGGAATAAATTGGAGTCATCTGCAAATACTCTAAAAGTACAATATTTTGGCGAGTATATTTTTTAATTTGATTAATCAGATTAATCAATGAGAGTTTAGTACTATAACCATGTTTAAACCCGTACTGATGTTCGTATAATGTTTAGTTGTCTTCCGAGAATTTTAATAGAAGAGCATTAACTATTTTTGTCATAATGATACTTTACTCATTGTTGGTGAAATAGAGATGGGTCTATGATTACCCGGTAATTTCCTATCTCCTTTTTTGAATATGAAATGAAATGAAATGAAATGAAATTTATTTACCAATGAAATTAAATGAAATTTATTTACCAATTGAAAACATTTACAATATAATACAAAGATTCCACAAAATGTAATCTTCTTGGTAAAAAAGGAACTAGTTATACCACAAAATGCTAGTTGGTCTAGCCCTTATAAAAATATGCATTAAATAAGTATTGGAATTAAAAGCACAATAGACAACGCAGTTGTCATATAAACATAATGTACGTGCTCATACAAAATATAGAATCAAGAATGCCGAACATATATATACAAATGGAAAAGAATCATTTCGAATGTAACAAATAACCTTTCAACAATTTACGAAACGTGTGTCTTGACATTTAACTTTTTAAATTATTTGGAAGTTCATTCCATATTTTTGGTCCGATATATGAAATGGATAGTTTTGCTAATTCTAATTTTATTGGATCTATTTTGAATTTATCGTAATTTTTACTTCTAGTATCATAACAATGATCAATGCGAGTACCAGTGGCGTAGCGTGGTCGGACTGATTGGGGGGCACGCAAAATTATTGGGGGGGGGGGGCACACCTTATGTATTTCTTTGATTTTTTCAAAATCAAATCAAACATCACTGTTCCTATGACATATCTGTATAAATAAAAAATATTAAGGACAGATAATTCCATAAATAATGGAGCTGTGTGCTCCCTTGGACTCTTGAAACATATTGGACGCATGGCTCTCTTTTGAAGCAAATATATGTTCATACGACGGATAAGTTCCACCCCAGACTTCTAGGCCATATGTAATGTGTGGTTCAACAAGTCTAAAGTACAACAATTTAAAAATTCTTTTAGGCACAAAATTTCGTATTCTATATAATACACCTATGTTCTTTCTCAAGGAGACACAAACAGAATCAACTTGTTTCTTTCATGTTACATTTTCATCAATATTGACTCCAACAAATGAAGTATAAGGAACTTTTTCAATTGTTTCATTGTTCATTACAATACTACCAAGAACATCAATTTTCCTGCACCTACTTTTAAATATGATGTACTTAGTTTTCTTAGTATTAATAGTAAGTTTATTTTCTTTACACCAGGTCATTATCAAATCAATATCATTTTCCATCTCAATCAAATTAATAGCATCTCCTACACCCTGAAAAGTATGAAATAAGCTAGAATCGTCTGCAAAGAGACGGAAATTAAAATAATCGGACGAGTTAGGAAGATCATTTATATAAATAAGGAATAACGTTGGACCTAACACAGATCCCTGGGGAACTACACAAGTTATTGGTAGTTTGTCTGAATGAATATTATCATAATCAACAAATTGAAATCTATTAAATAAATAGTTCCTCATCCAAATTAGAGGCATTCCTCTCACACCGTAATGCTCTAATTTATATAATATATTGTGATTTATGGTGTCGAACGCTTTAGCAAAGCCTAAAAAGAGTCCAACTGTTGTATTACCCTGAACAATATCATGACAAATTTGCTTTAACAGATGTATTAATGATAATTTAGTACTATAGCCAGAACGAAATCAATATTGGTGTTCATACAAAACAGTATTATCATTAAAAACGTAATCAATCGATTATTTGCCACTTTCTCAAATACTTTACTTAAAACAGGTAAAATAGAAATAGGTCTAAGATTACCAGGTGTGTCTGTACTACCTTTTTTATGTACAGGAATTACCTTTGCAATTTTCAATTTATCAGGAAATATACCAGTTGAAATTGATAAGTTTATTATATAAGCCAATGGGTGAGAAACGTAATTAACAGCATCCATCAAAATACCAACGGGAATATCATCAAAACCACAAGCTTTGTTTCTTTTCAAGGAACAAATTATATTTCGAACTTCAGTATGAGTAACGGGTAAAAAATAAAATGAATTAGATACTTTCTGACCCCAAAATGTATGAAAGGTACCATTTGTATCACCAATTTTATCAGCTAAATTTTTAAAGGTCCTGTACAAAGAAATTATTAAACATTTCACAAATTTTTCCAGGGATACTATATTTTTCATATACACCATCAATATTCATTCCTAACTTTTCTACTCTTCTTGATTTTCCTCCCTTTTTATTCAAAATGTCCTTAATATGCGTCCATACTTTTTTTGGGTTAGCTTGATCTTTTACAAATAATTCTTCATAGTATTTTTTCTTCGCATATCGCAATACTAATGTATTAGTCAATGTATTTCTAAACTTTTTATATTTATTCAACTTTTCATCATTATGGTTTGACAATACAGATCGCTTATATAACTTATACTTGGTTTTAATTGACTTTTAAATAGCTTTAGTAATTCATGGTTTCTTAATTTTCGGATTAGGACTACGAAATTGTAAAGGTGCATGTTTATCACAAATCCTACGAAATTGTATGCATCATTAACATCATTTGATTCATATACCTCATCCCATGTGATCGTTTCTAGATCATCACGTAAAGCTTGAACAGAATATTGCTTATAACTTCGACATTTTATCTTAGTTTCATTAATTAACGTTTGCTTATCAAAATAATTATGGAATATTGCATAACAAGGTAAATGATCTGAAATATCAACAAATAGAGTTCCTGAAGTTATTTCACATAAACTAATATTTGTATAAATATGATAAATTAATAAGTAATACGTGTCGGCGAAGAAATTAGCTGTTGGAGTCCATAACATTCCATCATCGTCTGAAGTTCATTTGACCTTTCATTAACTATATTCAGATTCACATTAAAATCCCCAACTATATACACTGAAACGTGATGATACACTGAAACTTGGTACAATATCGGTACAACTCTGGCCACTTAAAGTTTGTTTGGAAGTATTCCTGTTGTTAACGACAGATTTAACATAATTATGTGCAAGTGGTTTACAAACAAACACCTTTGCATCTTTTAAGAAACGTACTGGCAAGTCATCATATCCGCATGCCTTCTTGAATTCAAAAGCATTAATTACATATTTTACTTTAATATAGACTAGTGACTAGAAGGAAAAAGAAAGATTTTTCATGACGATGACCTAAATAGTAATTGTATTTTGAATTCATATCGACAGTTTTACTTGCAAGATTTGTATCGATATTAGCTTTTTCAAATTAAGTAGTTACATTTATGCTCATACCATTATTTTCTTTTCTTACAAGTGTTTGAATTTGAGTATCATTTTGTGGAGTACTTTTCTTGTTTAATAATTCATTTATATGTTTCCAAGTCCTTTTCGAGTTATTTGTATCCCTCCCGAATTGGGTATCATGATGCATTTGTTTTGCTGTTCTTAAAACTGTTGTTAATATGTTTCTATAAGTTTTATATTTTGTTAAATTATCGACCGTTTTATTGCTTTTGTTATCCAAGATTTAGATTTCTTTTTAACGGAAGTATTCAGTCTTCTTTTTTATTAGGCGCGTGTTTGTCACAAATTTGTATAAACCGTTGAAAAAAGGGGGATTGTAAGCATCATTAGCTTTGGAGCATTCGTGAACGTCTTACCATTGCTCACTCATTAATTCATTGCTCAATGACTCTACGTAATAATATAGAAAGTTTCTGCAAGTCACATCTTTCTTGTTTGATGACTGCGATTTAAACTTTTAACGACATAAACAAGGAAATGATCGGCTGTTTCAACATTAACACAATCTGACTAACTATTATAAGACACAATATTTGTATAAATATGATCAATAAGAGATGACGATCTACAATTTGTTACTCTAATTAGTCGATCTATCAGTTGGCGCAAACCATAAGATTTGGTCATATGTACGAAATGTTTGCTTAACATATTAATATTAAAATCTCGTATGACATTACAAGGATTTCATTCTTAATGCAAAATATGCAATATCCTGTTCATGTCATTACAATTATCGAGGATACTGTCTGATTATAAGGTGTAATATAATAGTTGTATTAGGTTTCCACGTTAAAAACGAACTGTCCCCTCACCACACACATTATACATGAAAGTGTCCCCGTAATTCACACTTTGTATAGTGTGTGTTTGATTTTTATATAAGGTGTAGTATAATGGTTGAATAAGGTCCCCACTTTAAAAATGAACTGTCCCCTCTTCACACACCTCATACATGATGGTGTCCCCGTAATACACACTTGTTAACAGTGTGTGTATAGTTAAATATAAGGTGTAATAGAATGGTTGTATTAGGACCCCACTTCAAAAACGAAATGTCCCCTTTCCACACACCTCATACATGATATTGTCCCCGTAATACACACTTGTTAACAGTGTGTGTATAGTTAAATATAAGGTGTAATAGAATGGTTGTATTAGGTCCCCACCTCAAAAATGAACTGTCCCCTCTCCACACACCTCATACATGATGGTGTCACCGTAATACACACTTGTTAACAGTGTGTGTATAGTTAAATATAAGGTGTAATAGAATGGTTGTATTAGGTCCCCACCTCAAAAATGAACTGTCCCCTCTCCACACACCACATACATGATGGTGTCCCCGTAATACACACTTTTTAAGTGTGTGTGTTTATTTTAATACAAGTTGTAAAATAATGGTTGTATTAGGTCCCCATTTTAAAAACGAACTGTCCCCTCTCCACACACCTCATACATGATGGTGTCCCCGTAATACACACTTGTTAACAGTGTGTATATAGTTAAATATAAGGTGTAATAGAATGGTTGTATTATGTCCCCACTTTAAAAAACGAACTGTCCCCTCTCCACACACCTCATACATGATGGTCTCCCCGTAACACACACTTTGTACAATGTGTGTTTATTTTAATACAAGGTGTAATAGAATGGTTGAATAAGGTCCCCACTTTAAAAATGAACTGTCCCCTCTTCACACACCTCATACATGATGGTGTCCCCGTAATACACACTTGTTAACAGTGTGTGTATAGTTAAATATAAGGTGTAATAGAATGGTTGTATTAGGTCCCCACTTTAAAAACGAAATGTCACCTCTCCACACACCTCATACATGATATTGTCCCCGTAATACACACTTGTTTACAGTGTGTTTATAGTTAAAAATACGGTGTAATAGAATGGTTGTATTAGGTTCCCACTTTACAAACGAACTGTCCCCTCTCCACACACCTCATACATGATGGTGTCCCCGTAAAACACACTTTTTACAGTGTGTGTATAGATAAATATAAGGTGTAATAGAATGGTTGTATTAGATCCCCACTTAAAAAACGAACTGTCCCCTCTCCACACACTTCATACATGATGGTGTCCCCGTAACACACACTTTGTACAATGTGTGTTTAGTTTGATATAAGGTATAACAGAATGATTGTATAAGGTCCCCACTTTAAAAACGAACTGTCCCTTCTCCACACACCTCATACAAGATGGTGTCCCCGTAATACACATTTGTTTACCGTGTGTGTATAGTTAAATATAAGGTGTAATAAATGGTTGTATTAGGTCCCCACTTTAAAAACGAAATGTCCCCTCTCCACACACCTCATACATGATATTGTCCCCGTAATACACACTTTTTACAGTGTGTGTATAGTTAAATATAAGGTGTAATAGAATGGTTGTATTGGGTCCCCACTTAAAAAACGAACTGTCCCCTCTCCACACACCTCATACATGATGGTGTCCCCGTAATACACACTTTTTAAGTGTGTGTGTTTATTTTAATATAAGGTGTAATAGAATGGTTGTATTAGGTCCCAACTTTAAAAAAGGAACTGTCCCCTCTCCACACACCTCATACATGATGGTGTCCCGGTAAAACACACTTGTTAACAGTGTGTGTATAGTTAAATATAAGGTGTAATAGAATGGTTGTATTAGGTCCCCACCTCAAAAACGAACTGTCCCCTTTACACACACCTCATACATGATGGTGTCCCCGTAATACACACTTGTTAACAGTGTGTGTATAGTTAAATATAAGGTGTAATAGAATGGTTGTATTAGGTACCCACTTTAAAAAAAGGAACTGTCCCCTCTCCACACACCTCATACATGATGGTGTCCCCGTAATACACACTTGTTAACAATGTGTGTATAGTTAAATATAAGGTGTAATAGAATGGTTGTATTAGGTTCCCACCTCAAAAACGAACTGTCCCCTATCCACACACCTCATACATGATGGTGTCCCCGTAATACACACTTTTTAAGTGTGTGTGTATAGTTAAATATAAGGTGTAATAGAATGGTTGTATTAGGTCCCCACTTCAAAAACGAAATGTCCCCTCTCCACACACCTCATACATGATATTGTCCCCGTAATACACACTTGTTTACAGTGTGTTTATAGTTAAAAATACGGTGTAATAGAATGGTTGTATTAGGTCCCCACTTTACAAACGAAATGTCCCCTCTCCACACACCTCATACATGATATTGTCCCCGTAATACACACTTGTTTACAGTGTGTTTATAGTTAAAAATACGGTGTAATAGAATGGTTGTATTAGGTCCCCACTTTACAAACGAACTGTCCCCTCTACACACACCTCACACATGATGGTGTCCCCGTAATACACACTTGTTAACAGTGTGTGTATAGTTAAATATAAGGTGTAATAGAATGGTTGTATTAGGTCCCCACCTCAAAAACGAACTGTCCCCTCTCCACACACCTCATACATGACGGTGTCCCCGTAATACACACTTGTTAACAGTGTGTGTATAGTTAAATATAAGGTGTAATAGAATGGTTGTATTAGGTCCCCACTTTAAAAAAGGAACTGTCCCCTCTCCACACACCTCATACATGATGGTGTCCCCGTAATACACACTTGTTAACAGTGTGTGTATAGTTAAATATAAGGTGTAATAGAATGGTTGTATTAGGTCCCCACCTCAAAAACGAACTGTCCCCTCTCCACACACCTCATACATGATGGTGTCCCCGTAATACACACTTGTTAACAGTGTGTGTATAGTTAAATATAAGGTGTAATAGAATGGTTGTATTAGGTCCCCACCTCAAAAATGAACTGTCCCCTCTCCACACACCTCATACATGATGGTGTCCCCGTAATACACACTTTTTAAGTGTGTGTGTTTATTTGAATACAAGTTGTAAAATAATGGTTGTATTAGGTCCCCATTTTAAAAACGAACTGTCCCCTCTCCACACACCTCATACATGATGGTTTTCCCGTAATACACACTTGTTAACAGTGTGTGTATAGTTAAATATAAGGTGTAATAGAATGGTTGTATTAGGTCCCCACCTCAAAAATGAACTGTCCCCTCTCCACACACCTCATACATGATGGTGTCCCCGTAATACACACTTGTTAACAGTGTGTATATAGTTAAATATAAGGTGTAATAGAATGGTTGTATTATGTCCCCACTTTAAAAAAGGAACTGTCCGCTCTCCACACACCTCATACATGATGGTGTCCCCGTAATACACACTTTTTACAGTGTGTGTATAATTTAATATAAGGTGTAATAGAATGGTTGTATTAGGTCCCCACTTAAAAAACGAACTGTCCCCTCTCCACACACCTCATACATGATGGTGTCCCCGTAATACACACTTGTTAACAGTGTGTGTATAGTTAAATATAAGGTGTAATAGAATGGTTGTATTAGGTCCCCACTTTAAAAAAGGAACTGTCCCCTCTCCACACACCTCATACATGATGGTGTCCCCGTAATACACACTTGTTAACAGTGTGTGTATAGTTAAATATAAGGTGTAATAGAATGGTTGTATTAGGTCCCCACCTCAAAAACGAACTGTCCCCTCTACACACACCTCATACATGATGGTGTCCCCGTAATACACACTTGTTAACAGTGTGTGTGTGTATAGTTAAATATAAGGTGTAATAGAATGGTTGTATTAGGTCCCCGCTTCAAAAAAGGAACTGTCCCCTCTCCACACACCTCATACATGATGGTGTCCCCGTAATACACACTTGTTAACAATGTGTGTATAGTTAAATATAAGGTGTAATAGAATGGTTGTATTAGGTCCCCACCTCAAAAACTAACTGTCCCCTCTCCACACACCTCATACATGATGGTGTCCCCGTAATACACACTTGTTAACAGTGTGTATATATGTAAATATAAGGTGTAATAGAATGGTTGTATTATGTCCCCACTTTAAAAAAGGAACTGTCCCCTCTCCACACACCTCATACATGATGGTGTCCCCGTAATACACACTTTTTACAGTGTGTGTATAGTTAAATATAAAGTGTAATAGAATGGTTGTATTAGGTCCCCACTTAAAAAACGAACTGTCCCCTCTCCACACACCTCATACATGATGGTGTCCCCGTAATACACACTTTTTAAGTGTTTGTGTTTATTTTAATATAAGGTGTAATAGAATGGTTGTATTAGGTCCCCACCTCAAAAACGAACTGTCCCCTCTCCACACACCTCATACATGATGGTGTCCCCGTAATACACACTTGTTAACAGTGTGTGTATAGTTAAATATAAGGTGTAATAGAATGGTTGTATTAGGTCCCACTTTAAAAAAGGAACTGTCCCCTCTCCACACACCTCATACATGATGGTGTCCCCGTAATACACACTTTTTACAGTGTGTGTATAGTTAAATATAAGGTGTAATAGAATGGTTGTATTAGGTACCCACTTTAAAAAAGGAACTGTCCCCTCTCCACACACCTCATACATGATGGTGTCCCCGTAATACACACTTGTTAACAATGTGTGTATAGTTAAATATAAGGTGTAATAGAATGGTTGTATTAGGTTCCCACCTCAAAAACGAACTGTCCCCTATCCACACACCTCATACATGATGGTGTCCCCGTAATACACACTTTTTAAGTGTGTGTGTTTATTTTAATACAAGTTGTAAAATTATGGTTGTATAAGGTCCCCATTTTTAAAACGAACTGTCCCCTCTCCACACACCTCATACATGATGGTGTCCCCGTAATACACACTTGTTAACAGTGTGTATATAGTTAAATATAAGGTGTAATAGAATGGTTGTATTATGTCCCCACTTTAAAAAAGGAACTGTCCCCTCTCCACACACCTCATACATGATGGTGTCCCCGTAATACACACTTTTTACAGTGTGTGTGTATAGTTAAATATAAGGTGTAATAGAATGGTTGTATTAGGTCCCCACTTAAAAAAACGAACTGTCCCCTCTCCACACACCTCATACATGATGGTGTCCCCGTAATACACACTTTTTAAGCGTGTGTGTTTATTTTAATATAAGGTGTAATAGAATGGTTGTATTAGGTCCCCACCTCAAAAACGAACTGTCCCCTCTCCACACACCTCATACATGATGGTGTCCCCGTAATACACACTTTTTACAGTGTGTGTATAGTTAAATATAAGGTGTAATAGAATGGTTGTATTAGGTCCCCACTTAAAAAACGAACTGTCCCCTCTCCACACACCTCATACATGATGGTGTCCCCGTAATACACACTTTTTAAGCGTGTGTGTTTATTTTAATATAAGGTGTAATAGAATGGTTGTATTAGGTCCCCACTTCAAAAACGAACTGTCCCCTCTCCACACACCTCATACATGATGGTGTCCCCGTAATACACACTTGTTAACAGTGTGTGTATAGTTAAATATAAGGTGTAATAGAATGGTTGTATTAGGTCCCCACTCAAAAAAAGGAACTGTCCCCTCTCCACACACCTCATACATGATGGTGTCCCCGTAATACACACTTGTTAACAGTGTGTGTATAGTTAAATATAAGGTGTAATAGAATGGTTGTATTAGGTCCCCACCTCAAAAACGAACTGTCCCCTCTACACACACCTCATACATGATGGTGTCCCCGTAATACACACTTGTTAACAGTGTGTGTATAGTTAAATATAAGGTGTAATAGAATGGTTGTATTAGGTCCCCACTTTAAAAAAGGAACTGACCCCTCTCCACACACCTCATACATGATGGTGTCCCCGTAATACACACTTGTTAACAATGTGTGTATAGTTAAATATAAGGTGTAATAGAATGGTTGTATTAGGTCCCCACCTCAAAAACGAACTGTCCCCTCTCCACACACCTCATACATGATGGTGTCCCCGTAATACACACTTTTTAAGTGTGTGTGTTTATTTTAATACAAGTTGTAAAATAATGGTTGTATTAGGTCCCCATTTTAAAAACGAACTGTCCCCTCTCCACACACCTCATACATGATGGTGTCCCCGTAATACACACTTGTTAACAGTGTGTATATAGTTAAATATAAGGTGTAATAGAATGGTTGTATTATGTCCCCACTTTAAAAAAGGAACTGTCCCCTCTCCACACACCTCATACATGATGGTGTCCCCGTATTACACACTTTTTACAGTGTGTGTATAGTTAAATATAAGGTGTAATAGAATGGTTGTATTAGGTCCCCACTTAAAAAACGAACTGTCCTCTCTCCACACACCTCATACATGATGGTGTCCCCGTAATACACACTTTGTACAATGTGTGTTTAGTTTGATATAAGGTATAACAGAATGATTGTATAAGGTCCCCACTTTAAAAACGAACTGTCCCTTCTCCACACACCTCATACAAGATGGTGTCCCCGTAATACACATTTGTTTACTGTGTGTGTATAGTTAAATATAAGGTGTAATAGAATGGTTGTATTAGATCCCTACTTAAAAAACGAACTGTCCCCTCTCCACACATCTCATACTTGATGTTGTCCCCGTAATACACACTTTTGACAGTGTGTGTTTAGTTTTATATACCGGTAAGGTGTAATAGAATGGTTGTATTAGGTCCTCACTTTAAACACGAATTGTCCCCTCTCCACACACCACATACAAGATTGTGTCTTCGTAATACACACTTTTTACTGTGTGTGTTTTGCTTAATATAAGGTATACTAAAATGGTTGTATAAGGTACCCACTTTAAAAACGAACTGTCCCCTCTCCACACACCTAATACATGATGGTGTCCCCGTAATACACACTTTTTACAGTGTGTGTTTAGTTTTATATAAGGTGTAATATAATGGTTGTATAAGGTCCCCACTTTAAAAACGAACTGTCCCCTCTCCACACACCTCATACATGATGGTATCCCCGTAATACACACTTGTTACAGTGTGTGTATAGTTAAATATAATGTGCAATATATATAAGTTGTATTAGGTCCTCACTTTACAAACGAATTGTCCCCTCTCTACACACCACATACAATATCGTGTCTCCATAATATACACTTTTTACTGTGTGTGTTTTGCTTAATATAAGGTATACTAGAATGGTTGTATTAGGTACCCACTTTAAAAACGAATTGTCCCCTCTCCACACACCTCATACAGGATGGTGTCCCCGTAATACACACTTTTGACAGTGTGTTTATAGTTAAATGTCCACATTTAATGTCCACATTTAAATGTCCACATTTCACACATCCCAATCATGGGGTGCACGTCCCCGAAATACACATCTTTATCAATGCGTGCATGTGTGAAAAAAGGCCCCCAGACAAATGTTAAAAATGAATTGTCCCCACTTTACACACTTTATCCATGATGTATGTCCCCAAAATATACACTTCTCAGTGCGTGTGTGCTTGTGTGCAATTAGGCCCCCAGTTAACCGTTAAAAACAAGTTGTCCCCATATAGCCCATTACAAGACTGTGTGTTTGTATGTGTGTATAGTTGTATGCTTATGATTGTGAATAATTGTGAGCGATAAAGTACGCTTGCGCAGTGCGCAACATTGTACATGTATTTGATATTTGCGTTCTCGTTTTTTATACGTTATTACTTTGTATGCCAGTTTATGTAGTATATCGTATTAATTATGTGTCTTTATAAAATGAATGTACTTTATTTGTATTATGTAGTTTTAATGGTATCTTAAGTTTTATATCATTTATTTGATTGTAAAATTGTATACAATTTAGCCTTTGGGCTACAGTTAGGCTACTGTATACGGTTATACAGTAATACGAATAAAATCATTTATCTATCTATCTATCATCTTATCTTCTTGTATTTTGACATATTAACAACTTTTTTTGATGGTTTCTTGTCAATCCGGGGTGCTGACTCCAAATCTGCCGGGTACCAGACACGAACCTTCAGCATTTTTTTAAACACAATAATCCAAACAAATAAAGCCAAACTCGTGGAAATTTGCCCCCCTTTGCCCCCAAAATAATATTAACCCCAATCATAATTACATTTTGAACAAGTAAATTGAATATGATTTTGTTTCCTGAGTTGAAGGGATCTAGTAACTTTGTTGACATGTGCAAACAGTGATGTGTGATTGATAAAATGTGTATTTATTCTGATCGAGTATTTTCAATGAAATTTCAGCCGTTACTAAACCGATTATGATCAAATAAAATTTATTTTGTTATTAAATTTGTATGCTCTTTCAAATTAGACATTTTTTTTTCATTATCTCACCAAAACATATTTCGTGCAGCGCCCTCTATACCAAAACTAAACGACCCCTTTAATTTCTCCATTATGACGGATCTAAATCAATGACAAAACCATGAGCGTTTTATTTTAAATGCAAACATCCACAATGGCCGCCAAGACATGAATTTGCATTTTTATTGTTGCACCAAAATATGATATGACCTACGTAAATAAATTGTTTGAGACTTTGTTCCTTGAATTATCTAACTTGCAAACGAAACAAAATATGTATACAAAAGGTGTTGATCATTATGCTTAGGCTACAATCTAAATTGAAAATGGCCATCAAACTCATTTATATGTACAGTATGAAGGGGCAGTTATATGACAAAAGGCAAGGGCGTCGATTTCTTCTCATGGTTGGGGGGATGATCAGTCATTGCGAGGGAGCGAAGCGACCGAGGGGGGCAGGGGCGGATGTAGCTTTTTGCTAAGAGGGGGGGGGGTTGATCCAATGACGATGCGGAGCATCGTTCACGAGCCGCGTAGCGGTGAGGCGATTTTTTGGCTATTTTCTTAAGGGGGGGGGGGGAGTTTGACCCAATGACGATGCGGAGCATCGTCCACGAGCCGCGTAGCGGCGAGGCGATTTTTTGGGGGGCTATTTTGCTAAGGGGGGGGGGGGGGTTTGACCCAATGACGATACAGATACTGTGTGGGTCTGGACACAATGATGGCGTTTTTCTATGCACATCACATTTTCACTTGGCAGCCCAAGGGGGGGGGGGGGGGGGGGGGTTAAACCCATGATGGCGTTTGTCTATGCACATCACATTTTCACTTGGCAGCCAAAGGGGGGGGGGGGGGGTTAAACCCATGATGGCGTTTGTCTATGCACATCACATTTTCACTTGGCAGCCCAAGGGGGGGGGGGGGGGGTTAAACCCATGATGGCGTTTGTCTATGCACATCACATTTTCACTTGGCAGCCCAAGGGGGGGGGGGGGGTTAAACCCCCTAAACCTCCCCCCCCCCCGTAGATCCGCGCCTGGGGGGGGGGGGGGGGGGTGGGTGTGGGAGGGGGAAGCTTTTGCATTTTGGGGCTTGAAATTGTGCAATCTGGAGCATACCTAAGGCATCAATTTCCCGTTTTATAAACTTGTTTCTGAGTTACCGTGTTATAGATAAACACAATTAATGAAATCAAGTTTGCAGAAAACCAAAGGGCGGATCGCACTTCTTTTGCTTACTGAGGAATGAGTAAGGACTTTCTAACATAAGACATACGATATAAGAAACTATACACATCAGTCACATACACAACTGGATGCTCAAAGTAACCACACAATGGCACACAATGAGATGAAGAATTTTCATTTCATTTTTTTTTTTTTACCCTCCCAAATATTGGGGGGGGGGGGGGGGGGGCGGGGGGGATGATAATACAGGCCACCCCCCCCCCCTCCTCAAATATTGGGGGGGATATATCCCCCCCCCCCCCATCCCCCCGTGATCGACGCCCCTGACAAAAGGACTCAGAAGGCTCATAACACAACAGGTCGTATGTTAGAGTAAATACAAATTTTATTTCATTTTGGAGTATTAAGTCATGCTGATTCTAAATCTGAAGAGTGTCATTCACAAAATGTATTAGGTTTGTGACCATTGCAAATATCAAAAATGGCCGCCACCACTAAGAATTTTTACTTTTTTTGGCTACCACTAAATCCGCAAAACTCAAAATTTGTACAGCAATTGAATGGCCGTCAAAACATGTACAATTGCCTCTTAGCCCCTTTAATCTGATAATGATACAACTAAATACTGTTTAGCATTGAATTTAGGTCACACTTTAATTTCAAAATAGTCACCAAATCCATTCTTATGCACAATATGAATGAGTAATTTAAATTCAAAAATGGAATATAGGCCATGTTTTCTCCATTCCGAAACGTATCGTGCTTGTGAAAAGGAAACATCCAAAATGGCCGCCATAACGATAGAAACTAGACAATAACGGGCGCCAAAAATGATACAATTCTACATTTTAAAACAAACTTACTAAGATACTTGTTTAATTTGGCATTTGACTAGCGGTGGTTCAGCCAGTGGCCTTGTTTGACATTTATTGCTTCCATCCCTCTGCGCCTCAGAATAGCTTGCTAGATTGATGGCGCACAATAATAGTCTGGTGGCCAGATTTCAAAAAAATGGATTAGGGAGTTCTGAATTGTATGGTAACCACTTCGTAATTTGTTTATTGTTTAGACAATTACAATATTTCGAAAATTTATTTTTTAAGGCCATGACGCGTGAATTTTCTTGCAAAAAATATGTTTTCAGATGTGGGAAAGATGCTCTAAAATTATTAAAGACTTTCATTGCGCAAGGTCAAGTGTAAAGGTCAAAGTTCACAGGTCAAAGTACAAAAATTAATTGAAAAAAATCAAGTTTTTGTACATTGTACTGATATCTTTCATCTTCAAATAAAGTCGCATAATTGAAACTGCTGGAAACAAATAATTATGGATAGAATGTATTATTACAATTCCAAAGCTGTATTTTCTGTCATATAGGACCATTTTACAAGGGAGATATGTCATTTTTACGGTAACAATGTAAATGCCGCGATATAGTGCAATGTACACATTACATGTGTTATCCTATGCAAAATGTATACAGTGCGGCTACAAACATTTTGCTAGTCTAGTGGGATGTCTGGAAAAGTTGAACGCTAAGGTTATTCAGCAATATAAACTGGGAAATTACTTGTTGTTAGCATAACTTAGGTATTGCTGAATACGATAAGCCTTGTTTCCAAGTGAAATTTTTAGTTTTGGACCCCTAATTTGTATAAACAAAATGGCCGCCGAAATTGCAATTTACAAACATTCTCATATAGTATGTCTGTTATCATGTACAGATATGAGTTACAAATATAGTCATGCAGATAATACAAACCTTATATCGGAGTAAGTGATATTTACTCTTACGAATATGGAAATTAGTGACTGGCATTAAAACAAATCATATTTTCGAAGGAACATTGTCAAAATCCTCAAAACTTACTTGAAAAAAAAAATCATGTTTGTGTACATTGTACTGAATAATTTCATCTTCAAATGAATTCTCATGATTGAAACTGCTGTGAACAAATAATGATGGATATTCTTACGGTTACAAAGCTGTATTTTCTGTCATCTAGGCCCATTCTACAAGGGAGATATGACATTGTTACGGTAACCATGTAAATGCCCCGATAAAGTGCAATGCACATATTACATGTTGTATCCTACGCAAAATCTATACAGTGCTATATACAAACACGTATACTAGTATAGAGGAATATCTGGAAAAGTTTCACGCTAAGGGAATTTAGAGAATATAAACTGGGGAAAAGATTTAATAATTCAGGTACGATGAATACGATAAGCTTTAATTCCAAGATGATTTTCCAGTTGTTGACCACCTAATCTGCATAAACACAATGGTCACCAACATCGTAATTTCCAAACATTCTTGTATCGTATACTTTTTTTTAGATACGAATAACATCTCTACCTATGCCGTATTATGAAATTCAGATTATATAGTAAATTAGAGATTTAATATTCACTTTTATGAATAATTATGCAAATTAGTGACTAGCATTATACAAATCATATAATTACATCAATATGTATTATTTGTATTCGGTAAGCGATTGTAACAGTGAAGAGTCTTTATTCTTTATGTAAGGCTTTGGCAAAAAATAAAGAACAATTTTTAAACCAATCAGAGTTATGAAACAATCACAATTAACGTTAATCCCCTCATTGGCATTCAACAAAATGGCCGCAAGATATCATGTTGAGACCTTTACGGTAGTGGAACTTCAGCATTTCAAAGCATTGTAATACATGTACAATAACAATAAATTGAAAAAGGGATATTATACGTATGGATATTTTGAGAATGCTAAATTATAAAAATTATCGAGGTAAATATAGTACTTAAATGCTCATGAATATGAAAATTAGTGGCGATCGCATCCAATAGAACACTGTTAAAATGTATCTACTTCAATAGTGAAGGAATAATTTCACTTCTAAAACAATCAACATTACGAAATACTAATCAATACATTTTATTTACTTAATGTGCATAAAGGAACCTTAGTTATATGCAATTATGCCACAACTCTAGGGGGAAAGGGTACAACTTACATAATTATAAAGAACTACAGTGCGTTTTAAACACATGATTTACTATTTCCTTGCCCTTGATATATCGATGTGCCACAGTAATATTGATGTCTGCTGCTTGACTGTGCAAAGACGCAATACTTTAATCCTATATAAATGAATATTTAGCAGTCTTTTTCTAAAATATGCGTAAAATGGAATAGCGCGGTCCATTATCAGCGCACAATAATTTTCTATTCAACATTCATGTTTATGATTTCTCAGGGTCATCAGTTGCATAATGCCGCCGATGGCCACCTGATACTATCTAAAAACACGTGTTTCCATATGCTGATTAACGGCGCGCCGCGGCGTCTCAGATGGAGTCTTTGAGGTGGAAGTATATACTGCTTTGGAAAACAATGTTCATTGCTAAAATAAGCATTCATCATAGAGCTGGTCCTGACGAGCAATTGGTGTGTTCCTAAATCAAAGAACAAAGCTGATAACCATGCTGTAGAACAATATTGAAGTTGACCCACATCAGCCATTCTACATTTAAGCACCAAAGACTATATTTCCAGCAAACAGAAATACATGAGGGAGGAACAATATCTAAAATGAGGCTGCCTCATACGTCATGCGTCATCTATCTGCTGCTGTAATCGTAGAAGACCCCTCTCCCCAGCCCCCCCCCCCCCCCAAAAAAAAAAATCTGATTGTACAGCAAGCACGGCAGTCCTGGTGGGGATCATGACGGTTCAAGGTGTTGTAGGCAGCAAAAAGGGTCAACGAAAGCAACTCCGGTAAATAGCTTATCCTCATGATGATCATAGCCATCAATGAGTTTAGGAATGGCCTGATTGCCTTTCCTGACCTAACCCTGATAGTTCCGGGATAAGATGTTCATCCACGAATGGGGCGATGTTGTCGAGGATAAACCGCTCGTATGGCACAGCATTTGGACAGACTGTGTCTTTACCAGGCTTCAGCAAGTAGGTAACTTTGGCTTTCCTCCATAGCTTCGGGATGTTGTTGGTGCTCATGCATGCATTGAGCATGTTCAGGAGCAAGTTGGGGTCGCCTGGACTAGGTGTTCCATTTCTCACATATGATGTCATCAAGTCAAGCAGATTTTACATTTTGATTGCTTATTGGAAGCAAACAGGTCACTCATGGTGAGAGGATCCATGAGTATTGTGAGTCTGTGTCCGTTAGATGGTTAGGACCCTGGCCCTCCCGGGATGATCGTCAGGTTTTCCTGTCTATTCACAAGGAGTCGATGGGCAGCTTGATCGGTACTATAGACGGATCGGTACTATAGACGGTGACTTAAGATCTTGGTTGCATCAAGTTTGTTATGTGTGTATAGTCATTGCCCATGCAGTATCCAGATCGTTTTCAATGCTATCCTATTGCTATATATATTTTATGTCAGTGTATTTGATTAATTCCTGCCACTTTGTCCTTCTAGATCCAGCATTATGTCTATGGGCAGGTATTCCCCATATTCCTTTCTGTCCCTGCTAAAGGGGTCTTTTTGGGGGTGTCTGATGGCCTTCGTACACAACACTTTTCAGTGGCCCACCAAGCCTTGAATGTAGCTGGTGCTGTAGCCTTGGGGATGTTACGCCTTGAGGATTTCTTAAAAAGCTCGGCAAAAGTGTCATAGTTTTGACTTTTGATGGATATATATATGGCATGTCCAGGACGGAGAAGTCAAGGTTCTCAGCAAACTTTTCCCAATTAAATTCAAACATAGTGGAAATTGACTAGAAATATTCGTAGCTTGATGGATTGAGCACCGGTCTAGCAATCCGGAGGTCTCGGGTTCGATTCCAGGAGAAGCTTGTATGTCTTTGCTCATTTTCAATCAAACTTTTCCCAGTTAGCTTTCCTAATGGTGCCGTCACACCGGAGCCACGCTCTAGCCACGATCTAGACAATAGCTGATCACAATCGCTGGAATGTATCTGCAAAATGTCTTTTGTCCAATGAGGATCTGAATGGGAAGATTATCTCACATGTGTCAATAGATATCCTTCCATGAATGCACAGACAATAGCTCGCTGAACAAAAGATTAGGTCGCCGAAGACGCACGCTCTCATTCGACATGTTGAAAACGGACGTGGGTCTTCGCCGACCTACTCTTTTGTTCAGGGAGCCATTGTATGTCCATGCATGAGAGGCTATCCTTTCACATATGTGCGTTAATCCTCCCATTCATTCATCATTTAATCATCGTTCGGACAATGCTTCGCCTCCTACTTAAAACATGAATTATTTAAACAAGTTATTACTACTTTGTTATGTATTGTTTTGTTATATGTAAAAACATGTAAGGTGTGGTTAAAATTAAATTAGTCAAACAAATTATCCATTTTTGAAATTAACTATAAGATTGAAACTTAATGTCATATTTTATTAAAGAATGAGCCTGCATGGTTCTATATGAACCATTTTCTGATTGTGCGTCAAGATTCAAAAGTAACCATACATGGTATAAACCAACCTGCACACACTCAAAATCAGTCATTTGATGACTTTGTGTTAAGATTATATGCATAAAGTGTAGAGCTTGGAGCGATGGCCCTTGAAAGCTTTGAAGATAATTTCATTCAGGCATTTATCTCATCAGAAAGCATGATGATGGGGTCATGTTGTCGAGCGTATTCATTAAATTAATATGTGAACAAGAACGTAATATCACAAATGGCAAAATTTGTCTTTATTATGTGTATTAATTTGCCATTTATAACATTACACAGTTCGCCTACAAGAAGGTGATAATACCAATGAGGGTCGAGTAGAGATTTATAACAACGGAGCCTGGGGAACTGTCTGTCATGATAGCTGGGATATCCAAGATGCAAACGTTGTCTGCATAAGCATTGGTTTCCCAGGTGCCGCGGCCGCACTGGGTGGCGCATCATTTGGCCAAGGAACAGGAGACATTCTACTGGATGATGTTAATTGTACCGGAACAGAGTCAGCCATCTTTGATTGTCCTCACGGAGGTCTTCGTATCCATAACTGTGATCACTCTCATGATGCGGGTGTCAGATGTGAACATTCAGTTAAAATGAGACAGATTTTAAAAGAAATGTATCATCAGTTTATGGGCCTGTTACAGTATCTGTTGTCCATATCAAATCAAAACTCTTCCTGATATTTATTGAAATCAATTTCCAGAAAGTGAACAGCGTGATAAAAATTATTCACGCTGAAAATGGCACACTAATACATTATTATTGATACTAAAAAAAGTATGTTATATATGATTACTGGAACATATAAGGAAACTGACCATGAATATAATGTGATTAAAAGAGAGCAAAGAAAAATGGGATTCCAACGGGATTCGAACCCGAGACCTGCCGGATTGCTAGACCGGTGGTCTTACCGACTGAGCTATAGAAAACCCTATGACGGTGATCGTCCTTAAAACCCCTTAATTCTTCATTGCTAAAGCGGTCAAATTCTATTATAAACCTGACATAAACTATTTTCTATAGCTCAGTCGGTAAGAGCACCGGTCTAGCAATCCGGAGGTCTCGGGTTCGAATCCCGTCGGAATCCTATTTTTCTTTGCTCTCTTTCAATGTATTACTGGAGGATGACTCTTCCTGCTTCTATTCAAACTATTTATGTCTTCACGAGTGAGCATTATTGACTATGGCGAGGAGATTTACAGCCCCTTTGAACTTTTGAAGGTTATTGTATATTTATTATTAAACCTTACACAGTTCGCCTTCAAGATGGGTATACAAGCGACGAGGGTCGTGTAGAGGTATATTACAACGGAGCCTGGGGAACTGTCTGTCACGACAGCTGGAGTATCCAGGATGCGAACGTTGTATGCAGAAGTCTTGGTTTCTCCGCTGCTAAAGCAGCAGTGACTAGTGCAGCATTTGGCCAAGGCACGGGAGACATTATACTGGATGATGTGAATTGTGCCGGGACCGAGTCAGTCATCTTTGATTGTCCTCACGGAGGTCTTGGTGTCCATAACTGCAGTCACTCTAAAGATGCAGGCGTTAGATGTGTACATTCAGGTAAAATAAGCAAATAAAAATAAAACATTAGTTTTCATGTTCAATCCAGTTATACAGTTTACGTTTTCTATATCCGATTACAAAAGATTTTGAATATGGCGTAAAATATGAATTATTTAAACAAGTTATCACTTCTTTGTTTTGTATTGTTTTGTTATAATATTGGACAAACATGAAAGGTGTGTTGAAATTAAATTAGTCAAAAAATTATCCATTTTTAAAATTAACTATCAGATTGAAACTTGATGTCATATTTTATTGCAGGATGATCCTGTATGGTTCTATATGAACCATTTTCTGATGGCGCGTCAAGATTCAAAAGTGACCATACATGGTATAAACCAACTTCTCACACTCAAAATCAGTCACTTGATGACTTCGTGTTAAGAATATTATGCATAAAGTGTAGAGCTTGGAGCGATGGCCCTTGAAAGCTTTGAAGATTTCATTCAGCATTTATCTCATCAGAAAGCATGATGATGGGGTCATGTTGTCGAACGTATTCATTAAATTAATATGTGAACAAGAACGTAATATCATTAATGTCAAAATTTGTCTTTATTATGTGTATTAACTTGCCATTTATACCATTACACAGTTCGCCTACTAGATGGTGATAATACCAATGAGGGTCGAGTAGAGATTTATAACAACGGAGCCTGGGGAACTGTCTGTCATGATAGCTGGGATATCCAAGATGCAAACGTCGTCTGCATAAGCATTGGTTTCCCACGTGCCGCGGCCGCACTGGGTGGCGCAGCATTTGGCCAAGGAACAGGAGCCGTTCTACTGGATGATGTTAATTGTACCGGAACAGAGTCAGCCATCTTTGATTGTCCTCACGGAGGTCTTGGTATCCATAACTGTGATCACTCTCATGATGCAGGTGTCAGATGTGAACATTCAGGTAAAATGAGACAGAATTTAAGAGAAATGTATCATCAGTTTATGGGCCTTTATACAGTATCTGTTGTCCATATCAAATCAAAACTCTTCCTAATATTTATTTAAAGGGGTAGTTTAGTTTTGGTAAGGCTGAACTTTAGTAACCAAACCTGGACAATAACCTTCAAAACTAATAGTAATAACTCCACTATGCTCAATTTTTAGAAAGTGAACAGCGTGATACAAATTATGCACTCTGAAAATGGCACATTAATACATTATTATTTATACTAAAAGAAATATGTTATATATTACTGTAGGATGAATCTTCCTGCTTCTATTCAAACTATTTATGTTTTCACGAGTGAGCATTCTTGACTATGGCGAGGAGTTTTTAAAGCCCCAATGTACTTTTGAAGGTTATTGTATATTTACTATTAAACATTACACAGTTCGCCTTCAAGATGGGTATACAAGCGACGAGGGTCGTGTAGAGGTATATTACAACGGAGTCTGGGGAACTGTCTGTCATGATGGCAGTAATATTTGGAGTATCCAGGATGCGAAGGTTGTATGCAGAAGTCTTGGTTTCTCCGCTGCTAAGGCAGCAGTGACTAGTGCAGCATTTGGCCAAGGCACGGGAGACATTATACTGGATAATGTGAATTGTGCCGGTACCGAGTCAGTCATCTTTGATTGTCCTCACAGAGGTCTTGGTGTCCATACCTGTGATCACTCTTTCGATGCAGGCGTTAGATGTGTACATTCAGGTAAAATAAGCAAATAAAAGTAAAACATAAGTTTTCAGGTTCAATCCAGTAATACAGTTTACGTTTTCCATAAACGATTACAAAAGATTTTGAATATGGATTAAAACATGAATTATTTAAACAAGTTATTACTACTTTGTTATGTTTTGTTTTGTTATAATTATGTAAAAACATGAAAGGTGTGGTTAAAATTAAATTAGTCAAACAAATTATCCATTTTTGAAATTAACTATAAGATTGAAACTTAATGTCATAATATTATTTGATTAAAGAATGAGCCTGTATGAACCATTTTCTGATTGTGCGTCAAGATTCAAAAGTGACCATACATGGTATAAACCAACTTCTCACACTCAAAATCAGTCACTTGATGACTTCGTGTTAAGAATATTATGCATGAAGTGTAGAGCTTGGAGCGATGGCCCTTGAAAGCTTTGAAGATTTCATTCAGCATTTATCTCATCAGAAAGCATGATGATGGGGTCATGTTGTCGAACGTATTCATTAAATTAATATGTGAACAAGAACGTAATATCATTAATGTCAAAATTTGTCTTTATTATGTGTATTAACTTGCCATTTATACCATTACACAGTTCGCCTACTAGATGGTGATAATACCAATGAGGGTCGAGTAGAGATTTATAACAACGGAGCCTGGGGAACTGTCTGTCATGATAGCTGGGATATCCAAGATGCAAACGTCGTCTGCATAAGCATTGGTTTCCCACGTGCCGCGGCCGCACTGGGTGGCGCAGCATTTGGCCAAGGAACAGGAGCCGTTCTACTGGATGATGTTAATTGTACCGGAACAGAGTCAGCCATCTTTGATTGTCCTCACGGAGGTCTTGGTATCCATAACTGTGATCACTCTCATGATGCAGGTGTCAGATGTGAACATTCAGGTAAAATGAGACTGAATTTAAGAGAAATGTATCATCGGTTTACGGGCCTTTATACAGTATCCGTTGTCCATATCAAATCAAAAATCTTCCTGATATTTATTTAAATCAATTTTTAGAAAGTGAATAGCGTGATGAAAAATTATGCACTCTCAAAATGACACATTGATAAATAATTGATGATAATAAACAAATATGCCACATATAATTGGAGGATGACTCTTCCTGCTTCTATTCAAACTATTTATGTCTTCACGAGTGAGCATTCTTGACTATGGCGAGGCGTTTTAAAGCCCCAATGTACTTTTTAAGGTTATTGTATATTTATTATTAAACATTACACAGTTCGCCTTCAAGATGGGTATACAAGCGACGAGGGTCGTGTAGAGGTATATTACAACGGAGCCTGGGGAACTGTCTGTCATGACTACTGGAGTATCCAGGATGCGAACGTTGTATGCAGAAGTCTTGGTTTCTCCGCTGCTAAGGCAGCAGTGACTAATGCAGCATTTGGCCAAGGCACGGGAGACATTATACTGGATAATGTTCTTTGTGCCGGGACCGAGTCAGTCATCTTTGATTGTCCTCACCAAGGTCTTGGTGTCCATAACTGTGATCACTCTAAAGATGCAGGCGTTAAATGTGTACATTTAGGTAAAATAAGCAAATAAAAGTAAAACATAAGTTTTCAGGTTCAATGCAGTAATACAGTTTACGTTCTCTGTATCCGATTACAAAAGATTTTGAATATGGCGTAAAACATGAATTATTTAAACAAGTTATCACTACTTTGTTATGTATTGTTTTGTTATATGGACAAACATGAAAGGTGTGGTTGAAATTAAAATTTTCAAACAAATTATCCATTCTTGAAATTAACTATAAGATTGAAACTTAATGTCATATTTTATTGAAGGATGAGCCTGTATGGTTCTATATGAACCATTTTCTGATTGCGCGTCAAGATTAAAAAGTGACCATACATGGTATCAACCAACTTGCACACACTCAAAATCAGTCATTTGGTGACTTTGTGTTAAAGTGATCCAGGTAAAGTGTCTAACTCCACGAAATATACTTGGAGCTTCCTCTTTTCTCTTCTGCCGTGTTGTTTAGCTTATTGTAAGAGAAGAATGAAATAGGGTTAGATTTTTTAAAATGTCCCTTTAGTATGAAGATAATTATCATTGAAAATCATTATTTTAAAAGCGTTGCCAACGCTTTTGATAAAAAGTACAATTGCCGTAGCTGAACACGTCCGGTCAGCGCGCGTGGGAAACATTCCCGACCCTACTGAACTTTGAGCCGAGCGCGTGCAAATTCCATGAATTCTGTACCGTCTGTAAACATACACGGGTGTGGATATCGTCAACGCATGATTATTACTGCGACAAATCTACGGCAGGCCATCAATATTCGGTAATAAAATATGAACTCAATGTTCGTTTTTTTCACTAGGTAAACAGTGTTCGTTTTCTTTCAAACTTTCACAAATATTTCAATTGTATTTTACAATGATATTGAAATAGGATTGAAGTCTCAAATGTCATTTTGTGCAATATCTGACACTTTACAGGGATCACTTTAAGATTATATGCATGAAGTGTAGAGCTTGGAGCGATGGCCCTTGAAAGCTTTGAAGATAATTTCATTCAGGCAATTATCTCATCAGAAAGCATGATGATGGGGTCATGTTGTCGAACGAATTCATTAAATTTATATGTGAACAAGAACGTAATATCACAAAGGGCAATTTTTTTCTTTATTATATGTATTAATTTGCCATTTTTACCATTACACAGTTCGCCTACAAGATGGTGATAATACCAACGAGGGTCGAGTAGAGATTTATAACAACGGAGCCTGGGGAACTGTCTGTCATGATAGCTGGGATATCCAAGATGCAAACGTTGTCTGCATAAGCATTGGTTTCCCAGGTGCCGCGGCCGCACTGGGTGGCGCAGCATTTGGCCAAGGAACAGGAGACGTTCTACTGGATGATGTTAATTGTACCGGAACAGAGTCAACCATCTTTGATTGTCCTCACGGAGGTCTTGGTATCCATAACTGTGATCACTCTCATGATGCGGGTGTCAGATGTGAACATTCAGGTAAAATGAGACAGATTTTAAGAGAAATGTATCATCAGTTTATGGGCCTTTATACAGTATCCGTTGTCCATATCAAATCAAAACTCTTCCTGATATTTATTGAAATCAATTTTTAGAAAGTGAACAGCGTGATACAAATTATGCACTCTGAAAATGGCACATTAATACATTATTATTTATACTAAAAGAAATATGTTATATATTACTGTAGGATGAATCTTCCTGCTTCTATTCAAACTATTTATGTTTTCACGAGTGAGCATTCTTGACTATGGCGAGGAGTTTTTAAAGCCCCAATGTACTTTTGAAGGTTATTGTATATTTACTATTAAACATTACACAGTTCGCCTTCAAGATGGGTATACAAGCGACGAGGGTCGTGTAGAGGTATATTACAACGGAGTCTGGGGAACTGTCTGTCATGATGGCAGTAATATTTGGAGTATCCAGGATGCGAAGGTTGTATGCAGAAGTCTTGGTTTCTCCGCTGCTAAGGCAGCAGTGACTAGTGCAGCATTTGGCCAAGGCACGGGAGACATTATACTGGATAATGTGAATTGTGCCGGTACCGAGTCAGTCATCTTTGATTGTCCTCACAGAGGTCTTGGTGTCCATACCTGTGATCACTCTTTCGATGCAGGCGTTAGATGTGTACATTCAGGTAAAATAAGCAAATAAAAGTAAAACATAAGTTTTCAGGTTCAATCCAGTAATACAGTTTACGTTTTCCATAAACGATTACAAAAGATTTTGAATATGGATTAAAACATGAATTATTTAAACAAGTTATTACTACTTTGTTATGTTTTGTTTTGTTATAATTATGTAAAAACATGAAAGGTGTGGTTAAAATTAAATTAGTCAAACAAATTATCCATTTTTGAAATTAACTATAAGATTGAAACTTAATGTCATAATATTATTTGATTAAAGAATGAGCCTGTATGAACCATTTTCTGATTGTGCGTCAAGATTCAAAAGTGACCATACATGGTATAAACCAACTTCTCACACTCAAAATCAGTCACTTGATGACTTCGTGTTAAGAATATTATACATGAAGTGTAGAGCTTGGAGCGATGGCCCTTGAAAGCTTTGAAGATTTCATTCAGCATTTATCTCATCAGAAAGCATGATGATGGGGTCATGTTGTCGAACGTATTCATTAAATTAATATGTGAACAAGAACGTAATATCATTAATGTCAAAATTTGTCTTTATTATGTGTATTAACTTGCCATTTATACCATTACACAGTTCGCCTACTAGATGGTGATAATACCAATGAGGGTCGAGTAGAGATTTATAACAACGGAGCCTGGGGAACTGTCTGTCATGATAGCTGGGATATCCAAGATGCAAACGTCGTCTGCATAAGCATTGGTTTCCCACGTGCCGCGGCCGCACTGGGTGGCGCAGCATTTGGCCAAGGAACAGGAGCCGTTCTACTGGATGATGTTAATTGTACCGGAACAGAGTCAGCCATCTTTGATTGTCCTCACGGAGGTCTTGGTATCCATAACTGTGATCACTCTCATGATGCAGGTGTCAGATATTTTATTGAAGGATGAGCCTGTATGGTTCTATATGAACCATTTTCTGATTGCGCGTCAAGATTAAAAAGTGACCATACATGGTATCAACCAACTTGCACACACTCAAAATCAGTCATTTGGTGACTTTGTGTTAAAGTGATCCAGGTAAAGTGTCTAACTCCACGAAATATACTTGGAGCTTCCTCTTTTCTCTTCTGCCGTGTTGTTTAGCTTATTGTAAGAGAAGAATGAAATAGGGTTAGATTTTTTAAAATGTCCCTTTAGTATGAAGATAATTATCATTGAAAATCATTATTTTAAAAGCGTTGCCAACGCTTTTGATAAAAAGTACAATTGCCGTAGCTGAACACGTCCGGTCAGCGCGCGTGGGAAACATTCCCGACCCTACTGAACTTTGAGCCGAGCGCGTGCAAATTCCATGAATTCTGTACCGTCTGTAAACATACACGGGTGTGGATATCGTCAACGCATGATTATTACTGCGACAAATCTACGGCAGGCCATCAATATTCGGTAATAAAATATGAACTCAATGTTCGTTTTTTTCACTAGGTAAACAGTGTTCGTTTTCTTTCAAACTTTCACAAATATTTCAATTGTATTTTACAATGATATTGAAATAGGATTGAAGTCTCAAATGTCATTTTGTGCAATATCTGACACTTTACAGGGATCACTTTAAGATTATATGCATGAAGTGTAGAGCTTGGAGCGATGGCCCTTGAAAGCTTTGAAGATAATTTCATTCAGGCAATTATCTCATCAGAAAGCATGATGATGGGGTCATGTTGTCGAACGAATTCATTAAATTTATATGTGAACAAGAACGTAATATCACAAAGGGCAATTTTTTTCTTTATTATATGTATTAATTTGCCATTTATACCATTACACAGTTCGCCTACAAGATGGTGATAATACCAATGAGGGTCGAGTAGAGATTTATAACAACGGAGCCTGGGGAACTGTCTGTCATGATAGCTGGGATATCCAAGATGCAAACGTTGTCTGCATAAGCATTGGTTTCCCAGGTGCCGCGGCCGCACTGGGTGGCGCAGCATTTGGCCAAGGAACAGGAGACGTTCTACTGGATGATGTTAATTGTACCGGAACAGAGTCAGCCATCTTTGATTGTCCTCACGGAGGTCTTGGTATCCATAACTGTGATCACTCTAAAGATGCAGGTGTCAGATGTGACCATTCAGGTAAAATGAGACAGAATTAAGAGAAATGTATCATCAGTTTATGGGCCTTTATACAGTATCTGTTGTCCATATCAAATCAAAACTCTTCCTAATATTTATTTAAATCAATTTTTAGAAAGTGAACAGCGTGATACAAATTATGCACTCTGAAAATGGCACATTAATACATTATTATTTATACTAAAAGAAATATGTTATATATTACTGTAGGATGAATCTTCCTGCTTCTATTCAAACTATTTATGTTTTCACGAGTGAGCATTCTTGACTATGGCGAGGAGTTTTTAAAGCCCCAATGTACTTTTGAAGGTTATTGTATATTTACTATTAAACATTACACAGTTCGCCTTCAAGATGGGTATACAAGCGACGAGGGTCGTGTAGAGGTATATTACAACGGAGTCTGGGGAACTGTCTGTCATGATGGCAGTAATATTTGGAGTATCCAGGATGCGAAGGTTGTATGCAGAAGTCTTGGTTTCTCCGCTGCTAAGGCAGCAGTGACTAGTGCAGCATTTGGCCAAGGCACGGGAGACATTATACTGGATAATGTGAATTGTGCCGGTACCGAGTCAGTCATCTTTGATTGTCCTCACAGAGGTCTTGGTGTCCATACCTGTGATCACTCTTTCGATGCAGGCGTTAGATGTGTACATTCAGGTAAAATAAGCAAATAAAAGTAAAACATAAGTTTTCAGGTTCAATCCAGTAATACAGTTTACGTTTTCCATAAACGATTACAAAAGATTTTGAATATGGATTAAAACATGAATTATTTAAACAAGTTATTACTACTTTGTTATGTTTTGTTTTGTTATAATTATGTAAAAACATGAAAGGTGTGGTTAAAATTAAATTAGTCAAACAAATTATCCATTTTTGAAATTAACTATAAGATTGAAACTTAATGTCATAATATTATTTGATTAAAGAATGAGCCTGTATGAACCATTTTCTGATTGTGCGTCAAGATTCAAAAGTGACCATACATGGTATAAACCAACTTCTCACACTCAAAATCAGTCACTTGATGACTTCGTGTTAAGAATATTATGCATGAAGTGTAGAGCTTGGAGCGATGGCCCTTGAAAGCTTTGAAGATTTCATTCAGCATTTATCTCATCAGAAAGCATGATGATGGGGTCATGTTGTCGAACGTATTCATTAAATTAATATGTGAACAAGAACGTAATATCATTAATGTCAAAATTTGTCTTTATTATGTGTATTAACTTGCCATTTATACCATTACACAGTTCGCCTACTAGATGGTGATAATACCAATGAGGGTCGAGTAGAGATTTATAACAACGGAGCCTGGGGAACTGTCTGTCATGATAGCTGGGATATCCAAGATGCAAACGTCGTCTGCATAAGCATTGGTTTCCCACGTGCCGCGGCCGCACTGGGTGGCGCAGCATTTGGCCAAGGAACAGGAGCCGTTCTACTGGATGATGTTAATTGTACCGGAACAGAGTCAGCCATCTTTGATTGTCCTCACGGAGGTCTTGGTATCCATAACTGTGATCACTCTCATGATGCAGGTGTCAGATGTGAACATTCAGGTAAAATGAGACTGAATTTAAGAGAAATGTATCATCGGTTTACGGGCCTTTATACAGTATCCGTTGTCCATATCAAATCAAAAATCTTCCTGATATTTATTTAAATCAATTTTTAGAAAGTGAATAGCGTGATGAAAAATTATGCACTCTCAAAATGACACATTGATAAATTATTGATGATAATAAACAAATATGCCACATATAATTGGAGGATGACTCTTCCTGCTTCTATTCAAACTATTTATGTCTTCACGAGTGAGCATTCTTGACTATGGCGAGGCGTTTTAAAGCCCCAATGTACTTTTGAAGGTTATTGTATATTTATTATTAAACATTACACAGTTCGCCTTCAAGATGGGTATACAAGCGACGAGGGTCGTGTAGAGGTATATTACAACGGAGCCTGGGGAACTGTCTGTCATGACTACTGGAGTATCCAGGATGCGAACGTTGTATGCAGAAGTCTTGGTTTCTCCACTGCTAAGGCAGCAGTGACTAGTGCAGCATTTGGCCAAGGCACGGGAGACATTATACTGGATAATGTGAATTGTGCCGGGACCGAGTCAGTCATCTTTGATTGTTCTCACAGAGGTCTTGGTGTCCATACCTGTGATCACTCTAACGATGTAGGCGTTAGATGCGTACATTTAGGTAAAATAAGCAAATAAAAGTAAAACATAAGTTTTCAGGTTCAATCCAATTATACAGTTTACGTTTTCCATATCCGATTACAAAAGATTTTGAATATGGATTATTAAAAAACATGAATTATTTAAACAAGTTATTACTACTTTGTTATGACGTATTGTTTTGTTGTAAGTAAAAACATGAAAGGTGTGGTTGAAATTAAATTAGTCAAACAAATTATCCATTTTTGAAATTAACTATAAGATTTAAACTTAATGTCATATTTTATTAAATAATGAGAGATGGAAAATCCCCCACGCCATTGGGGCCCTGGAGGGCAAACACATTGCTATCAAGAAGCCACACCATACTGGCAGTCTGTATTACAATTACAAAGGCTTTTTCTGATACCAATCCTAGCGATGGTGGATGCAGTTTGCAAGTTTGTGTGGATCGAGCATGGTGGAAAATGACATATGTCAGATGCTCATATTTTTGGCGACTCTGAGCTATTCAACGGCCTGGAAGAGGAAGCCCTAGGACTCATGAGGAACTCGATGATTTCCTTTTTGCTTTTCAGTGAAGGCAGTTACTGTTTTTTCTCTTTGATTTCTGGGTGGGGGTGGTCTCCTCATCCTCCTCTGGTGCTGCCTCTGGATGGACTGGTTCAGGCTCGCAGGGGGTGGGATAGTCTGACCATTTCCCTTCTTGCGTCTTTTACCCTTGGGTGGCAGCTCTCAAAGGCTTCAAAATTACAAGCAAGAGCAAGTTGACAGTGACGATGTGCTCGCTTTAAGTGTAGATCGCTGAATGAGTCGCATTCAATCTTGTCCGGTATATATATGAGCGCGAAATCTCATAACAGATCGTGAACGTACGTGAAAAGCGTGAGTAAACGTATCTACTCGCATTTACTTGGTTCTACCCGTATCAACTCGTATATATTGCTTGTGAGTCATTCGTGTTAGGTCGTGAACAATGGTATCTGACAGAGCGCCATAGATCGTGACAGATCGTGGGAGATCGCATCATATCTTAACAGAGCGTGGTGTTTGTCTTGTTCAAGGGTTATCCCGAACACCCCGATTTTTGAAGCACGATTAGATGCGCTTTGTTACGATTCAATACGATCCGATGCGATGATGACGATTGATAATTAATCGTGTTGATCGTAGAAATTTGTTGAACCGTTCCAAAAATTTCCTACGATCAACACGATTGCCACGACTGACCTTACGATCTGATAATATCTGATACGATCACCACGATTACTTCACGATGAGATACGAATGGTCAATCGTGGCGATCGTAACTAATCGCACGACAGTGGGAACGCCGTATAACAGCATCCAACACACGACACTGCACAACAGTATCAGAGTTAATTTGCATATCCAGGTACGTGCATGTATACTCTGTAGGTTGCGTTCAACTGTATTACAGCTACGTGTCACGAAAGATTGATACACGTTTAAAATTATGTAGTTCTGAAATCATACAATTAGTTCACCAAGACTTGCCATACATAATGGCCCGTATTGACAAAGGAGGTTTGTACAGTCCATGGTCTAAACCCCGGTTTACATCTATGGAATGCCATTGTAAACTGATGGAGAGAGAATGTAAATTCCTTACTTGTTAACAATGTTGATGGTACACATTCTCTCTCCATCAGTTTACAATTGGCATTCCATAGATGTAAACCGGGGTTTAGACCATGGACTGTACAAACCTCCTTTGTGAATACGGGCCATTTGCTCCAAGATCACCAGACTTGAAGAAAGCTTATGCGGCGTTCCCACTGTCGTGCGATCCGTTACGAACGCCACGCTTGGCCATGTGTAGCTGATCGTGGAACTTCTCTGAAATTTCAGGTTTTGATACGAGGTGATGCGAGTCGATACGATCATATCCGTTCCGATAGGATTGTCCCGATTGAGTCCACGATTGGGTCTCGATGTGACACGACCATCACGATCGGGGTCCCCGATTTGGGACGATCGGGTACGTGCAGATACGTTCGGATACCTTCCGATACGTTCATCACGAACCGATGCGCTCTGTTGCGATAGGATACGATTGTGGTCGCGATGTCTTTCACGATAAGGATCGAGAGTGATCACGATTTAAGCTACGATTGGACTCCGACGGATATATATACAGCCCGACTGACCATGGACTTTATTGTTTCTTGAACAATTCTACAGAGTGAACACTACAACCCACAAGCATTGATGATGGCAGAAGTTGAGGATGATGACAACGTGACATGTGCAGTATAGTAATACTGCAAATGTCACGTTGTCATCATCCCCAACTTCTGCCATGCTTACATTATCGTATACTTACATTATCGCCAGAGAGGAAGAAGACGAGCAGCAGCCAGACCCGCCACAACCCAACCACAAAGGGCCAGGAGAGCTGCAGTCAGGCAGTGCTGATTGCGACCATGGCTCACAGAGGAGAGGAGAGGAGACAACAGCTTGGCCAGTTCTCCAGCCTCCTAGACACCCAATTGAGACTGGAAGATCCAGTAGCGTTCCAAAAATACACAAGGTTAACACCACTTAAGTCTTGCAGAGGGTGGCCCCATCAATCGAGAGGGAACTCACCAGTTTCAGGCAACCCCTCTCACCTGGACTGACTGGCAGTGACATTGAGGCACCTTGTCACTGGAAACAACTATCGGTCCCATGCGTATGTCCTCAGGTGTGAAGTGTCCAGCATCTCAGAGATAGTTCCAGAAGTGTGCCAAAAAGGAGAACTACTTATCCCACAACCACTTCTCGGTGCTGTTCATGTCAGTAATGACATCTCATCCTGACCCACTCTTCTTTTCGCGTTTCTTCAGCCGGCCCATCATGGTCCTCATGCTTGTGTACCATGTTTTAAGTTGCGTCACAGTAGTGTCTATCGTGGCAGTCTGTGCAGCCCCGAGATCCTACTTATGGGTGACATCCTTGAAACCTGAAAGGCGTTTGCTGTAGAGGACCTCATTTTTCATGAGGAACTCGATGATCTCCTCTTTTTTCTTTTCAGTGAAGGCAGTTACTGTTTTTTTCTCTTTACTTTCTGGGTGGGGGTGGTCTCCTCATCCTCCCCTGGTGCTGCCTCTGGCTGGACTGGTTCAGGCTCAGGGGGAGTGATAGTCTAGCCCTTCGCCTTCTTGCTGCTTGTACATTTGGGTGGCATCTCTCAAAGGCTTCAAAATTACAAGCAAGAGCAAGTTGACAGTGACGATGTGCTCGATTTAAGTGTAGATCGCTGAATGAGGCGCATTCAATCTTGACCGGTATATATATGGGCGCGAAATCTCATGAACAGCTCGTGAACGTACGTGAAAAGCGTGACTAATCGTATCTACTCGCATTTACTCGTATCTACCCGTATCAACTCGTATCTGCTCGTGAGTCATTCGTGTTAGGTCGTGAACAATAGTACCCGACAGAGCGCCATAGATCGTGACAGATCGTGGGAGATCGCATCACATCTTAACAGAGCGTGGTGTTTGTCTTGTCCAAGGTTGATCCCGATCACCACGATTTGGAAGCACGATTAGATGCGCTTTGTTACGATCCAATACGATCCGATGCGATGATGACGATTGATAATTAATCGTGTTGATCGTAGAAATTTGTTGAACCGTTCCAAAAAACGATCAACACGATTGCCACGACTGACCTTACGATCTGATAATATCTGATACGATCTCCACAATTACTTCACGATCAGATACGAATGGCCAATCGTGGCGATCGTATCTAATCGCACGACAGTGGGAACGCCGCATTATGTCGTAAGATGGGTTAGCAGAGATGTCCAAAAAAAGGTACAACTCAACAAAAACTGACATCAAAACGGGAGGAACTTTTAAAAAACGGCAGCAGCATAACAGTGCCCCCATCTTCAAATGGGCCAATTGTCACTTCGTCTACTTGGTTTTGTCTTCGTTTCGTCTAATGATCATTTCGTCTAATACCTGTTAGGCTACTTTTCATTTGGTCTATATGCAATTCGTCTAATTACCGTTTGGTCTATAACCATTTGGTCTGTATTTCACTTGGTCTAAGTCTATTTCCATTTCGACTAATACTAATAGGTCTATTTTCCACTTGGTCTACAAGCAATTCGTCTAATAGCCATTTCGTCTAAACCTTATTTCGGCTAATTACAATTTAGTCTAATTCTCATTTGGTCTAATGACTGAAAAGGCTACTCTCTTTTGGTCTACAACTTACATTTGGTATGCATGTTATGTGATTGTGGAATACGGGGATATAGGAGAGGATATCACGCGGGTCCGATTCAAAGAGCTGCACTTGCATGGCCGGCCTACACGTATGCCCGGGGCCGGCGGCAACCGGCAAAAGACTGTGGGCGCAGCCATTTTCGTTGTTCAACCATTGTTTTCAAATGGCGCTCGGTACGAAAATTCCTCTCTTTTTTTGTTTAGATCATAGGGTTAAGCAAAGTTTAATTTATTTAGTCGTTTATCATACCCCCAAATGAAGGTAAATATCATAACTGTATAACCCCTATGTCATTGCCGATTAAAAACATTATCTTGATTTTGCCATATTTGGGGGGGGGGGGGGGGAAATGGTATAAAAATGGCTAAAATTCATGTAAAAACGCTTTGAAATAGTTCATTTACAAATTTTAAAAAGATGGAATTTAAAGGGTACCACCACCCACAAATTATATTCTAATAAATGAAAGGTAACATATTTATACGTAGTCCATTCCATCAAAAAGTTCATTAAAATATGTTTCACAACAAATATATATACCCTAATTGGAAAACGCATCACCATTTTGAAACATGCGTTCATAAGTCTACATGTACGAAGACTACCTTTTTCCAGAGCAAACAAATCGCCCGGGATTCTATTGTCGCAAAACGTACGCGTGAATAGCATTGGCGCATTGGCGTACTCGCAAGTGTTTGGCGCGTACGGAACCAGGAAATAATAGTGTTCCGTAAGTGGTGGTAATTGTTTATTAATCATCACAAAATGGTACCAAAACATATTGTGTGGTTCTTTGCCTGGTGGTCCCCTTTAAAACAGTTTAACAAACCATTTATGAGTTCAACCACATCACTCAATACAGGCATGCGCAAGACTTTTGAAATTTGTTCATTGTGTATGAATATGTGCTCAATCAACCGTGAAGTGATGGGTATAGATTGAATTACACGCAACATTTACATTTTTCTGTTGAAATATTATGTAGTATACAACCTTGAAAATTAATTCTTACTTACATGCAATATTAAGCTTGCAACAAAATTAATGTCTACTGCCACTGTAAAAGCTTTAATGCTTTGACAATTTATCACACAAGTTTCATAGGCAACATTTGGCGCACACACAAAACGATGTCTGCTAGCAGAGTTCATTTGACTACAGAGAAGAGCAAACATGATTACTTTCACAGGTTAATATCCAGATATTTCACACATATTTAATTTAATTTCATTTATTCAACCATAAAAACAATACAACAAATCGCAACATATGGTTCGGACCATTAAGAAAGCAAAGCTTGTAAAAGAAATGGCCCTTAAATATACATATACAATAAAACATACAAAATATAACTAATACAGATCACGCACATACACACGCGCACCCAAAACCCTATTAGAACATTTGCAGGGACTTAGTAACAGTGTCACATGGGCGTCGATACTTACGTAATACCTTTTCATCAGGGGGGATGAATGAATAGATCATCCTCCCCTGATGAATGGGTATCAATGACAGATCGACGCCCATGCATTGTCAAATCCTCAAAATAAAATGTTAATTCTAGCGGTTCCCTTATACCTTGTTGTATTCGTATTAACAATAAAATCACGGAACAGGTTTCGGTTTTTCAAATTTCCCTTTCGTTACAAAGATATGTATGATTGAAGTATTCAGATAAGAAAAACTCCGGGCGAGTTTTTCTTCCGTGTACAAAGTGAGTGCAGTGAGTTACTGAATATCACTTTGCATTTTCGTTCATAACTTGGCCATACAATGTCCATTTGACTTGAAATTTTCACACAATCCCCTGTGGACATATGAGATAACAACAATATACATTGCATCAACCATTCATCACTTTTTGCACATGTCAACAAAGTTACTATATCCCTATATATAATACAATAATCAATATAGTACATAAAATGATACATGTATATAACAATGTATACTTTTAGTATGTAACAAAGGAAAACGAAAAGATACTTCAAACTACTTTCATAAATACGGCATACGTATATTCCAAAAGGTACTTACGGCATTGTTTTATAAATTTAGTGATTGTTGTGCTGGATTTTATAGAATCTTCTAGCATATTCCACTCTTTTACACCAGTATAACTTATATAATTTAATGAGGAAGTTAATCGAAATTTTGGTTGATAAAAATGGTGCCTTTGCCGTGTGTTATATGATGAAGTTTTGAGTGTACACAATACATAAATATTAAAGTATCAACAGCAATTCAATGCATATATTGGTAAAATATGTAACTGTCTAAAGAGAGGTGTGCTAGGGCAACGCCAAGAAGATATTGATATAGTTCTTACTGCTTTCTTTTGTATAATGTATATTTTAGTAAGATGGGTTTTGTATGTATTCCCCCATATATAATTACAATAATTTCAATGTGGCACAACAATAATATTATATAACATATATAAAACATTACAAGGCAAAGTGAATTTAAGTTTTGTGAGTATGCCAACACTTCTCGCAAGAGATTTGTAAATTGAGGAAATATGACCACTCCCAGTCTAAATATTCATTAATTAAAACACCAAGGAACTTAACATTTTTTAATCGAGATATAATAACATTATCAATATTTAATGCAGACAAATTAGTGGGTAATCTCCTGCTCCTTGTTCTAAAAATAATGTAGTTGGTTTTTGTAAGATTCAAGGCCAATTTATTAACCTTGAACCATACTGAGACGTTTTTAATTTCCCTGATGTCTACTGATGACAAGAGTGAATGTATATTTTTGTTGCTCCTGCTGTGTCATCAGCAAACAAGGACAATTTTAAAATATTTGAAGATTTAACAATATCATTGATATAGATAAGGAACAGGAGAGGACCCCGTACAGATCCTTGACGAACACCACAAGTATTATATTGCATTGACGATTTGACACCATTGACCATCACAAATTGTTTTTGTTCCCATAAATAATCACGAAATCACTGTAAGGTTATACCTCTTATATCGTAATGATACAATTTACTTAAAAGAATGTGATGATCAATGGTGTTTATAGGGCAACATTAGGCTTTCCAACAAATATATTACACTCGTTAATTATAAGCTGGTAAATTATTATTTGTAATTGTCTAGTTTGGTACGGATGCATAGGATTTAACATGGGTTAAGACACTTCTTGAACTTGTTTACAAGTTAGAGGTGGACGATGCAAAATAGTACTATACAAACCTAACCCTGAATTACAACTATCCAACTTTACACCAACCTAACATTAGACCTTTAGACCAAATGGTCATTAGACTAAATAGTCATTAGACCATGTGGACATTAGCCCAAGTCGGTCATTAGCCCAAGTGGGAGTAGCCCAACTGTCTATTAGACCAAACGGGAAGTCGATGAAATGGTGATTAGACCAAGTGATGAATTGCCCATGTGGATATAGCCGAAGTGGGTGTAGCCCAAATGGGTATTAGACGTAGCGGTAAATAGACTGATAAATAGACGAAGTGATAATAGACGAATCGAATATTAGACAATCTGGTGATTAGACGATCTGGCAGGTAGACTAAGTGGTATTGGACCAAGTGGGTATTAGGCAAAATGGGTATAGCCCAAATGGTCATTAGACGAACTGGCTAATAGGCTTAGTGGGTTGGAGACCAAATGGATATTAGACCAAGTGGTCGTCTACGAAACGGAATTAGACTATGTGGGATGAGACGAAGTGGGGTTATTAGACCAAGTGGCAGTTTACCCCCGTAAGGACCTATCTGTGCTGCAAGTTCAAGTTCAAGTTCAAGTTGATTTTATTGTCCATAATGAAATTTGGTGCGTTACATGCAATGATCGGGGAAAAAAAATTGTTTTTACAAACAATACATGCATTTACTCTGCACTAGTTAGTTAGAAGGGGTAAGTATGGATCTTGTGGTAGATTGGTATGATCTGTATTGATACTTCTATCTACTAGAGATACATACTTACCCCTTCCGATCACTCCCTCCTTCCCCTCTATCTTGCGTTTTGAAGCGCGGGTTATAAGGAGGACTGTCATGGCGGTCTTGCTGACGTTGCAGGGCTAGCCTTGGTTTCAGGCGGTAGGTTATTTTATTTAAAATATATCTTTGTTACTAGCGGTTGTTTAGGCATGAACGGCTGGCGTTAAAGGGACATTCCCTCTTTTGCAAGCCAAATTTCAAAAGTTGCGAGGTCATTGTCTTATCTGTAAGAAAATGTCATTTAATAGCATGCCTGAACAAATTAGGGCTTGAAATCTCTTTTTCGTGGAGTTATAGACCTAAAAACTAATAAACCGTTGGACGACGGTTTATTGTGTATTATATTCAGCCAGTGAGGTAGTTCGTACACAAATTCCACGAAGTACCACAACGCTATGCGTGACCCCTCCATGACCCGCGCTAGCTACGTGACCCGCACGCAAATAAGAATAGCATGACCGACACTAGGCAAAATAACCAAACCTCGCTTAAACTGACTACATGTAATTACATATTCTTAATTTTTGAGATTTTTTTCCGTGACATACCTTTACAAATGTCGGCTTCACAATACCTTTACAAGAATAAGTACAATATATAGTTGTAATATTATGCTAAATCAGTTAAACTCTTTATTGACCGATATATAGTCTGATGGAGGGACGCATTCGTTTTCCATTCGTAGAATCCAAATTATAGGGCTGTTCGATCTTATTTTTGTTTGTGTGTGTTTCATTCATCCCCATCCTTCAACTGGAAACTGTTCAGACGTTTTGTAAAAGAGGGACTGTCCCTTTAATGCACTGGTTGTTAGAAGGGGTAATTATGTAGCTCTAGTAGATAGTAGTAGCAATACAGATCCTACCAATTCTCGTGTACCAAACAACGCTAGGCCTACTTTGCCAGTTTGCCCGATGGTTCTCGGGGAGACGATATTCAGATGTATGCATACGTGTGATTGTAGATAGTCTTATGTCTAGACTCTCAGATGTTAAGTTATGAATATATTGAGAACATTGCAGACCTTTTTCCGGGTCGTGCGATCAGAGGGCGTTGCGCGTTTCGTGGGCATGTAGCGATAGTGGGATGGATGCATTCTAGTGGGCTCCGCGCGGTATAAAACGTTCACAGTCTGAACTAGGTATATGTGAGCCTTCCAGCCCAGTGGTTAGTATACAAATAATACACGGTATACAGACCATTGGTAACCCAGAGTTTACAAAAGTCATCAACACTTTATCATACTGCACTCGTTTCACTCAATTTGACTCTGCATGCAGCTCAGCAGATCAACTGCAGTCGATATGGAATTGCCGATAATTTCCCGTAAAACTGAGAATTATCAAAGAATTTTATGCATTTCCGTTACAAAACTTACCAACATCAAACCACATATCCATATAATTTACGAAACTGCTAAGATTTATTTACTACAGAACAGAGAATTTACAAAACGAAGCATTTTCCATCTTTTTCTGTTCACTTTCGCAAGTTTGTCTTGGAGGGGTTTGTCTGTAATCGTTTGTGATCGTTTATAATCGTTCATGATCGTTTATGATCGTTCATGATCATTTAGAATATGACTTGTGATCGTATCGGAGGATGATCGGGACTTCGATGTTTGTGCTAGTGAAGTCATGCGTTGGCTCACCCTGTGGTGAGATTAAATGTCTGTTTGAAACAAACTCCTGGAAACTGTGCTGTCATATAGTCATTATTCCTGTTATAGAATCCATTCTTCTTCATTCAGTCTTCGTAGAGCTATGTAAACAAACATTGTGACGTCACGGGGTTGCACGATGGTTGCACACCTTCGGCACGATGGTTGCGCTGCTATCGGCACGATGGTTGCACAGGTATCGGCACGGTAGTACAGGTGGTGAAAAGTAATCAATGCCCACGTGATCGGTATTGGCCAATCACGTTACTGAATTTACCGGAGCCGTTTTATAAAGCATTGCAAACAAACTAGAAGTTTCAGGTTCAATTCGCAGAGAGGAACAATCCTTTTGCTCATTTTCATTTCCCATTTTCATTAGAATTGAACCCTGATTGAAATTGACACATATTTCTCCAGATTTGTCTTTGTTGCAATTTAGGCAAAAACAATCAGATATACAAGACAATTATGCGAGCCTATGTATGTTTTGTGATACAAATTTAAAGATAATTCTCCCAATGAAAACCAATACAGATGAAATTTCATGCTATAATCATATAAACGTTTGGTCCTCATTAAATTCTTAGATATCAACGAGTGTGGAAGCTCCCCGTGTAAAAATGGAGGAGTGTGCAATGACACAGTCAACGGATATAGCTGTACCTGTTCATCGGGGTGGCAAGGCATCAACTGCGAGTTCGGTAATGAAAACTAATTCTGTTTTTAAATTTGGTTCTGTTTAAACAAAAGGAATAAGGTAATTGAAATGATATTTGATTATTTGTAATATTGTTTATTTTAACGTTTCCTCAATTATAACGAGAAACGATTTGTTTTTGTATAGCGAGTTCAGGACTAGATTTTTATTGTTAATCGAAACAAAAATATTGTTCTTCTTTGCGAACTATGACAAAGCAAACAAGTGGTAGGTCTATAATGATTTCACAATGCAATATTTTGGGATCAGCTTTAACTCATTTATGACAAGATAAGAGTATCGTTATTTAACTTAAACCGTGGCATGTCACACCCTTTTTTGCAACTCAACTTTGTTTTTATAGACTATAACGAGTGTGGAAGCAATCCCTGCTTCAATGGAGGGACCTGTGTAAACGGGAGAGACCATTTTATATGCACATGTACATCTGGCTGGATGGGGACTCTTTGCAACGACGGTATGTCAATCCTTTTGTGTTCACACCTAGCTCAATCATCGGAAGCATCCTTTGAATATCTAGTTTAAATGCACTAAGGTAGTACCTCGTACTGTCCTACGTCGTTGATCGCCCCACCTGTGCAAATTGATTGTACTATGAACGTGTTGCTTAGATCTGTTAGGACATTTCTTATAAATTGCAATTTCATTATTCTAGAATGTTATGTAGCAATGTTCATTACGAGTTATGATTTTTTTATATTTATTTTTTAGATGCAATTGATCAGTACGTATGTTGTGGAAACTTTGTACCTGATGTATGCTATACAATAATATTTTGTCAGGTATATGTACAGTGCGTTATAATCATGTCGCACTTTCCTCTGCAGACTTCTTGGAGTGGTTCTTTAATTCAGTGTGCAGTATAGTTTCTTCAAATCAATATATGCACTATGCGGGAACAGTTTTGTATTGAGACTTTACATCTGTTTTTGTAATGCAACACAATACTCCCAATGTATGATGAAAGGGTAGGTACTGAACAATTGTGCTACTGATTGGAGGGGGATGGGATTGATCGAGGGCAAACTTAACATAAATTGTACTATTTACGTTAGTTATACATTATATTACCATTTTCCACGAATTATTAGGGGGATGTGACCCCATGCCCCCTCCCCCATTCCCTTCACTACGCGTCTGAATAACAAAGTATGCTATTAATTTGTGTGTGTATGTGTGTGTAGGAGGAGGAGCACACAACTTACTGGGGGCATGCAAGCTGTATGAGTTCTTGATTCTTTCTATTTGACCCTTTTTTTGTCAATTTCTTGGGAAGCGTGCCCCCTGCAACCCATGTATTAACACTTCTGCTTACATAGATAAATGACGTTCGTTAACTGTAGCCTATGTGCCATATTTGAATAGAAATATGCTTCAAAACATTGAAGTTCTAGTGTTATATCACATAACGTATAGCACAATAAGTGGTCAGTCACCTCTGACCTTTGACCTCATAACCCATAAATATATTCATATGACATCTGTTCCTCAAGGTGCATACATGTACTATGTTTGCTGCCAATTTGTCAAATGGTTCTCAAGATATGCTAAAAACTTGTTAGTTTTGTGACCTTTGACCCTTGACCACACGACCTCCAAATTTCACCAGATCATTGTCTACACTTAGTGCATGCAGGTGCCCTGATTCATGCAAATCGGCCTGCACCTTATCGAGATATAGTGCTAATCATGTACACACTGGCAGCCATTTTGAAAAAGGGCGCTTATGGCCTAACAGGGGCCAGTTCCGAGGTGGCTGGATATCCAAATTTGCTTTTATCATAAAGTGCACCATCGATCAGCTAATCTGCCCCACTACATATAATTTACTACGATTATAGTTTTTATTTATGTCTTTATTTATTTTAGTCTGGTCATATTACATATGCCATGCATTAAATAAATAGCTTTGATGTGCACGTATTTACTTGAATTGTGGTTTGACTCTACTGAATTCCACAAGAAAACATTATAATATTTAATAGAGCATGGCGACACGCAAATGGTTCCGATGCAGTATTATAACGTAACAGAATCTCTATACCGAGATCGGAACGGAATTTAACAAACTGTGTGTATAAATAATGACCGATATATATTCCTCTATAATCATGTGAAAGTGACAAACTGGAAGAATATCTTAATCCGCTTTTTTCGAAAGTGATATTCCAGACTTCAATCATATTCATTGTAAGATTCTTTTGAATGATGGGTGATAGTTTCATAGAACAAGAAGCTGTTTCCCGAGTGAAAAATTGCAAATCGATGTCGGATTCTAATACTTCTGCCCATTGAATAACAGTATAATCGCGAATCATTCTTGAACGCTTCTTAATTAACTCATATTTATTTCCATAATAGGGGTAGTGCAGTTTTGGTAAGGTTGAGCTTTAGTTACCAAAACCTGCACATGAAGATTACAAACTAAGTGATATAACTCCAACATGATCGAAAGGTATAGAAAAATACAAACGACTAAGCAAAAAGCCTGTTATCATTCCAAAAGAGCCATTTAAACATAAGAGGGCGCTTTCTAAAAAAGCATTGGTTCAACAACTATTTGTCACACAAAATTATACATGTGATGTTTTGTTGAAATAATGTTTTAAAGGGCAATGCAACTCAAGAATAGGGTTTATCCTACTTGATACATCGTAATATGCCTTTAAAAAAATTATATATAACATAACTCCGACCCAGATATCTGCTTTGGGAGAAATATGTGAAAACTCTATCGGGTTTAAGACTATTCAGGCGAACACTGGAGGCCGCCATTATTAGGTGTGTGCGGACTTACGGTCAGTGATATGCACTAATGCATTTCAATAGCACCTATTCAAACCATTGTCTGAATACTTGTAGATGCTTTGACGAGTCTGTAAATCACTAGCTTTTTGTTTGGCCCGTAGCACACACGTCATAGTTTGCAAAGCATGTCGGGCAACTACAAGAATACATGGCCGCTCCCATCACCTTTTGCCGCCGTAAGAATTAGTAAAATGTGGGTATGTTCACGTAAGGAATTCATGGGATCCAGGAGGCCAAAATTGCCAAGTTATGTATCAAATAAAATGTCTGTTCACCCTCTAAACGATAATAATAGCCAAAAGCCATCGTTTCATCACCCTTTAATAGAGAGATCATAAACAACTAATTTACAACCTCTTTTGAATTTTGAGTTTAAAAATCATCGAATATTTCTGGACCCCAGGTTTATAACGCGGATATATTTATTGATATTCCAGTTGTTTCTAAACCGATTTTGATCAAATAAAGTTTATTCTGCCATCAAAATTGTATGTTCTTTCAAATTTTACACTCAGTTTTTCATTATCTCACAACGAAAGTATTTCGTGCAGCGCCCTATATACCAAAACTGATCTACCCCTTTTATACACAGCTTGAAGTCAGATATGGGCAATTCCAGCGTCACGGACATTACAAATATGAAAAATATCTTGACATTACTACACCACTACAGGCACTACTGAAAGATCAACCCGTCCATTGTATAACTTTTACTTTGATTACAAAGCTATGAACAAGTTTAATATACACTACAAGTTTGAGTGTTTTTTTCCTTCATTCATTGTTCGGTTATACTAGAAAATGTGTGCCGTCACGGACATTACATATTTTGCCAAGATATGTACTGTCCGTGACGGTACACATTTTGGGAAATAACTGAACATTGGATGAGACAAATGTTCGCAAACTTGTAGTGTATAAATAGACTTGGCCATTGCTTTGTAATCAAAGTAAAAGTTACATAATGGACGGGTTCATCTTTCAGTAGTGGTGTGGCAAAGTCAAGATATTTTTCATATCCGTGACGCTGGAATTGCCCATGTTTGATAGAGTAAACCCCTATTCGAATGGAGCCACCTGTTCAAACCCGAATGGAGCCACCTGTTCAAACCAAGAAATGCTATCGTAGAGGAAATTACAAAGTCATATATTTGGTACAGGTCTAAATGTCTTTGATTCATGTCAACTCCCTCCTAAATACAGTTATATAAATCCTTTTTTCTATCCTTCTAATACAAGGCTGGAAGTCATTGCTTGACTGAGCATTCACGTCCGAATGGAGCTGCGTGTACAAACCAAGAAAAGATATCAGTGAGAAATTGCAAAGCCATATATTTGTTATGCCAAATAATGTCTTAAAATATCGCTCCCATTTCACACAACTTAATAGATATTTCCTTTTCCCCCTATTCTTACAACAAGTTGGGTAGTCAGTATGCTTGCCTGAGCAACCCCTGCCTGAATGAAGCAACCGTTACAAACTAAGGAATGTTAAGGTGTATGCACGTGTCCAGCTGGCTAGCACTGAGACAAACTGTGAACATTCTATTGGTTATAGTTCATTTAGTTGTTGTGTTGTGTGTTGTGCGGGGGGGGGGGGGGGGTGGAAACTCAGTATGAGGGCGTTAATTTCTGTGGTTTTTTTTCTTTTCCGTTTATAGTGGCATATTGGGTACATGCTTTATCACGCCGTGTGTTATGTGCGTTATAAAAGATAAGTAGCTACCAGTATTCATTAGTCTTTAGAATTGATAGTATTATTTATATCGTTACTAGTATTTCAGCATAAGTAGTGTAGTAGTAGTAGTAGTAGTAGTAGTAGTAGTAGCTGTAGTAGTAGTAGCTAGTAGTATAGTAGTTATAAAGTAGTTGAGTAGGTAGAAGAGTAGTATCAGTAGTAGTAGTAAAGTATAGTAGTAAGTAGTAGTATAGTAGTTAGTAGTAGTAGGTAGTGATAGTAGTTGTAGTAGTAGTAGTAGTACTTAACTACTATAGTAGTATTAGTAGTAGTAGTTGTAGTAGTAGTTAGTAGACTAGCTAACTAACTACTGAATAGTGTAGTAGTAGTAGTAGTATAGTAGTTAGTATAGTTATGAGTTAGTAGTAGTAGTAAGAGATATGTAGTATTTTTGCAGTTCACCACCATATTTTCTAGAATGTATTCTTATGCACGCTCAAGAATACATTGTTGGGGAGATCATGTCAGTATGCCAAAATGGATGGCAAATGTCCTCATCATTTTGTGGAACATGGCATGCAGTCACAATTGTATCTCTAATTTCTATGATGTTCGCCATTGATTTAGCATTACACTTTAGGGCATAACTAGAAAAGAGTTATTTCTCTAAAGGGCTTATAATTATAATTTCTGAATAGCATCATAACAACAAAGATTGTACATTTTAACTAAGCATTGATTGGTAATGCTGTTTTGTTCTGCTTTGGTCATGATATAAGTGATTGAAATGTTTATAACACTATTAACCCATCTTTCTAGTCCCTCTCGCTCATGTTAATGTTTTTTGTTTGTGTTTACAAGTGTACATATATATGGTGTTCAC